>OX375880.1:91069992-91629959 GCA_947359465.1 Metellina segmentata | reverse complement strand
CCATCACAATCTGATATGACAAGATATATTGTCAAGACAACCACTCGGGGGTTGAAATGCTAGATACTCATCAGATATTGCCAATTTTTCGATGGTGAGATCAAGATCTGGTTTGTTTTCTTCTAATGACGAGATATCTCGTCCATGACAATCTGATAATGACAAGATATATTGTCAAGACAACCACTCGGGGTTTGAAATGCTAGATACATCATCAGATATTGCCAATTTTTCGATGGTGAGATCAAGATCTGGTTTTGTTTTCTTCTAATGACGAGATATCTCGTCCATCACAATCTGATAATGACAAGATATATTGTCAAGACAACCACTCGGGGTTTGAAATGCTAGATTACATCATCAGATATTGCCAATTTTTTCGATGGTGAGATCAAGATCTGGTTTGTTTTCTTCTAATGACGAGATATCTCGTCCATCACAATCTGATAATGACAAGATATATTGTCAAGACAACCACTCGGGGTTTGAAATGCTAGATACATCATCAGATATTGCCAATTTTTCGATGGTGAGATCAAGATCTGGTTTGTTTTCTTCTAATGACGAGATATCTCGTCCATCACAATCTGATAATGACAAGATATATTGTCAAGACAACCACTCGGGGTTTGAAATGCTAGATACATCATCAGATATTGCCAATTTTTCGATGGTGAGATCAAGATCTGGTTTGTTTTCTTCTAAGTGACGAGATATCTCGTCCATCACAATCTGATAATGACAAGATATATTGTCAAGACAACCACTCGGGTTTGAAATGCTTAGATACATCATCAGATATTGCCAATTTTTCGATGGTGAGATCAAGATCTGGTTTGTTTTCTTCTAATGACGAGATATCTCGTCCATCACAATCTGATAATGACAAGATATATTGTCAAGACAACCACTCGGGGTTTGAAATGCTAGATACATCATCAGATATTGCCAATTTTTCGATGGTGAGATCAAGATCTGGTTTGTTTCTTCTAATGACGAGATATCTCGTCCATCACAATCTGATAATGACAAGATATATGTCAAGACAACCACTCGGGGTTTGAAATGCTAGATACATCATCAGATATTGCCAATTTTTCGATGGTGAGATCAAGATCTGGTTTGTTTTCTTCTAATGACGAGATATCTCGTCCATCACAATCTGATAATGACAAGATATATTGTCAAGACAACCACTCGGGGTTTGAAATGCTAGATACATCATCAGATAATGCCATTTTTCGATGGTGAGATCAAGATCTGGTTTGGTTTCTTCTAATGACGAGATATCTCGTCCATCACAATCTGATAATGACAAGATATATTGTCAAGACACCACTCGGGGTTTGAAAATGCTAGATACATCATCAGATATTGCCAATTTTTCGATGGTGAGATCAAGATCTGGTTTGTTTTCTTCTAATGACGAGATATCTCGTCCATCACAATCTGATAATGACAAGATATATTGTCAAGACAACCACTCGGGGTTTGAAATGCTAGATACATCATCAGATATTGCCAATTTTTCGATGGTGAGATCAAGATCTGGTTTGTTTTCTTCTAATGACGAGATATCTCGTCCATCACAATCTGATAATGACAAGATATATTGTCAAGACAACCACTCGGGGTTTGAAATGCTAGATACATCATCAGATATTGCCATTTTTCGATGGTGAGATCAAGATCTGGTTGTTTTCTTCTAATGACGAGATATCTCGTCCATCACAATCTGATAATGACAAGATATATTGTCAAGACAACCACTCGGGGTTTGAAATGCTAGATACATCATCAGATATTGCCAATTTTTCGATGGTGAGATCAAGATCTGGTTTGTTTTCTTCTAATGACGAGATATCTCGTCCATCACAATCTGATAATGACAAGATATATTGTCAAGACAACCACTCGGGGTTTGAAATGCTAGATACATCATCAGATATTGCCAATTTTTCGATGGGTGAGATCAAGATCTGGTTTGTTTTCTTCTAATGAACGAGATATCTCGTCCATCACAATCTGATAATGACAAGATATATTGTCAAGACAACCACTCGGGGGTTTGAAATGCTAGATACATCATCAGATATTGCCAATTTTTCGATGGTGAGATCAAGATCTGGTTTGTTTTCTTCTAATGACGAGATATCTCGTCCATCACAATCTGATAATGACAAGATATATTGTCAAGACAACCACTCGGGGGTTTGAAATGCTAGATACATCATCAGATATTGCCAATTTTTCGATGGTGAGATCAAGATCTGGTTTGTTTTCTTCTAATGACGAGATATCTCGTCCATCACAATCTGATAATGACAAGATATATTGTCAAGACAACCACTCGGGGGTTTGAAATGCTAGATACATCATCAGATATTGCCAATTTTTCGATGGTGAGATCAAGATCTGGTTTGTTTTTCTTCTAATGACGAGATATCTCGTCCATCACAATCTGATAATGACAAGATATATTGTCAAGACAAACCACTCGGGGTTTGAAATGCTAGATACATCATCAGATATTGCCAATTTTTTCGATGGTGGAGATCAAGATCTGGTTTGTTTTCTTCTAATGACGAGATATCTCGTCCATCACAATCTGATAATGACAAGATATATTGTCAAGGACAACCACTCTGGGTTTGAAATGCTAGATACATCATCAGATATTGCCAATTTTTCGATGGTGAGATCAAGATCTGGTTTGTTTTCTTCTAATGACGAGATATCTCGTCCATCACAATCTGATAATGACAAGATATATTGTCAAGACAAACCACTCGGGGTTGAAATGCTAGATACATCATCAGATATTGCCAATTTTTCGATGGTGAGATCAAGATCTGGTTTGTTTTCTTCTAATGACGAGATATCTCGTCCATCACAATCTGATAATGACAAGATATATTGTCAAGACAACCACTCGGGGTTTGAAATGCTAGATACATCATCAGATATTGCCAATTTTCGATGGTGAGATCAAGATCTGGTTTGTTTTCTTCTAATGACGAGATATCTCGTCCATCACAATCTGATAATGACAAGATATATTGTCAAGACAACCACTCGGGGTTTGAAATGCTAGATACATCATCAGATAATTGCCAATTTTTCGATGGTGAGATCAAGATCTGTTTGTTTTCTTCTAATGACGAGATATCTCGTCCATCACAATCTGATAATGACAAGATATATTGTCAAGACAACCACTCGGGGTTTGAAATGCCTAGATACATCATCAGATATTGCCAATTTTTCGATGGTGAGATCAAGATCTGGTTTGTTTTCTTCTAATGACGAGATATCTCGTCCATCACAATCTGATAATGACAAGATATATTGTCAAGACAACCACTCGGGTTTGAAATGCTAGATACATCATCAGATATTGCCAATTTTTCGATGGTGAGATCAAGATCTGGTTTGTTTTCTTCTAATGACGAGATATCTCGTCCATCACAATCTGATAATGACAAGATATATTGTCAAGACAACCACTCGGGGTTTGAAATGCTAGATACATCATCAGATATTGCCAATTTTTTCGATGGTGAGATCAAGATCTGGTTGTTTTCTTCTAATGACGAGATATCTCGTCCATCACAATCTGATAATGACAAGATATATTGTCAAGACAACCACTCGGGGTTTGAAATGCTAGATACATCATCAGATATTGCCAATTTTTCGATGGTGAGATCAAGATCTGGTTTGTTTTCTTCTAATGACGAGATATCTCGTCCATCACAATCTGATAATGACAAGATATATTGTCAAGACAACCACTCGGGGTTTGAAATGCTAGATACATCATCAGATATTGCCAATTTTTCGATGGTGAGATCAAGATCTGGTTTGTTTTCTTCTAATGACGAGATATCTCGTCCATCACAATCTGATAATGACAAGATATATTGTCAAGACAACACTCGGGGTTTGAAATGCTAGATACATCATCAGATATTGCCAATTTTTCGATGGTGAGATCAAGATCTGGTTTGTTTTCTTCTAATGACGAGATATCTCGTCCATCACAATCTGATAATGACAAGATATATTGTCAAGACAACCACTCGGGGTTTGAAATGCTAGATACATCATCAGATATTGCCAATTTTCGATGGTGAGATCAAGATCTGGTTTGTTTTCTTCTAATGACGAGTAATATCTCGTCCATCACAATCTGATAATGACAAGATATATTGTCAAGACAACCACTCGGGGTTTGAAATGCTAGATACATCATCAGATATTGCCATTTTTCGATGGTGAGATCAAGATCTGGTTTGTTTTCTTTCTAATGACGAGATATCTCGTCCATCACAATCTGATAATGACAAGATATATTGTCAAGACAACCACTCGGGGTTTGAAATGCTAGATACATCATCAGATATTGCCATTTTTCGATGGGTGAGATCAAGATCTGGTTTGTTTTTTTCTAATGACGAGATATCTCGTCCATCACAATCTGATAATGACAAGATATATTGTCAAGACAACCACTCGGGGTTTGAAATGCTAGATACATCATCAGATATTGCCAATTTTTCGATGGTGAGATCAAGATCTGGTTTGTTTTCTTCTAATGACGAGATATCTCGTCCATCACAATCTGATAATGACAAGATATATTGTCAAGACAACCACTCGGGGTTTGAAATGCTATATACATCATCAGATATTGCCAATTTTCGATGGTGAGATCAAGATCTGGTTTGTTTTCTTCTAATGACGAGATATCTCGTCCATCACAATCTGATAATGACAAGATATATTGTCAAGACAACCACTCGGGGTTTGAAATGCTAGATACATCATCAGATATTGCCAATTTTTCGATGGTGAGATCAAGATCTGGTTTGTTTTCTTCTAATGACGAGATATCTCGTCCATCACAATCTGATAATGACAAGATATATTGTCAAGACAACCACTCGGGGTTTGAAATGCTAGATACATCATCAGATATTGCCATTTTTCGATGGTGAGATCAAGATCTGGTTTGTTTTCTTCTAATGACGAGATATCTCGTCCATCACAATCTGATAATGACAAGATATATTGTCAAGACAACCACTCGGGGGTTTGAAATGCTAGATACATCATCAGATATTGCCAATTTTTCGATGGTGAGATCAAGATCTGGTTTGTTTTCTTCTAATGACGAGATATCTCGTCCATCACAATCTGATAATGACAAGATATATTGTCAAGACAACCACTCGGGGTTTGAAATGCTAGATACATCATCAGATATTGCCAATTTTTCGATGGTGAGATCAAGATCTGGTTTGTTTTCTTCTAATGACGAGATATCTCGTCCATCACAATCTGATAATGACAAGATATATTGTCAAGACAACCACTCGGGGTTTGAAATGCTAGATACATCATCAGATATTGCCAATTTTTCGATGGTGAGATCAAGATCTGGTTTGTTTTCTTCTAATGACGAGATATCTCGTCCATCACAATCTGATAATGACAAGATATATTGTCAAGACAACCACTCGGGGTTTGAAATGCTAGATACATCATCAGATATTGCCAATTTTTCGATGGTGAGATCAAGATCTGGTTTGTTTTCTTCTAATGACGAGATATCTCGTCCATCACAATCTGATAATGACAAGATATATTGTCAAGACAACCACTCGGGGTTTGAAATGCTAGATACATCATCAGATATTGCCATTTTTCGATGGTGAGATCAAGATCTGGTTGTTTTCTTCTAATGACGAGATATCTCGTCCATCACAATCTGATAATGACAAGATATATTGTCAAGACAACCACTCGGGGTTTGAAATGCTAGATACATCATCAGATATTGCCAATTTTTCGATGGTGAGATCAAGATCTGGTTTTGTTTTCTTCTAATGACGAGATATCTCGTCCATCACAATCTGATAATGACAAGATATATTGTCAAGACAACCACTCGGGGTTTGAAATGCTAGATACATCATCAGATATTGCCAATTTTTCGATGGTGAGATCAAGATCTGGTTTGTTTTCTTCTAATGACGAGATATCTCGTCCATCACAATCTGATAATGACAAGATATATTGTCAAGACAACCACTCGGGGTTTGAAATGCTAGATACATCATCAGATATTGCCAATTTTTCGATGGTGAGATCAAGATCTGGTTTTGTTTTCTTCTAATGACGAGATATCTCGTCCATGACAATCTGATAATGACAAGATATATTGTCAAGACAACCACTCGGGGTTTGAAATGCTAGATACATCATCAGATATTGCCAATTTTTCGATGGTGAGATCAAGATCTGGTTTGTTTTCTTCTAATGACGAGATATCTCGTCCATCACAATCTGATAATGACAAGATATATTGTCAAGACAACCACTCGGGGTTTGAAATGCTAGATACATCATCAGATATTGCCAATTTTTCGATGGTGAGATCAAGATCTGGTTTGTTTTCTTCTAATGACGAGATATCTCGTCCATCACAATCTGATAATGACAAGATATATTGTCAAGACAACCACTCGGGGTTTGAAATGCTAGATACATCATCAGATATTGCCAATTTTTCGATGGTGAGATCAAGATCTGGTTTGTTTTCTTCTAATGACGAGATATCTCGTCCATCACAATCTGATAATGACAAGATATATTGTCAAGACAACCACTCGGGGTTTGAAATGCTAGATACATCATCAGATATTGCCAATTTTTCGATGGTGAGATCAAGATCTGGTTTGTTTTCTTCTAATGACGAGATATCTCGTCCATCACAATCTGATAATGACAAGATATATTGTCAAGACAACCACTCGGGGTTTGAAATGCTAGATACATCATCAGATATTGCCAATTTTTCGATGGTGAGATCAAGATCTGGTTTGTTTTCTTCTAATGACGAGATATCTCGTCCATCACAATCTGATAATGACAAGATATATTGTCAAGACAACCACTCGGGGTTTGAAATGCTAGATACATCATCAGATATTGCCAATTTTTCGATGGTGAGATCAAGATCTGGTTTGTTTTCTTCTAATGACGAGATATCTCGTCCATCACAATCTGATAATGACAAGATATATTGTCAAGACAACCACTCGGGGTTTGAAATGCTAGATACATCATCAGATATTGCCAATTTTTCGATGGTGAGATCAAGATCTGGTTTGTTTTCTTCTAATGACGAGATATCTCGTCCATCACAATCTGATAATGACAAGATATATTGTCAAGACAACCACTCGGGGTTTGAAATGCTAGATACATCATCAGATATTGCCAATTTTTCGATGGTGAGATCAAGATCTGGTTTGTTTTCTTCTAATGACGAGATATCTCGTCCATCACAATCTGATAATGACAAGATATATTGTCAAGACAACCACTCGGGGTTTGAAATGCTATATACATCATCAGATATTGCCAATTTTTCGATGGTGAGATCAAGATCTGGTTTGTTTTCTTCTAATGACGAGATATCTCGTCCATCACAATCTGATAATGACAAGATATATTGTCAAGACAACCACTCGGGGTTTGAAATGCTAGATACATCATCAGATATTGCCAATTTTTCGATGGTGAGATCAAGATCTGGTTTGTTTTCTTCTAATGACGAGATATCTCGTCCATCACAATCTGATAATGACAAGATATATTGTCAAGACAACCACTCGGGGTTTGAAATGCTAGATACATCATCAGATATTGCCAATTTTTCGATGGTGAGATCAAGATCTGGTTTGTTTTCTTCTAATGACGAGATATCTCGTCCATCACAATCTGATAATGACAAGATATATTGTCAAGACAACCACTCGGGGGTTTGAAATGCTAGATACATCATCAGATATTGCCAATTTTTCGATGGTGAGATCAAGATCTGGTTTGTTTTCTTCTAATGACGAGATATCTCGTCCATCACAATCTGATAATGACAAGATATATTGTCAAGACAACCACTCGGGGTTTGAAATGCTAGATACATCATCAGATATTGCCAATTTTTCGATGGTGAGATCAAGATCTGGTTTGTTTTCTTCTAATGACGAGATATCTCGTCCATCACAATCTGATAATGACAAGATATATTGTCAAGACAACCACTCGGGGGTTTGAAATGCTAGATACATCATCAGATATTGCCAATTTTTCGATGGTGAGATCAAGATCTGGTTTGTTTTCTTCTAATGACGAGATATCTCGTCCATCACAATCTGATAATGACAAGATATATTGTCAAGACAACCACTCGGGGGTTTGAAATGCTAGATACATCATCAGATATTGCCAATTTTTCGATGGTGAGATCAAGATCTGGTTTGTTTTCTTCTAATGACGAGATATCTCGTCCATCACAATCTGATAAATGACAAGATATATTGTCAAGACAACCACTCGGGGTTTGAAATGCTAGATACATCATCAGATATTGCCAATTTTTCGATGGTGAGATCAAGATCTGGTTTGTTTTCTTCTAATGACGAGATATCTCGTCCATCACAATCTGATAAATGACAAGATATATTGTCAAGACAACCACTCGGGGTTTGAAATGCAACTGTATTTAAAGGTTAATCGGCTGACAATATGTAAGTTTAGTTTTCTTATAAAAGTGCTCCTGAGAGGAAAACGAAAATAGATAGTTAATAAAAATATTAATAGATTAACAATAGGCAACTTTTTTAACGGATTTATTAAAATCTAAGCACATTTATTTTCAATGTAAAACAGTCATATTTTGGGGGTTAATTTCATATAACCAGTTGAGTCCTTGTTAAAACGAAAACTAAGCTGGCTGTTACAAATGAGGAGAAAATTCACTGGATTGAACATACTTCCTTTTTAAAATCGCTTTGTCGTTTCATAAGTTTTTAACAATTTCTAAATATAGTTCATAATATCACAATTGCTCTAACTTTTCATTTGAGCATGTTTAATAGTTACTTATGTTTATTTATGAAGTCAAAAAACACAAAATATTCTTTTCCTATAGGTTTTACTACCTTTGGTACACATGAGGATCGCGACCCAGGAAATGCCCAAGCGATATATCTCTTTCTTCTCTCGATCCTTTATATTCACCATTACTTGACATTGTGTCTTCTGTTTGGTGCAGCTTTGCCAATTATGGCCCTTGCGCCATAAAACAAAAAAAAAACCGGTCACAAAATGAAAATTCACCTGTTTCGCGAAACCCTTTCCAACTACAATAGTCGAATACCACTACGTCTTCCGAACCTCCCAATACAC
The DNA here is from genome assembly GCA_947359465.1 of Metellina segmentata. Taxonomy (NCBI): domain Eukaryota; kingdom Metazoa; phylum Arthropoda; class Arachnida; order Araneae; family Tetragnathidae; genus Metellina; species Metellina segmentata. The sequence continues at coordinate 91,620,698 of OX375880.1, read as the reverse complement.
ATCACCAGACAACTTATTTGGACAGCTTCTATTTTTAGTTCAAAACGTCAGAGAATGTGGGATATTTCTGAAAGTTAAAAGTCAGCTTACTATCATCTGTAGGAAGTCGATTCGAAAAGAGCAAAGAGACAAAAAAAAAAAAAAATTGGATAAAATTTCAAACATCTGAAAAAGAAACTGCCCTCTGAATTCTTACTGCTGGTCAATATTTCCTCGTCACTAACGTGTTTTGAAACACCTCCTAGGCATTGCCACAGCAAGAGTACAAATACGCTACAGAAACCCCCCTTCTCAGAAAAATAAAGCAACTCGTCTGATATGATCGAGTTGAGGAGTTGGGTAAAGGGGGCATGCTTTCGGACAGACACCTCGGTTTTTGTTGAGATGCCAAGTGACAGGTTGCCACATATTGAGCGCATACACGTTATGGATGCATACTGCTTCTACATAAAAGTACTGTTTTCTGCAAGAAAAAGTGTTAGATGGCCACCTTATGAATCATTCATATCTACAGTGTGATGTTATGACATTGTGGGGGCCATCCTCAAAGTGAAATTCCATCCACACTCCTAATAGCAGCCATTACATTAAATAACATATCAATTAGACTCGGAAAATTAATCTTAATCGCACATCCAAAAAGCGATGAAGCATGCATGAAAAAGGGTCTGTCTGCTACATGCGAAAGCGACAGGTTCAATGAAAAATGACAACCACGGGGAATAGATTATATGTAACTATATCATAAAAGCGCTGGAGAAATTTTTGTCACGTTCTTATTCAAGATACCTAAACTTTGAAGGTAATTGACATTTATGGCTTTTTCATTCGATGCTGGCTTTGGCTTCTTTGTAGAGGAAGGACAAATTTCTGTTGATCGGAGTGTACACCACGTCAGGCGGCGTGGGATATCGGACGCTTTACCTGTCCAAACTGTCAATTTACTGTTTAGGAAAGTTCTGTATATTATTATTTCTGAAAGTTTGCTCGTAAAAGTCGTTTCTCTTGAAAATTTATCCAGTTATTCTGAGGGGCCGCGATAACTCGGATGGAAGAATAGCGGATTGGCAACCAGAGGGTTGTGATTTGGAAACTTGATCTAAACAAAGATCTCCAATACATGGGGGTAGTACACGTTAAATCTGCCGTGATCTCAAATGTTCACAAGTTAGCATGGCGGGAAGTTTGGAGAGTGGGGTGCCAGCTCAGGTGTAACTTCGTCATCTGACCGTGATTCGGAATTATGATGTGTTGATCTCGAATCTTTCACTTCGGGATTGATCCCTCTCCATCACCATTAGCTCTTGGTATTTTTTCAGTGGGACGTAAATTCAATTACCTACCTGAATAAGTGTAAGGTTTCGCACTGATACATCCATACTCACACTTACTGACAAACGAATCCTCTTCAACAATTCGACCTTGTCAAAGGGCAAAGTTGCTAGTTAGTGACTAGCCACCTGGTAGCTAGTTAGTGACTACCAACTGGGTTAACGTGTCCTTCCAAAGAAAAGAATTGGTATATTATGTAAAAACTCTTTAAATACATGCTTCAACATGTTCAAAAATTGTAGATTCCAGTTGAAGGAACCCGGACTCAATAGCTCGTTGTGATGCTTGAGTGCGACGTTAAATCAACTACCTTTTCCCCATTTTTATTTTGAAACTATAGAAGGTATACCGCGAACAATTATCGCAATGATACCTTGTCTCGCGGAGAATTTAGATAGTTTTGCATTTTAATTCATTTTGTTTTATTCTTTAGATGCCGGCCTCTCTCTCTGCTGCAGAATTAAAAAATATCTTAAGACCTTTCGTTTTTTTTTGTTATGTTAAGAAAATTTCGTCAGATAGAGAATTTTTCGCCTAGCTTCATTTCGAAGCTTTAGTGTTCGTGCAATATAGTTGCGTGAGATGTAGTTGGTAGAAAAAAGTGGTTTTTTGTATCAACTACATCGCACGGAAATGGTGGTTTACAAACTGCATCAGGTATTCTGATAGAATGCATTATTACGAAAGTGTACGATTCTATACAATCCGGGGCACCTTTTTTTCTGTGGGTTTGACAATTGAACTAACAGTATGTAAGCTTCAAAAGGCGCGTTTTCGATTCCTGTGTGTGGGTGCATTTCTCCTTTTCTGTATATATCTCTATAATAAAAAGAAATTACTGTAACTGACGCAGAATTGAAAACTCGTTTATTTTCGCTCGATTCTTAGACGGTCTCCCGAGAAAATACGAATCAGAAAATGAAATTAACAAGGTTTGTTCAAAAATGTACAGGGAACACGACGAAGAAGATTTTTTTCTGATGCGGTTATTAGTATGGGGTGCATTAAGTGTTAAGGTGTGTGTACACACTAAAAATCCTGAAAATTCAACAAAAGGTCTAACTTTTTTTTAATGCTTCAAAATATTCTTCAATTCCTTAGCTTTCAAACGATGCCAAGATCTTGAAAATATTCGAAATAGTTTTCTAGTTACAAGGGTTTTCATTAGGTACTGTCACCATAAACAGACGTGTTTCCAAAACTTTAAACTCAATTTCTGAAGAAACAAGTTTTTGCAATAGGATGCTTTGTTCAAACGATGATAACTCAACAATAAATTAATCTATTATAATTATTTTTGTATCGTTATAATCTACATAATACAGCAGATGTTTTGACCCTCAATCAGAGTTATTAGTTAAGAAATAAATTTTTAATGGATTTTTAAATCCTCAATTTCCAGAAAAAATCTTGATTTTTTATGCATTCTTGGCGAAAAAAGTTGTAACAGAAAACCTTTTCTCTCAATAAACTTGATTGAGGGTTAAAACATGAAGAATAATATTGGAAATGATTTCCAACTAGAATTGTCTTTCTAGGCAAATTAGAATTTGAGATATCACTGTTAAAAAAACATACTAATTAGCTCATTATATCTTAATTAGTTAATTAATAATTAGTTTAATATGATTTTTTTTCACTGAAATAGTTTTAAGCATAAACCAATGACCTACTGTGAAAAAACTGGATTTTGAAAGTTAAAATTAAAAAAATAAACTTCTAGTGTGTACGTACACTTTAAAGTCGAAAAAAGCGAAATTTCTAACGTGAGTGAGCAAAACACGTTCAAATTTTTAGTCTTCAGCCTTGAGTTTGTTTTAGAGTACTTCTAAACGTAAATATTTTCACCTATCCAAGTTTTTTTAGAAATTTAAATTATGTTCTTGGTAATATTTTTTTTTGAAATTCGGGAAAAATCGGAACATTTTGATTATTTTTATTAAAAATGTCATACCTATAGTTTATTGCTAATAGTTTTTAAATTTGAAAACATCACGGGAAGCTTTGAAATATACTCTTTCTTATGGTGTAATTATTTTTGAAATTGGTTAATAAATAAAATCGATGCGATTTAAAGTTGATCATATAAATTTCGGAATTTTTAGATCGCAATTTCCGATCCACATTAATTTTTAAATTTGAAAACATCAAGGGAAACTTGGGAATATACTCTTTCTTATGGTATAATTATTTTTGAAATTGAATAATAAATAAATTCGATGCGATTAAAAGTTGGTCATACAAATTTCGAAATTTTTAGATCGCAATTTCCGATACAAAACTAAAACTGCTAGCTTACACATGTATATTTAATTGACAGTTTCGTACTGGGTTTGCCCATTGATCTAGCAGCCTGAAGGGTATGCGATATCCCGGATGGAAGAGAAGGGGATCAGTAACCGGAGGACTGCGAGTTCGAAACTAGATTCGACCAAAGCAAGATAGTAATTTTTGGGTAATTATTACTTAAAGTCGTACTAGAGTAACACAACCGGCTATTGACGACGGTCCGGGATCATTCCCCGAAGGGAAAGATCCGAAGAGATCACAGCGTAATTTTGAATCACGGTCAAAATGACGAGGCAACACTTGAGCTGGCACCCCACTCTCCAAACTTCCACACCAACCCAACTTGAGGATTTTAGGTCACGACATTTAAGGTGCACCCGCCGTCTCTACACCATACGCTTACAAACATCGATGCACTGACCCGGATTCGAACCAGGAACCTTCCAATCTAGAGGCTAACATCTTTACCACCAGACCAGTTGGTCGGCGTCCTGTGCAAGAGGGATGGCGAATTTTAAATCTGTAGTGACCTAAAATGTTCTCTGTGTGCGGGGTGTGGAAGTTTGGAGAGTGGGGTGCCAGCTCAGGTGTTCACCTTGTCATCTGATCGCGGATCAAAATCCAGAAGTGTCCTCTTTCTTCTCTTCGGGAGGATCTTTTTATCGTGGCTTTTAGTGCGTTGTACTGCTCTAGTACGTTAGTTCGCATTCGATGGTAGATAGTTGTATCTACGTTCTCTTGTGAATCAATAATGCTTTCCCTTGCGTGTATATACTTTGCTACTTGACAGTATTTGGTGCCAATCTGACCAATTATATCCCTTGCGTCATAAAATCCAACCATCCATTTACTTGACAGAAAGAATATTGTCAAAAGGAATGTCATTAAAAGAAAATTGACCAGATATTGATGGGCGAGATATATCGTCATTGAAAGAAAACTGACCAGATATTGATGGGCGAGATATATAGTCATTAAAAGAAAACTGACCAGATATTGATGGTCGAGATATATTGTCATTAAAAGAAAACTGACCAGATATGGATGGTCGAGATATATTGTCATTAAAAGAAAATTGACCAGATATTGATGGGCGAGATATACCGTCATTAAAAGAAAACTGACCAGATATTGATGGTCGAGATATATTGTCATTAAAAAAAACTGACCAGATATTGATGGGCGAGATATATTGTCATTAAAAGAAAATTAACCAGATATTGATGGGCGAGATATACCGTCATTGAAAGAAAACTGACCCGATATTGATGGGCGAGATGTATTGTCTTTAAAATAAAATTGACCAGATATCGATGGGCGAGATATATTGTCATTAAAAGAAAACTGACCAGATATTGATGGTCGAGATATATTGTCATTAAAAGAAAATTGACCAGATATTGATGGGCGAGATATATTGTCATTAAAAGAAAACTGACCAGATATTGATGGGCGAGATATATCGTCATTAAAAGAAAACTGACCAGATATTGATCTTGTCACCAGAAAAAAAATCGGCATAAATTGATAGCGAGACATCTCGTCATTAACAAAAAATTGGTCATATCTTGATGGACGAGATATCTCGTCGCAATCAGCTATCTTTATCCCTCCACTTGGTTCCGACAAGATATATGGTCCATGAATATAACCAATTTACGAGATGTCTCGTCTATCAAGATTTGGGCAGTTTTGCTAATGACCGGATCCATCATTGAGGCTACCACTAGTGAGGCTAAATGTAAGCACAAAATAGGCTAATTGCGTGAACAAAAAGAATTCAAATCACTCAAGCCCCCTTTTCATTAAACACATTTCCTTCCATGTCTAATATTTGATATTTACTTTGAATAAAGATTCCATTACCAAGGCCCAAATGTATCCATCGGTGCGATTGAAGTGCTTCTAAGCTTCTTTTCTTTCAACCTAAGTGTTTCATATTTTGGCCCGTTTTCAATTTTTCGCACGCAATTAAGGCACTTCCCAAACATGCAAGTTTCAGCAAATCGCTTCCGCGTTGCCCTTCTAACCGAAAAACTACATTTTAATTACCTTTAAAAACAATTTAGTTTCCCCTTTACGTTTTCTTCCGTAGTCCGAAGCATTTTTCTTCCTTCCGAGATCGGGACGCAAATAGAACGACTTTTACATAATGACCCAGTCCTGATGGATTATTTAACATTGAAAACATCCGAGGCGCTGCATAGGAAGCGAATGTCTCCCATTAATTGCCCATTCCCTCCCGAGCATGAGCACAGTTGACCACAATTACCGGCCGATCACTCATTGCGTACTGCATGGCATGGGGGACGGACAAATAAAATCTTAATTATTCATGAACGGAAGTTGGAACTCGGGTCTGAATGAGGCATCGCGTGAGATGGACCATGGCCATTTTTTTCCTAAAGGAAATTCGGCGGACGGTGGTCAGCATTCGAATTCGTCGCACGTGCCGAGCGTGCATGGGAGTCGTTTTCCTTTCTTTATCTTACTGACCATCGGACTCTGTTTTATGGTCGCAGTCAACGGCTCTATAAAGGAATTGGCTCGATATATATGGCGGACTCTCGGAAGAACTTCCAGTTTCCGGCTTCTTCAGAGTTGATTGATTGGAGTCCTTCTTTACGACGCGATCCGTCTTCAATTGGGTACATATTATTTTAGATGCTTCGATTGTTTCGGTTCGAACGCTAAGTACGTACTTTGTAAAACTGCTGCGTTTGGAATTGGAATTTTATGTCCCTCTGATGCGTATACTTACGATAGATCGAACTTTAGTGCGCTGCGTGCCGTTGTGAATTACAAACATGCGTGTATTGAGTGTCTGAATTGTAATTACCTGTTTCGCGAAACTATTGCGTTAACAGTGAAGTTTTATGTCCTCGTGTTTCCATTTCTTTGAAGGATCTGTTGTTTTAACCTTTAGACTACGGCTGGAACAGCAGTTGTACCTTGATCGCGCCAAGAGGAAATTTAGACTATGGCCGGTACAGCAGTTGTACCCTGAAAGTTATAATCGAAGCAAGATTAATCGAAGTTGATCTGGCTTCCCTGGTTAATCTAATCTGGCAACCCAGAAAGTTATAATCGAAGCCAGAAGCCAAAGAAGAATCGTGTCAAGAAATAATTTAGACTATGGCCGGTACAGCAGTTGTACCCTAAAAGTTATAATCGAAGCTAGATTAATCGAAGTTAATCTGGCTTCCCTGGTTAATCTAATCTGGCAACCCAGAAAGTTATAATCGAAACCAGAAGCCAAAGAAGAATCGTGTCAAGAAAGAATTTAGACTATGGCCGGTACAGCAGTTGTACCCTGAAAGTTAAAATCGAAGCAAGATTAATCGAAGTTGATCTGGCTTCCCTGGTTAATCTAATCTGGCAACCCAGAAAGTTAGAATCGAATCCAGAAGCCAAAGAAGAATCGTGTCAAGAAAGAATTTAGACTATGGCCGGTACAGCAGTTGTACCCTGAAAGTTATAATCGAAGCAAGATTAATCGAAGTTGATCTGGCTTCCCTGGTTAATCTAATCTGGCAACCCAGAAAGTTATAATCGAAGCCAGAAGCCAAAGAAGAATCGTGCCAAGAAAGAATTTAGACAACGGTTGGTTAAGCAGTTGTACCTTGAAAGTTATAAGATTCGTGGCAGTGAAAAATTTAGACTACGGCCCCAGTGTAGCAGTTGTATCTGAAAGTTATAAGAATAGCTTTAATTCATTAGAATCGTACCAGTAATATCTATAGCCGTTGTCAAAAGGTTAAGGTACCTGATTACGTTTGTTCAGCAGTGGCCTGATTGGAAGAAAAACGGATTAACAACCGGAAAGTTGCGACTTCGAATCCAACCTAAGACCGTCATGTACAAAGAGGGCAGGTGCACGTTAAGTTCTTACGTTGATTTCGTGTAGACATTTGGAGAGTAGGGTGCCAGCTCAGGTGTGGCCTCGTCATCTGACCGTGGATTCAAATTACGTGTTGTTTTCCTCGATCTTTCTCTGTGGGAATTATCCTGGACAGTAGGGTGGTCACAAAAAATCAATTTTGGAATTTCTACCGTGGCAACCCCCTAAAAGTTGCCAATAGGCTAGAAAATGTGATTGGCAGAGTTTCAGCTCAATCTGATAATATTAACCCGTGCCTCATTGAGGTTGAAGTTAAGAAAAACAGCGATTTTTAGCAAAAAATCGTAGTTTTTGCTCCTTAAAATCGAAATTATTCGTCCTAGAAACCTGGTCATTGTCTTATTTCATAGGAAATTGTATTGACTTGAAGTTTGATCCCATCTACTTTTTTTGCTAAAACTTATAGAATGGTATTTAGCATTTTTCATGTAAGGTCGTAGTGGATATCGTCAAAAGTGTATTTTCATGCAAAGCCCTAAAAACATTACAATATTCAATTCCATCTCCTTTCGAAATTTTGCCTTTTGTATGTTTCATTTTGTACATTAAAAAGGTTTTTGTTAGAGGTACTTTCAGAAGTAAATAGTAAGGTCAGCAAGTTCAAAGTAAGGTCAAATTTAAAATGAAGGAATTGGGGGTAAAGAAGAGGAAGCAAGGAGTAAAAATGACAGCAAATAGTCTTCAAATGTATTTTATAAATTATATTGTTGAATTATACATCCATTACATTATTATTATTTAAATATACAAATTAAGTGGCAATTACAAATTAAGGTAGAAATGTCTTAGATATTGTAGCTTTTGAAGTGTCTTGAAAAATGTGTAGAAGTGTCATACGACACCGCAGACAGAAATTCCGACAGCAAACAACTGATCTCATCAAAAATAGATTTAGAAATTCCGATTTAGAGGGAGCTGTTGTGCACTGTGATGGGAAATTGCTTCCAGATTTGTTGAGTTAAGAAAATATGGAGCGGATAGCGATTTTGATTCTTGTGGCGATGAAGAACAATTGATAGGTGTTCCAATCCTTGAAAATAGTACTGTGATAATTCAGTCAAAAGCTGTATTATCAGCAGTTGAGCACTGGGTGCAGTTGGGAAATTCCAGGCAATGTGTTTTGATACCACGGTATTAAATACTGGTCGCCTTAGGGGAACCTGCGTTTTGCTAGAACAGTATTAGATTAAAACTTTCTGAATTTAGCATGTTGCCACCATATTTTATAAGTTGTTTTAAATGCAGTTTTGAATTTCAAAATGGGCACATCCGCTGGTCCTCAGCCAGATATTTTTCGAAAATTCCAGAAGAAATACAAAACAGGTATAAAAGTTGAAAATATTAAAAATAAAATAAGTAATCCAGACCAAATTTCAAGTTTTCTTTTTGAACAATTTAAAAACCGACAGCCTAGGAATAATAATAAAAATAATTCATCCAACTTTTCTAAATTCATTTGGGCGTCTTACTCAAAAAGACATTATTTTTAGAGTACCTTGTGCTATTCATCACGCCAGATGGATTGCAAAGGCCATTTATTCTCTCAAAATGTATATTTCCAGTGATCAATGTTCGTTAACTGATTTAGAGAGAAACGGTATTGAATATATTTGTTTATTTATAATCCATATTTATGTAAAAGCATGGTTCAATGCCCACAAACCCACTTTGGACCCCCGACCTAGACCTACAATTATTAAAATCTTTAGTTCAATACAAGAAAATTGATAAAGAGGTTGCAGACAAGGCCCTATCTAAAATAATAAACCATCTGTGGTATCTCAACTCGGAGCAAGTTGAATTTTCATTTTTCGATGGTACTTTGGGGAAAAATGTCAAAACAAGCATGGTTGAAAAATTAAGGTCCGAAGTAGAAAATGAAGATGATTGTGATGATAGGGATGTAAGACCAAAACTCAATCTCCAACAAGTTGTTCATTTATTGGACAAATAATTGATTATTTTGTTTCTCCTAGAACTCTAAATTTTTTTAAGAGATTTGAAATCGATACAGAATTTTTAAATACTGATCCCGATGTATGGTGTGAAAATCAACATTATTTAAAAGCTAAAAAATAGTGAACAGTTTAAAGGTTGTTAATGACACTGCTGAGAGAGGAGTAAAATTAATTAAAGACTTTATTTCCTCTTTGACCAAAGACGAAGAACACCGGTAGTTCCTTTTACAAGTTGTATCTGAATATACGCAAATTTTTCCGGACTCTTCAAAAGCTACAATATTCAAGACATTATCACCTTAATTTGTAATTACCACTTAATTTGTATATTTAAATAATAATAATATAATGATGTATAGTTCAACTATATAATTAATAAAATACATTTGAACACTATTTATTGTCATTTTTACTCTTTGCTTCATCTTCTTTACCACTAATTCCTTCATTTTGAATTTGAATGTTGTTGGATTTAGTTTTGAAAATACCTCTTACAAAAGCCTTTTTAATGTACAAAATGAAAAATACAAAAGCAAAATCTGGAAAGCAGATGTAATTGAATATTGTAATGTTTTTAGGGCTTTGCAATGAAAATTTACTTTTGACGATATCCACTACGACCTTACCTGAAAATTGTTAAATACCATTCTATCAGTTTCAGTAAAACAAGTGGAGGAGTTCAAACTTCAAGTCAATAAAATTGCCTATGAAATAAGACAAGAATCAGGTTTCTAGGACGAATAGTTCCGATTTTAAGGAGCAAAAACTACAATTTTTTGCAAAAAATCGCTGTTTAACTTTAACCTTAATGAGGCACGGGTTAATATTATCAGATTGAGCTGAAATTCTGCCAATCACAGTTTCTAGCCTTTTGGCAACTTTTAGGGGGGTGCCATTTAAGATTGGGCGAAAAAAAGTTTTCCCCATATACCTTGTGACCACCCTACTGGACAGTCTTCAATAGCCCGTTTGTGTTTCTCTAGTACGACGATAATTAAAATATCTACTTACATACCTATCGAAAGTTGTGTTGTTTTAAAATCTGACTACGTTCTGAATTATTTTTTTTAATGTTCACATTATATCATTTTTTTCCTTTTAAGGTAAAACAACTTATAGAAAAACACATTATAAAATTAAAAATCACTAAAAAAATCTTGAATTTATTAACAAATTGGAAAACTGGTAAAAAAAGAATGTTACAAAAAGCTTGAGTACACTTGCCTAAAATATAGTATTCTCTTGAATATACACTCAAACCTGTTTTTGTGCTGTAGATAGGGACCGCATAAAAGAAAACACCAAAAAAAAATCTTCCAAAACTTCACAAGAAGCTATAAAAAATATTTTTCGCAACACATTAAAAAAAAAAAATTATGCTGTGAATAGAGATCGTATAAAAAAAGTCTCACGTAGAAAATAACTCAAAACCTTACGAAATAGCTAGAAATTGCTTTTTTAAACGAAATCAAGACACAAGGCTTGGCAAGTACTTGAAATCTCGTCAAACCTTTGGGAATCTCATTTAGAAATCTCTTTTAGAAAATACACGAACATTTTTAAATATTTTATTTACATATGTACTCATTTTACACGTACAAAAATTTTCAAAACGTATAACCATTATCCTTCGTAGTCTGACAATACGCGGATTTTTCATGTGGTAAACTAGTTCAAAATCACTTTCGTCGCTTGAAGATACTACCTCGCACTCGTTTAAAGTTGACTTTTTTTCAGTTACCATGTAATCGGTGATCAGAAAAGTGCAAAAAATTTTGAAATGCGAAATTAATTCAGAGCGAAAGTAACACGAGTTTTCGTTTTATTCCCGTTCATTGAAAAATATCGTCTGTCCCAAATATTCGGAAATCGTTTACGTTGCGCAAAAAACAAAAATAAGACTCGAAACACAATTTTTTTTTATTTAAGTAATTTTTATTGATAATTTCGTCAATTATGTTCTAATTTGATTGACATTTTGAAAAGACTAAGTAGATTGCACTAAATACATTTTTTTCACACACACACACACACACACACATATACCGCACAAAAAAAAATTCCCACAAAAAACAGGTTTGAGTGAAAAGCTAGGGCTTGTACTAAGAGATATACAATAATCTTTTCTACTCAGGGGTTAGTGGAGAGGTAGATATTTTAATTAACGTCTCACTGGAGAAGCACAACGGTCTATCCCTAACTGGGATCAAACCAGGAAGGAAAGATCTGATGACAATAACACGTAATTTTGAACCACGGTCAGATGACGAGGTCACACCTGAGCTCATGAGATATTGGAAAGAATGTAAAAGAAAACACACACATATTAAACATTTTTTCTTACCACAATCCTGAAATCTAAAACGTTTTCCTCTTGGGAAAACTTTTATATCCTAGTTCATACCCTCTAAAACAAATATAAAAATCATTTTTGCAAATTTCATACAAACAATGAATAATACATTTTTAGTTATCGCGTTTCTCGTGCATAACTATTGTTAAAATTCTCGATTTGAGAAAAATACTTTTTAAGATTTGAAAATTTATTAAAAAAAACAACTGTCGGGATCTATTCAAATTGCTACATCACGGCTTCTATTCACCGTAAAGACAAAATAAAAAGAGTTTTGTAAAGAAAAAGATACACCTATTAAGAATATTAGATTTTATTTTGAAAAATCGACTTTTTAACATATTCAAATACCAAGATCCAATTTCTTCAAATTATACTAAAAAACTTGTAACTGAGAAAACATGTAAGATAATTCCAGGTTAATGTAATTTTGAAAGATGTAATTGAAGATGTAATTTTGAAAGATGTAATTGAAGATGTAATTTTGAAAGATGTAATTGAAGATGTAATTTTGAAAGATGTAATTGAAGATGTGATTTTGAAACTTTGCGCTAGGCTCTATAGTTCCATGAATGTTTCAGTTAGATGTTGTTTGGTGTGCTGTGAAAGTTTTGTTACATCACTTTTTGTTTTCTGCTATCACAACAACATTTTAAGTAAATACCATGTTTTTTCTACTCCGTTATAAGATTGATATTGTATTATAAGGCTGGCTCGAGATAAATCGAATGGATTTTTTTAATGTAAGCATAACAACTTGCAGTCAGGAGTTGATAAGTCGACTTTAGGCAGTGTAACGCCATCATTGCTGCCTTGTACTTTGGACAGTTGCCGAGGCATCTCTCCCATTCCAAAAGGATAGACGCTCCACAAATATTTGGGAGAGATGCCCCACATACATTTTCAGGGAGAGATGCCACGCATTCCACGTAAATTGTTATGATTTACTGGACTTTGCTGATAAGAATCAGATTATAATTGTATGCCTGCCAAGCTATACAACACAAACTCTTCAGCCTCTTTATAGGTCTATTTTTAAGCCATTAAAACATTTCTTTAAAGTTGAAGCACGAAAAGGGATTATTTATCAACCAGGAAGAACAATTAGAAGAATCTAAGCTTCAGAATTGATTGGTAGAGTATGGAAAAGGACACCTTCTGTCAACACTACTATCAATGGTTTTCGGGAGACGGGAAATTCAAGCAGCGATTCCAAACCACTTCTTTACCACCATTAAAAAATGAACAAGAAGGATGAAAAGTCCCTAAATTGTTCGAAATCATCAGGTTTTTGTCCCCAACAGACAAAACCCCGACAAAATTATTGCATCAGATTTTGCCTGTACCCAGGCTAGAAGAAAGACCCATAAAGAGAAAGAGAGCCGGCTAAGATACTTAAATCCGAAGAACACATCCAAGAAAAACAGTTGAAATCCATCAACAAACATAACAAAGTATCAAAAAAGCTGATGCTGATGGACAACAAAAGTGATCCTATATGCGACTGCCTCGAATTTTTGGATAACTATTAGTCTACAAAATAATTGGTAGAATGGATTAAATGTGTTAAATGTGATATATGGTTACATGAATCATGTACAATGTACGGGGATCTGTGCAATATTTGCGGGAAAGCAAAAAACTAGAGAGGACTAAAAGAAAACTTTGAATTGAACATTTAAAAAATATTTTGTAATAATTTAATTACGTAATAATCTTTTATTACTTTTTAAACTAAAAATTTTATAACTTTCTAGCAAACTGAATTTTTTAACAGTTTTAATGTGTTTTAATACGTTTTGTTTGTTTTATTTGAACTGTGTTTTATGAAAAACTTTTTACATCTTGTCAATAGTTGTTAAATAATTCAATACTTTATAAATTAATGCTAAGGTAGTATATTCTTAAAATCACTTACTTTTAATATGTTATATATATATATATATATATATATATATATATATATATATATATATATATATATATATATACATATTTGTGCGTGTGTGTGTTAGGCAACATCAATCTCTCTGTTGGGCGCAGTTTTCCAATGTTCAAAAAATTTCTGACCAAGAATTGGCCATTCAACGACGTCAACCTTCTTCTTTAATTAATTATGTATTATAATACTGTTGTAGTCGACTGAAATTGGCAATAAATTCTGATTTGTTTTCATTTTTTTTCGAATAATTAATTTTGTATTTTAGTGGTTTCAAAAATAATTGCAACTTTATACCCATACATGCAACTTTAAGGAATGATAAATGCAACTTTTGCCATTTTTACTGCAACAAAAAAGTTGTCCAAGTTATAAGTTTTCCAGGGACGATTACAGGTTACGAATATATACATGTTTTTAATCTTCAGATGCTTAATCTCTTCAGTACAAGCTAAACCTTCTTATTTTGAATGTTTCAAAATAAGATTTCATCAATAGAATATTAGATGAAGTCGTATAGTTATTACAAAACCACGGCTCTGACTTTACTACCAGCAGATTTGGTACGTCACCTCTAGTATTTCTTCTGGGAAAGAGAGATTTTTGTATTTTTTTGGGTGTTCCCCGGCGACGAACAACTCAACTTTTCGCCAAACGATTTCTCTTCAAGTACACTCTTGCTGGCAAATTCAATTTTCCTATTCCGCAATGAATTTTTTATTTACTTTTTGTCATGGAGATATGTACTGCCTTGCCCTTAAATAAGAAAGGAAGGATATAAAAGAACTAGAGAACAGAGGGAAAAAATATGTGGAGCACACAGCGGAGAAGGAGGCAGCATGTGATATCCCGCACTTCACTACGATTCAGAACATAAATAAAAGAAATGAATCCGGAATTATAAATAAATAAATGGCGAACTGGAGTGAAGAGGGAACTTAAATACTTAAAGGCTTCGAGTTTTTCCTGGAGATTGTTGTTTTATCTCCTTCAAAAATATTTTTCAGCTCCCGTTTTATCCCAGCCGTAGAGGTGAAAAAATCATTTTTTTAAAAATCCGGAACTAGAGTTTTATGAGGGTTTCTTGTTGCTGTATGCGCGTTTTTTTTTAGGAATTGGGAAGAACTCGTGTTCCTAAGGGTACTCGGAGAATTACAGTTAATCAGGATTCAGAAAAAATTCTTTTGCTATTGCATTTCCTGAAATCAATTTCTCATATTTTTTCGAGTTATTCCATATTTGTATTATATAGATATACATATGTTTTCCTTTTAACTCGGATATTTCTCGAGTCTTGCTTTTTCAGAATTATAGGCTTTTGAATAATTCATGCAGTGCCATGTTATTTGATTTTACAACCTCTTAATTTATTCTGATCTGACTTCTCACTTACATTTTTACCAGAACTAGCGCAGATGGTAGATAATTATTGTTAAAATTCCCAAACATGTAAAACATTGATCGATCGTCGACTTACAAACAAAGCACAACCAGTCAAAAATTTTAAGACATTTTTTATTATTTATTTTTTTATTATTATTATTTTTTTAACATAATTTTGCACCAAAATTGTGGTGATCGTAAGACTAGTGAAATGTGTCCACTAAATTAATTAATTTACTAGTGTAACATTTCACTAGTCTAACGATCTTTGTTAACGTTTTTTGATGTTGAACGTGACGTAACAACGTTACTTTGACGTTTTTCTGCAACAATGTTTTGACATTTTTTTAAGGATAACAGGATTGCTGGTGTCGCTTCTTCTTCTTGTTGTTCTATATATTCAATAGCATTTTATATTGTATATATACTGATTTTATTTTTAATTGATTGATTTTTTAAAAATTTGATTATATTAACTGAGTTTTTCGGTTATCCGAGTTAATCTTGGTCCACATTAACTCGGATAATCGGGACTCTACTGTATGTATATTACTGTTAAATTTCTTTTTGAGAAGCCTCAGTGCGTGAAGCTATGAAACAAAATCTGCCGCTTTCGTTCCAAAGGAATAGTGAAAGTTTTCAATGAAATACAGACGAAAGTAGTCAGATCCTACTTTTGCATAAGGATTGTCAGCCTTGAATTTTTATATAATATTTTGACACTAAGACGAGCATCTAAGTCAGTGATTCTCAACCTTTTTTTGTCGCGGCACACTTTTAACGATTTCAAAATTTGGCGGCACACAAAGAAAAAGATAAGTTTAAAAGTTGTTTACTTACCTATAATACACTGTGTAAAATAGTTTATGATAATAATTTTGAATGTAAAATAAAATAATATAATATGTAATACAAAAACAACAGTACGTTTATTAAGGGATTAATTACAAGGCAATAATAAGAATACTTTTAATGAGAAATTTGAGCTTGATGTTTTTTGATAATTTCATTTATATTTGGTCGTAAAAACTCATATCGTCTTCTACATTTAACAGTCTCGATCTTTTTTATGTTGGTTAATACTGAAAATCCGAATTCACACAAATAAGATGTAGAAAATTGCAATAATATTTTTAAAGCTTTTTTGGCTATCATGGGATAATCGCATTATGTTGGGGCGAATATTTCACTTGATGAAAGGTCACAGTTATAGAAGGTAAAAACAGTTAAAAATATGGTATTTAACTGTAAAAACAACAGTTTTCTTTTGCAGTGTACTTTTCCTTAATTTAAACAAACTTTCCTCGAAATAAAAAAAAGCATTATAATTTTTACTACATACATTTCTAAAATTTGGCGGCACACAAAAGTGCCGCGGTACAGTGGTTCACACAAATTCACACAAATAAGATGTAGAAAATTGTAATAACATTTTTAAAGCTTTTTTGGCTATCATGGGATAATCGCATTATGTTGGGGCGAATATTTCACTTGATGAAAGGTCACAGTTATAGAAGGTAAAAACAGTTAAAAATATGGTATTTAACTGTAAAAACAACAGTTTTCTTTTGCAGTGTACTTTTCCTTAATTTAAACAAACTTTACTCGAAATAAAAAAAAGCATTATAATTTTTACTACATATATTTCTAAAATTTGGCGGCACACAAAAGTGCCGCGGTACAGTGGTTCACACAAATTCACACAAATAAGATGTAGAAAATTGTAATAATATTTTTAAAGCTTTTTTGGCTATCATGGGATAATCGCATTATGTTGGGGCGAATATTTCACTTGATGAAAGGTCACAGTTATAGAAGGTAAAAACAGTTAAAAATATGGTATTTAACTGTAAAAACAACAGTTTTCTTTTGCAGTGTACTTTTCCTTAATTTAAACAAACTTTACTCGAAATAAAAAAAAGCATTATAATTTTTACTATTTACATTTCTAAAATTTGGCGGCATGTGCCGCGGTACAGTGGTTGAGAATCACTGATCTAAGTACTTTTTCCTCTCCCCGAGTATCGGGCCACTTTCGTTTCAAGCGATGCCAGAAAATCATGAATTTCTTTTGTGGCGGTGTATATGGCAATGTAACCTGTTTTCTTTCCCCTCATATCTCTTGGACATTTTCCTAAAACTTTCAGGTTGCACAGTCGCTCAACTCTTATTTTTGTTATCCCGTGTATAGAAACAAATGCCTCTTTGCATACATTTACTGTCAAACCTTTTACCCTGACGCTGTACGAGGTAAAAAATGTTGTTTTTTATCTCTTGGACATTTTCCTAAAACTATCAGGTTGCACAGTCGCTCAACTCTTATTTTTGTTATCCCGTGTATAGAAACAAATGCCTCTTTGCATACATTTACTGTCAAACCTTTTACCCTGACGCTGTACGAGGTAAAAAATGTTGTTTTTTATCTCTTGGACATTTTCCTAAAACTAACAGGTTGCACAGTCGCTCAACTCTTATTTTTGTTATCCCGTGTATAGAAACAAATGCCTCTTTGCATACATTTACTGTCAAACCTTTTACCCTGACGCTGTACGAGGTAAAAAATGTTGTTTTTTATCTCTTGGACATTTTCCTAAAACTATCAGGTTGCACAGTCGCTCAACTCTTATTTTTGTTATCCCGTGTATAGAAACAAATGCCTCTTTGCATACATTTACTGTCAAACCTTTTACCCTGACGCTGTACGAGGTAAAAAATGTTGTTTTTTATCTCTTGGGCATTTTCCTAAAACTATCAGGTTGCACAGTCGCTCAACTCTTATTTTTGTTATCCCGTGTATAGAAACAAATGCCTCTTTGCATACATTTACTGTCAAACCTTTTACCCTGACGCTGTACGAGGTAAAAAATGTTGTTTTTTATCTCTTGGGCATTTTCCTAAAACTATCAGGTTGCACAGTCGCTCAACTCTTATTTTTGTTATCCCGTGTATAGAAACAAAT
Source organism: Metellina segmentata (assembly GCA_947359465.1). Classification (NCBI taxonomy): domain Eukaryota; kingdom Metazoa; phylum Arthropoda; class Arachnida; order Araneae; family Tetragnathidae; genus Metellina; species Metellina segmentata. Next base: position 91,602,584 of record OX375880.1, on the reverse strand, counting down.
GCCTCTTTGCATACATTTACTGTCAAACCTTTTACCCTGACGCTGTACGAGGTAAAAAATGTTGTTTTTTATCTCTTGGACATTTTCCTAAAACTAACAGGTTGCACAGTCGCTCAACTCTTATTTTTGTTATCCCGTGTATAGAAACAAATGCCTCTTTGCATACATTTACTGTCAAACCTTTTACCCTGACGCTGTACGAGGTAAAAAATGTTGTTTTTTATCTCTTGGACATTTTCCTAAAACTATCAGGTTGCACAGTCGCTCAACTCTTATTTTTGTTATCCCGTGTATAGAAACAAATGCCTCTTTGCATACATTTACTGTCAAACCTTTTACCCTGACGCTGTACGAGGTAAAAAATGTTGTTTTTTATCTCTTGGGCATTTTCCTAAAACTATCAGGTTGCACAGTCGCTCAACTCTTATTTTTGTTATCCCGTGTATAGAAACAAATGCCTCTTTGCATACATTTACTGTCAAACCTTTTACCCTGACGCTGTACGAGGTAAAAAATGTTGTTTTTTATCTCTTGGACATTTTCCTAAAACTATCAGGTTGCACAGTCGCTCAACTCTTATTTTTGTTATCCCGTGTATAGAAACAAATGCCTCTTTGCATACATTTACTGTCAAACCTTTTACCCTGACGCTGTACGAGGTAAAAAATGTTGTTTTTTATCTCTTGGACATTTTCCTAAAACTAACAGGTTGCACAGTCGCTCAACTCTTATTTTTGTTATCCCGTGTATAGAAACAAATGCCTCTTTGCATACATTTACTGTCAAACCTTTTACCCTGACGCTGTACGAGGTAAAAAATGTTGTTTTTTATCTCTTGGACATTTTCCTAAAACTAACAGGTTGCACAGTCGCTCAACTCTTATTTTTGTTATCCCGTGTATAGAAACAAATGCCTCTTTGCATACATTTACTGTCAAACCTTTTACCCTGACGCTGTACGAGGTAAAAAATGTTGTTTTTTATCTCTTGGACATTTTCCTAAAACTAACAGGTTGCACAGTCGCTCAACTCTTATTTTTGTTATCCCGTGTATAGAAACAAATGCCTCTTTGCATACATTTACTGTCAAACCTTTTACCCTGACGCTGTACGAGGTAAAAAATGTTGTTTTTTATCTCTTGGACATTTTCCTAAAACTAACAGGTTGCACAGTCGCTCAACTCTTATTTTTGTTATCCCGTGTATAGAAACAAATGCCTCTTTGCATACATTTACTGTCAAACCTTTTACCCTGACGCTGTACGAGGTAAAAAATGTTGTTTTTTATCTCTTGGGCATTTTCCTAAAACTATCAGGTTGCACAGTCGCTCAACTCTTATTTTTGTTATCCCGTGTATAGAAACAAATGCCTCTTTGCATACATTTACTGTCAAACCTTTTACCCTGACGCTGTACGAGGTAAAAAATGTTGTTTTTAAAGTCTTTTGATTGCATTGATCCGTCTGTAAACATGCCTGTATCACTCCTTCTACGAGTCGCATCTCTTTTTAATATAAGTGAAGTTAAAACAAAATATTGTGCATCTTTATTAGGCAATTCGTTAAAATCGATTGTTATATCTGAAAAATCTTCCTCCGCTAGCTTGGAGAAACAAGCCAGTTTGTACGCACAATCATGGCTTGTCGATCTGCTAGCTACAGCATTACCTGCCTTGACAGAAATCAGCCTATTCAGATTTCACAACAAGCATGAACGTATTCGATTGATACTCATTAAAAATATATATTTACTTTCCAGCATTGTTTACGTAGTTTGTTTCTTTAGTCCCTGCTTTTTTATAAAAATTTGTGGTACAGTTCTCGGTTTTTTTTACCGTTCTGTCATGTCCAACAATCACATTGCCTTCAGAAGAATCTGATTCCATTATACAAAAGTGTTCAAAAGCACAACACTTTTAACCGTACTTTTCCTACCCAAATAATCAAAACGCACAAGTTGTTGCATAAAAATTTGTATAGAGTGCAGACTACGTTACTCTTCATCTGCTCAGAGGTGTTTTTTAGACCGATGTATTTTTCGCAACCAGAAGTTGTAAAAAGGTGGCATGTGTGTATCACATGTCACCTTTTTACCAAGTTTCGGATATTGGATCCTCCATTTAGGTTACTTCCTGGAAAAATCTTTTTACACAGAATGTGAGTCTTGGTATAAAAGTATGCATCCGCCAATGAAATCCTTTTTCGGAAAAATGTTACCTATCCTCTTTTTGAAATTGCCGATTCAATTATGTATGACATTTTAAAGAAATTTGTCAAAAATAAATGTGCTACATGAAACTCTATTCAACCAATTTGAAAAATGATGCTATCAAAATAAACTACATGAGTGTTAAGGAATGAACTAGAATCAAAAAAATATTTTAACTAAACAAAAAATTTACAAGCGATCGAAAAATGAAAACAATTTTGATAGGTTTACAGTCCTATTTCTTAAATAAATGGCCATAGTTTAAAAAGTTTTCAACTCAGCATAATTATTCTAGTTCATTCCCTAGACAACATTATAAAGAACAAGTTCTCAAAGTTTTACGAGAATCTATTAATAACTTTTTGTGTTATAACATTTGAAGTGGGGAAATAATGCATAAAAATATTAATTTAGAGTAAAAAATAGTCTGAAGTGTATCGTTTGCTCTCTTTTGCTTTTACTGTTTGTGTAAACAACAATTTTGTTCTTTACTTCTCTTGAAAAATGTTCACACTATTTCCAAAAGAAAAACCATTTGAACAGTTGAGAAAACTTTCTTAAATTATATTTGCATATAAATTATATTACTTAATTATATTTTTCTTTTCCTACTTCTAGTTTTCCCACCTTGACTAAGATCTTAATATCTCTGTAAGTAATTAACTTAGAGAAAAAATATAATACATTTTGGAAAGTCAAATAACTACTCTATCAAATAAAATCTAAGACTTTTATGGAATTTTTGGTCAAAAATGACATTTTTAACGTGTTTGGATACCTTAAACTTCACATTCATGCCATTCATTCTAGACACAGCCCGTACTTACTCACACAAAAAGGCTTCATTTGTCACCATGCGTCACAATAAAACCAAAGCAGCACAATATCCATAATTATCGAATTATCATTGTTTAGCTCTAATACCACCAATTCTCGTATGAAATGACAAAACACAACTTTCCTACCTTTGTTCTGCAACACAAACATTTACAGCATGATGGCAAAGTCAATAGTTTAAAAGCGAACGGACTTCAAACACTCTCAAAAGTTCGGATCAATAGATCCATCCTATTTTCCCACACAAATCCCATTTCTGAAGAAACGATGTAATACCTCCGCGACAGAAAAGTTTACCTTAGCTACCTAGAAATATTGGATCCCTGCAGCATAAACATTTAAGAGAAAAGGAAATTATTTTCACATATAAAGCAATAATCGATTTTCTTCCCTTTTGTCTTGAGGATCATTCCTCAATTCCAATTCCATCCTTTGCCAATTCTTCAAATGCCCACAAAAGCCTCTCTCCGGTGACACAAAGGATAATAATTTTCCTGGCAATCCGTTGACCTACAATGATTGTTACGGCGGATTTCATTGTCATTAATAAATCGAGTTGCTTTTTTAAAAAACGTGCTTATTGGATTTTCTTCGGGAGGTGTCTTTGTTTGCGGAGGGAAAGATCGTTGGTACGGAAAATATAATTTAGCATTGTGTGGTGGCAACGGGTGTGAATGCGAGACACTATTAGAATCAGACAATATTTGTTGTTGTATGATAACATGCGCTTTTCTCATAATCACGATTAGGATCTTTTAAGATTGCTGAAAAATACTTTAAATAAATTTTGGTAATAGATTCAACATCTTTTTCATAGATAAAATAATGAGCCATAAGTTAATAAATGTATTTATTATGCTATACACTAGCCACTGAGTGGCTAGCCCGGTGTTGCAATTGCTTTTGCGGGGGCCCCCAATTGCTTTTATGGGGTTATTGGTTTGATTCTCAAACCAAATAAGAATTCGTAACCCATTGGATAACAGCCATCACGAGTTGCCCGTGTTGTTGGTTTGCTTCGCAAACAAAATGGGCGTAGCCAGTGCTTCGGAAACTAATAAATATAAATATTTAATTGAAAATTTATTTATTAAAAGAAAATCAAACGTATAAGGTATCTATCTAGTGTAAAATTTTCCGCAGATTACAAATCCGTTAAAATTTTAACTCTATCTTTAACGATAGCTGAAGTAGAAAGCACTGAAGAACGCCAGTGATAAATTTAATAATTTCTTTTGTTTCACTCGAATCCGTTTCTCAAGAAACTAAAATGAATAAATCTCGAATCAAACGTAGATCATTCGAATCTGTTTTCTAACATTCCCATTTATTGCAAATAAACGGAAAGTGGAAAAAACTATTCAATTCATTTTAAAATGTTTTAGATTGAATTTTAAAATTCGCCGCGACCCAAAAATTGCAAAAAATTTGGACTACCTGTGTGCTACCTGTGTCAATAAGTGCCATTGATTCGTCAAGACTTTGATAACGAAAAACAAACACTTCCTTTTATAATAGTATAGAAGAAGAATTTCCCGACTTTACTCGGGTTGCATTAGTTAAATGTTGATTGAAAAACGATCAAACTAATCTCTTCAAAACCACAGAAATATGTAAGCAATATTGAAGTGTAAGGATAATAATTTCTTAACGTCGTTTCTAACTGTTTTATTGCTTCTACAATTTACTTCGGACGCAAATACGTATATATGACATATCCATACATGTAATTCATTTTACATTTATCGCATTCCTTCTGAAAGATAGACTATAAAAGTTTACACCGCGAAGACTATTACAGAATCGATTTTGAGTTTGTGAGTGATTACGAATGGGGGGGGGGGGCATAATTTCATTTCCAGTAAAAATCACCAACTTTCGGCGTATAATAGTCTTGCACTTAGTTTTCCTTTCAACATTTTTTGACGTGGTATTCTGGCACCAGGGATGCGATGTTTTCGAATTTCATCATCATAGTGACAGGATGGGAAATTACATTTTTTAGAAATCATAAAAATTACATTAAATAAAACAACGTAATAATTTACCCGTTTTAAATTATTGTAATTAAATTTAATTTTATATAAGTAAAGACTCGTTTTAATTTAACGTAACCCTATCTTATTTTAAAATGATTTTATTCAGATTTGCACAGGTCAATTTAAAATAAGAAGTTACACACCTTATTTGAAAAGGTTTTAATTGCATATTTTATTTATTTTCATGAAACATAATTTGTTCTACAAACCATTTCGTATTCAAAAATTGATCATAATATACATATACCGCCAAGAAATTACCCATTGTCTAGTGACAATTTGAATAAAGAAATAATTCATTAAAATATAACTCGTAAATAATATATATTCAATATGTAAGGTACTGGGACATGTAAATACAAACAGAAATAAAATTCCGTCTGTTGAAAAAATACAGAATTCTGAACAACGAAAAACATAAGCAAGCGTGTCGAATTTCAACTCCCTGAATAAGTTCACAACTAGAGCAATTCAAAAAAAGAATAATATTGATGAGGCAAAAATTAATTTACGAAAAGAATACTTAGAAATTGTCAAATATGACCAAAACAATTCGATGTCTTAACTGAAATATACAAACACAGTACATAAGCAACGCAATCGTCGTCTGATGCGTGCCGCGTATGGTTCCATTTAATTGGTAAACGGCCTTGATTTGCTGCCCAATAAATAATGATTGTACACACAAACTCGTTTTATTTTTGACACTAAAACACGCGGTACTCCGTAATGACATTGCGTAAAGTAAATCTATGCAGCTGTCTGAATTTTTTAGTCAACTTTATAAACTAATTATTGTTTTAAATAAATTTAGAATAGAAATTCATAGTTTTCATTAAATTTCAATGATATAAACATATCCTTCAATCAGGGCTCGAAATACACGGGTGCACTGTGCACAAGAAAATAAAATTGTGCACCTAATATTTTCCCGCCGGGTGCACACAGTGCACCTAACGTTAAAAAAACGGAGGGGAAGGTGTTTTATGTTATTTTGATGTTTGAACAAAATATTAGTATCGACCTCTCTCGCACTAAAGGAACGTTATTAAAATTTCTAAATACACACTATGCAAAAACAAAATCACTGGGCCGTAACGGATTTATACAGGAGGAAGGTTTTCTTGTACCGCTGTCACCAAAACTTTCCGATGATCGAAACTTTTTCCAGACGGCTCTGTTGAAGCGACTGTAGCGACAGCCGGAGAATTTATATCACTTGACCACCCGCGAACGATATGCATCGCACATTTGTGTAAACACCTCGAGTTTCAATAAAGTGCAAAGCCGTAGGAATTCCTGAGAATTGTCTGGCCACTGCGTGTCGTAAACAAATATTTTTATTATTTATCTTTAAATTCAGATTTTATCTACTTAAAATATAGTGTATTCGTTTATTTTTTTGTGTTTTTTGCCCACCACTGTCTAATGACTGAATATTTGTAAGTAATAATTTCGCAGATAAATAAAATTGTTTAAATATTTTTATTTATTATCTACTGCTAACCTATCTGAACATACCAAACTAATAAAGTAGTTTACATTACATTGATGCTCTTACTTTACGTTTTTTTAAATGTGCACCTAAAACATAATCTGTGCGCCTAATTGCAAACTTAGGTGCACCTTGAGCACATGTATTAAAAAATCTATATCGAAGCCTGCCTTAAATTAATAAACTCATATATTGTATTGTATGTGTCGTCACGAAGGATAAATATTCCTGCTATTCTTATCTTGCGTTTGACGCAGCTTGCCCTTTTTGAACCTTGCACCGTAAAACCCAAACTATCACCTACCTACCAATTGCTTTGGATCTCACTGTTGTGAAAAATTGAGTTGCTTTAAAAGATGGCTATTGGATTTTTTTTATTTTGTAGAGGAAAATATTGTATGGAAAATTCAATTTAAAATTGGGCGGTGGCAACAGGTACGTACGATTCGCTTTTAGAATTATAGAATCTTTTCACACAATCTGTGCTTTATCCGCAATAAATGAATAGGTAATCTTAAGAATCAACTGAACTTTAAAAAATCCGTAGGATTTTGCCTAAGCCTTAGAAATAAATTCAAGAACCTTTCACCATATTTCAAAGATAAAATCATAAGCCCCTAAACGAAAATAAACTCATTCATTATGTTGAATCTCCTTGCCACAAAGGAAACTAATTTCTCCAGCAATCCATTGACCTACGACTGTTATGGTGGATTTCGTTGTCATTAATAAATCGAGTTGCTTTTTTAAAAAAATGGCTGTTTATTGGATTTTCTCCGGGCCGCCTTTGTTTGCTGAGGCAAGGATCGTTTGAATGGGAAATACCATTTGGCATTGTGTGGTGGCAACGGTTGAGCGCGAGACGCCATTAGAATTAGGGAATCACTGCCTCTGTGATTATTTGCGCTTTACAGCCAACAATAGGCTGACGCATTTTCTGCGAATGGATCTTTTTGCGAGTGAAAATAATAAATAAAAAGCAGATTGGATGAATATAAACCGGGTTTGTGAAAGAAAACATATCAATTGGAGGATGTGAAAGTGCTTAGGGTGTTTTTATGGAATACATTATTAGATAATTTCATTTGCTGAAAAATACATCGTTTAGTAGACGGAAAATGAAATAGGGTGGAATGAAATGATATCATCAATTCAGATTAGTGAGCATGATCTTTTCAGAGCTTTGTTGTAGCAAGAAATGGTGTTTGAGAAAATCTCTGGTGCACGAAATAGCATTTAACTCTCTGAGCGTAACTAAATTTTCGAGTAGTGTAGTATTGTTTTTACCCCAAAACACAAGGAGTAAATAACTTCCTTATTTGTTGGTCGAATCCATGGTTAACTCTCCATTCAACCATTTAACTCTCTGAGCGTAACTAAATTTTCGAGTAGTGTAGTATTGTTTTTAGCCCAAAACACACTTAAGGAGTAAATAACTACCCTATTGGTTGATAGAATCCATGGCTTTTTCAACCTTTAGAAATAATTTTACTGGTCTTTTCCTTGGAATGTGTTGCATATTTCCTTCAAATGTTTACATTTATGAGTTGTAAATCACTGGTGTTTAAAATTTCGAAAAAAAAATAGTTTTGATATTTTTTCTGTTTATAAAATTTTGAGTTGTCCTCTTTATAACGATACCTAATTTGTAGAAATCCGTTACTTGGGAGTACTTTTAAATATTTTTTAAAGTAGATGCACTATCATCGCGATGTACGTCTCAGCATACTTTTTTCGCGTTTGAGGGCACATTACCTCAAAAACTACTTGAGATACATCTTTAAAACTTTTTATGATTGTTTACGAAGCACTTTTAAACATTTTAACTCAAGGAATAAGATATAAAATGTATACTTTTTTTTTAATATTTTATCTAAACAATTTCAAATCTTTTTGTCACTTTTTAAAAAGTTTATAATTTTGTGAATTAAAAAAATTAAGAATCCTGTGTTTAAGTCGTTAAAAAGTATTCAAATATTACACTGTAAAAATTTGTGATTAGTAGAATGTTATGAATAAATGAGATGCACATCCACCCAAAGTTAGTGAATTTAACATGGGTGCCTATGGAGGTGCCGGACCTCCTTAATAATACTGTATCGTATGCTTCGTATTCTTATCAGTTCAGTGTCTGATGCAATCCTTTTCATGATATGCAGTCAGTCAGTTGTCTCTTAGTGTTTACGCTGTTCGTCTCATTCCTATGATTGTCTGTGCTGTCTCTTTATAGTTATCAAATGTCTTAATGGACTTGAAGCTCTTATTTTAGTATTACAAGACATACCACAATGGAATCCTTTGGTAAATTTTTTCTGGTCCTTTACTCAGAATAGAATCTCTTACGAAGATTGATCCATCGTACTTTCTCTTGGAGGATTGGTTGATCGGGTTTTATGACGCAAGGGCCATAATTAGCCATACTGCGCCAAACACGACAGACGACATTGAGAATAGAACACACACTCAAAATTTTACTGACGCAGAAAAGAGGAATACCCCAGGAAGGAATCGAACCTGACAAGAATAGAACACACACTCAAAATTTTACTGACGCAGAAAAGAGGAATACCCCAGGAAGGAATCGAACCTGTCAAGAATAGAACACACACTCAAATTTTACTGACGCAAAAAAGAGAAATACCCCAGGAAGGAATCGAACCTGACAAGAATGGGACACACACTCAAATTTTACTGACGCAGAAAAGAGAAATACCTCAGGAAGGAATCGAACCTGACAAGAATAGAACACACACTCAAATTTTACTGACGCAGAAAAGAGAAATACCCCAGTAAGGAATCAAACCTGAGAAGAATAGAACACACACTCAAAATTTTACTGACGCAGAAAAGAGGAATACCCCAGGAAGGAATCAAACCTGACAAGAATAGAACACACACTCAAATTTTACTGACGCAAAAAAGAGAAATACCCCAGGAAGGAATCGAACCTGACAAGAATGGGACACACACTCAAATTTTACTGACGCAGAAAAGAGAAATACCTCAGGAAGGAATCGAACCTGACAAGAATAGAACACACACTCAAATTTTACTGACGCAGAAAAGAGAAATGCTCCAGGAAGGAATCGAACCTGACAATAATAGAACCTAGGCCACCTACAACTCTCCGATTGATAGTGCCGTGAGTAAAACTACGTAGTCACGACGGCCTTTTCTTCTTTTATTTATTTAGAATTATACAATATGAATTATACAATTATTACCGATGTCGCTGAGCGGTTCACTATATATTACTGCGGTTACACAGTAATATATATGTGGTAATAAAGGGAGGAAATACAATCTCGCTGTAAATTATTTTAATTATGTACATCTATAGAGTCCACTGTGGATTAAGGATTTCGCAACGACCACTCCGAATCTGTTCTAGACTAAACTAAAGAAAGCTACAACTGCCTATTTTATTTGAGATCAAGCACAGGTGGAATCCCTAGCTTTTTATTATTTATTGAGTTTTGATTAATTAATATTTTTATTTACTATTTATTCATTTCACCTGCCTTCATCTTGACGTGAAATATCCTCCATACAATGGAGCGCACGTGACATGAATCTTACGATAGATCTAACGTCATTTAACCCAACCCAACTAACTAGTATTAGTAGGAGCTGTAACCAGCTTGAGAGTGTTTTGGTTTAACAATTTCTTCCTTTTTCATTAAGTGCTTATTTTCAACTTCTGCACGTTTTTCCCCCATTCTTCGGTAATAGGAATATTACTGTATTTTTTAACAGTTATGATACTGTATTGAAACAGGTCAACGGGTGAAAGCCAGTGCATCCCGAATACCGTTTCGAGATTCATTGCACGAGAAACAACAATGGTAGTGGTTTTTTTTAGTGTGATTATTGAGAATTCCATTTCAAGTAAATCTTAATTTAGTCTGTCCCATGTTTAGTTCAGTTTGGTCACATATGGCCATGAATCCTAATTCATCCAACCATCAGCTTTTAATCAGCTTGATTGTATGTATTTAATATTTTACTTCTTTTCACAGTGCTTATTTTAACTAGTATTTTGGTGCATGTTTACTCATCTCACCTTTTAGTTATAGGAATTTTACTGGTATTGCCAACTGATTCATGTCAACTGGTGCTAGCCAGTGCAGCCCATTTAGTGTTTCGAGTGTCATTGTATGAGAAACGTAACAATGATAGTGTTCTTTTAGTATAACTATCGATGATTACATTTCAGACTAAACGCAAAGGAAAAAAAACTGTCTTATGTTTGGCGCAACTTTTCCAAATATGGCCCTTGTGGTTTGAATTTCAATCCAATGAACCAATACTTATAACCAGCTTGAAATACATTTAATCTTTTGCTTTTTTTTCAGAAGTGCTTATTTTAACTGCCATTTTGTTTCAGGTTTGCTGATTTCACCTTTTGGTTAAAGGAATTTTAAGTGTGATGCGGTTAGCCGATTACTATCCGGTGCTGCCCAAGTAATGTCTCAAATTTCATTTCTTGACAAACTTAACAATGCTAGTGCCCCTTTTAGTAAATTGGTCAAAAATTGATATCCACAAAAGGTGAAAAGATCATTAGTCGTTCAGCAACACAAATAAGCGACTGATATCCTCTTTGTAGATTTTCAATAAGAGCTGTCTATGGGAAAGAACTAAAATGTTTTACAGAGAAATAAAGCTCATATCCCAGATTCCTTGCCCAGAGCTGTTAAAGTCGGTTGCTTTCGACTTCTGTTTTATGTCTTCCTGTAGACATATATTTGCCGATTTTCAATCTGCAAAGAGATGTGTCTACAGGAAAGAATTGGAATGTTTTTTAGAAAAACAAATATCATATCTCAGGTTCTTTGCCCAGAGCTGTAAAAGACGCTTCTTCTCGACCTCAAAAATATCTTAAATTGATCTGCCACAAAAAGAAAAAGCTGTTGATCGTTCAGCAAGAACATGGAACACCATGAGGTAGAGGTGTAGTATACGGTGCATGATTATCGCCAAGCAATGTTTCTCTCCGAAACAAGATGGCCTCCGAAGTCACTATTGCAACCATCTTGGCGATTCGATTAGTTTCCTACGTTTACATAGGGTTGTCATAAATCTATACGTAGTATCAATGTTACCATGTTTGGCGAAGAATCTCCGTTGCACCGTATACTACATACCACCTCACCATGAGTAGTTGATTAATATGCTCTTTGAAGATTGAGAATTCACAGTTACTTTCAAGTGAGTACAAAGTTGAAGTCACTTGCTTTCGACTTCGCACATGATTCTCTACCAACAAAGATTCTTTTATCGCATTGGAGAAGCGAGATTAGGTATCTGTTCACTTTGCGAACGAGACGAAAAGACTATACCTCCTCATTGATTGCCCTAAAATTCCTGCCAGTCCTGAAAATACTATAGTGTTTTCAAAACGTATTTTATCACCTCAGACACCTAATTGGCTATTAGTCGACTGATGTCAGAGAAGCCGGAGACTGGAGTTGGGTTTAATTATCAAGAAGTATAACTATCATGAAATCCTCTTCAAGTAACAAGTGTGACTTAACAATCCCATAAATTCCCATCTACGGTTGCTTAGAAAACTAATAAACTGCGTTCTAATGTCAGAATACAAAATCCCATTCCATGAAGAATAAAAAAGGTCTTCAATCTGGCATCGCCTTTCTCAAACACATCAGCAAACGAAAGGACTCCAATCAGGATGATAAAACTAAAAGTATGCAGACAGATGTTTTACACCTTGTTTATTCAATTGTCTGCTAAGCCCTTCGGAACATTGAAGTCTCGTGCAAAGCTGCTAATGATGCATTGTTTTCCGTGAAAGTGAACGAAAAACATTTTCGCTGCCGGCGAAAACTGTAATAAGCGAAAGGGAATCTGCTGCCTGGTGGTAGAATTTAGAAGCTTAATGATAGCTGGCAGCCTTGAGGAAAATTATGAGAACAAATTTCTACATGCTACCGAATCGGGTGTGGCAGCATGTAGAAAGGGACCTTTGTGTTCGTTTCTCCTATCTGGAACGTAAGGGTTTGATCCCGGATTGTATCCAACAGTCGTTGTTCCATTGCGACCTACCTACTTAGTTGGAACGCATTGCATTTTGTGTATTCATTTACAGAAACCGACCAACTTCTTTAATCACATTCGTGTACATATTAGTATAAATTCAGGGACACCATTTGATAGGGAATAACATTCACACTCCATTTGATCGAGTACATAGCACTTGATCGAGGTATCTCGTCCATCACGATCTATATATATAATTCTTTTACGTGGAACGCAAAAAAGGCGTTATTTGTTATCGCGTTTTGGCAACATTGTACGATTTTTTGTTTACCACGAAGCCTTGCGCCTCAATTGAATTTATAGCGTTATCGGATGAAATTTTATTGAGAAAAAAAATGAATTTTAGTCGAGCTGTTGAAGTTTATAATTAGAAATCGAAAAAAGTGGAAGATCTTTTCAGGTCCATTTAAAAAACGGTCCTTTTCAGAGCCAACAATTATAGTTCAATAAGACGTTTGCACTTCAACTTTCGACAACAATTTCAATGAAATTGTGGGTGGCTTGAGTGATGGGGAAAATTACACTCAAACAACATGCTGAGTAGCCAATTTCCAAAGCAGCGCTCAGAATTTGAGTCAAAATTTGCTCAAAGTTTTCATTTGAATTCTTATTCTAGAGGTACTGTATATATCTGTAGTACAGTAAATTTAGATTTAAAAAATATTTTTTGGAATGTCATATTTTGTAAGCAATCCCTTCTACTAGGACACATGTTTTTATTGATACGAGCGAAGCGGGCATAGGTTCGCTGAGGATTGCAAAGCAATCCTCCGGGGGTTGGCGAGCGTTAGCGATCAGGGGGAGGGCCCCCTAGTTTGATTATTTTTACTAATGACAAGATACCTCGTCAATACAAAACTGGAGGGATGAAGAAGTTGGGAAAAGATACTGCCCCTTACCCAGACGATTTCAAGCAGGATTTTGCATGAGACTGACCACTACAGGCAGTATCGACACAAAGATATACCGCCAGGAGGTTTAAGATACTGATATAAACTGAATTGGCCTGGTTCGTTCGTGCCGAAGTTGGTTGATTTGTTTTGTTTCTAGAATAAAATAAATCACGACAGCCGTCTGTGTTCCCCATTCTCCAACGTATTCTGTCCTTCTAAGTTGACACCTCTGGATTCTTGTTTAGACGACCGTCTAGTTATGCCCGCGGCATCATGACGTGTCACGGCTGTTAGATAACGGCTCCACCTTCTTAGGAAACCAAAGCTTTAGGGATTCATCCCGTACCGTCACGAATTGATCGTTGTGTTGCTGCAGTGCGACTTCAATTAACTACCCACCTATCTTGTGTGCGTTTGTCTATTTCCTGATATTGTATGTCTTGTGTGTGGCTCAGCATGGCCAAATATATGGCCCTTTCTCCATCAAAACCCAACTTAACCAGACAACGATCCGCTATTGAGAAGTGTGTCACAATATGCCACATAAAAATTGAAATTTGAAGATAACTTGCTCAGAGACGTTATTTTCTTCATCTGACCATGATTCAAAATTACGGAGTGTTGTTCTTGAAGATACCAAGGGTTTGGAAAATTACGTAGTGCTGGTCTTGGATATACCACGGGTTCTTGCGGGTTTCATCCCTGATCCCTTTCCTCTTTTCAAATTTTTCTAACAGGTATTGACCTCACCATCTGACCGTGGTTCAAAATTACGAAGTGTTCTCCTTGGATCTTTCGTTCGAAACCATTTTGCCCGTGTACTGTTGTGTACGTAGGGGTTTGTGCACTTTAAATCGGTATTGGCCTTAAATATTCTTATGTTGCTGTGGTGTGGAAGTCTGGAGAGTTTGATACCAGCTCAGGTGTGACCTCGTCATCTGACCGTAGTTTAAAATGATAAAGTATTGTTGTCGGATCTTTTCCTTATGAACTGATTCCGGATCATCGTCAACAGTCCGTTGTGGAAGTGTGACGTTAATTTTAAAAAATACAAAATACCGAGACGATATTTTTAAGAGGACCTGATTTCTTACGCGCATTGATGAAAGAGAAAATTCGTTCGAGACGTTTTCTACCTAATTAGATTCCTAGCAAATTTTTATAGCAGAATTTGCATTTATATCCCGAAAAATGAAATCCCCAGGTTCTCTTACAAACATGTAGACAGACTTTTGGAGACTTTACTGCTTTAACCACGTCAAAAAACATTGGAATTTATGGCTGTACCTTGACTATTCTTAACGTAATTTAGTTAGCATCACAAAACTTATTTTCATTCAATGAAAATTATAGAAAGCTTCACACAGTTCACATCTTAAAAATATTCCTTTCTTCTTAAATCATAAAATACAAAACCTGCTCTCTTGGGTCATTATTCAAATGTAAATCTGTGGATATAACTAACTCGTTTTTGATAGTTTTCTATCCTCCAGAAACGTAATTTATTTAAATTACATTCCCTTATCGTTAGATAAATTGCATGAGTTTTTCCTCACGAGTTTCTATAAATGCTACTTATAGAAACTGTGGTTCTGCATTACGGTTATGGGTATTAACTAAATTACAAACACTTCTAAAGATTTAAACACATATATTTATTCTAGATATACAAAAACCTTTGAGCAATTAGCTTCCTTATACGCTTTATTTATCCGCCGTACTGGTGTAGCAAGCCTAGCCACCACCACAAAAATTAACTTACAAAGCAGTAGTACATGTAACAGTGCAACCTAACTGTACTATGGAGTACTTTTTGTAAGATGCAAAGTTGTACTGCTTCACACCAGCCTACTAAATTAGTGACCCGAACGTGATTTGAGACGCGCAAAAATTTACAACTTCGATGGAAGTTCCACGATGGAGAGTTGAATCTCCAAATCGATGCTAATCACTTCCAACAACCACTTGAGGCTCTGTGATAGCAGACACTCAGTCTAAACTTCACATGGGCACTTACACTCGGCTGCTAAAGGCAACACAGGACGATTACAATTGTGATCTTAATACCGTTCTCAGTCTCACGCAAAATTGCAATCATTCTACTAGCGACGTCATCAGTCGAATTTTGGCTACCGCTAACTTCTGGAGGGGAGTATTGTAGCGAACTTAGCCACTACTACAAAAATTAACTTTCGATGCAATAGTATACTCTACCCTACAATAATGGACCGGACAGCAAGATATGATGGTATAAGGGAAATAATACATGCTTTAATAGGGGAAAATCCCCCACGTACTGCAATTACACAAGCAACCCATCTGGGCATACTTTCAACGAGGTTTTGATACACAGCATGGGTATTTGTGTCCACAGTATGAGTATTTGTGTCCACAGTATGGGTATTTGTGTCCAAAGGAAACCGGATGTATGCACCGGGCCTTAGTTCTTCGAACTTGTCTAATGGTTGATTTAGGCACGGTGCACATATCCGGTTTTTCAACGTGTGGCACAGCTGCCGCAACGCAAGTGCGGTCTGAGATACATTAGATCCGATGGAGTAGTGCACACATGCCTCCGGCGCCGCTGCGGCGACGATCATCCAACATGCGTGCAATTTGTACCGCAGTTCCTCACGGCGCCGCAGCTCGCCGCACACGCTTCTCCGGTCTGAAGAACCTTGTTTCCACAAATAAATGGAATATAAATAATAATTAATAAATGGTTGTATCCAAAAACGTCAATTTTGTTTCAAAATATACTTTTTGTACACCAAGTAAGCTAAATGAACACGTTTTCTTCGACAGAATATTTATCGCAAATGGCGCGAAATGAGTTCGTCGTCATTTCACGGTTACGTGTGCATAGTTGATCTTCGGTGCCGCAGTGGCGCCGTACGTTGAAAAACCGGATGTGTGCACGGGACTTAGTTTCTGTTTTTGCCATGTTATAATAGTGACTAAAGATTATGATTGAAATTGTATTTCCATTCGACATTCTGAATCCATTAAAAAAATGTACGAGCCTATGAGAAGTTTTGTTACAAAATACTTACCTACTCACACGTTGAAGAGAAAAATTATAATAAAAGGAAAATAAAGTAGGTAGGTATTTTAATTAACGTCGTACTGAAGAGCAAGACGATGGGCCATTGACGACTATAAGCTGGAAATAAGACTATATGATGAAATTATTTATTGATTTGTGTATCGTATGTTGCATTGACGTATCAACAAAAAATCAAATTGCAACAATTTTAATCAAATGAATGTAGGTTGTTGGTAGACGAATTAACGTCACGCTGTAACAACACAACGTGTATTACTACGTATAGAAAGACTACTTCCACGTATAGAAGCACTACTGCCACCTATAGAAAGACTACTGTTACGGATAGAAACACTACTGTCCCAGATAGAAACACTACTGCCTCGTATAGAAACACTACTGCCACGTATAGAAACACTACTGCCACGTATAGAAACACTATTGCTACATATAAAAATACTACGGCCAACTATAGAAACACTACTCCCACGTATAGAAATACTACTACCACGTATAGAAAGACTACTGTCACGTATAGAAACACTACTACCACCTATAGAAAGACTACTGTCCAGTTTAGAAACACTACTGTCACCTATAGAAAGACTACTGTTACATATAGAAACACTACTGCCACGTATAAAAACAACACTACTGCTACCTATAGAAACACTACTGCTACATATAGAAACACTACTGCCACCTATAAAAATGCTACGGCCACCTATAGAAACACTACTCCCACGTATAGAAATACTACTACCACGTATAGAAATACTACTGACACGTATAGAAACACTACTGCCACGTTTAGAAACACTACTGCCACGTTTAGAAACACTATTGCTACATATAAAAATACTACGGCCAACTATAGAAATACTACCACCACGTATAGAAATACTACTGTCACGTATAGAAACACTACTGCCACGTATAGAAACACTATTGCTACATATAAAAATACTACGGCCAACTATAGAAACACTACTCCCTCGTATAGAAATACTACTACCACGTATAGAAATACTACTGCCACGTATAGAAACACTACTGCCACGTATAGAAACACTATTGCTACATATAAAAATACTACGGCCAACTATAGAAACACTACTCCCACGTATAGAAATACTACTACCACGTATAGAAAGACTACTGTCACGTATAGAAACACTACTACCACCTATAGAAAGACTACTGTCCAGTTTAGAAACACTACTGTCACCTTTAGAAAGACTACTGTTACATATAGAAACACTACTGCCACGTATAAAAACAACACTATTGCTACCTATAGAAACACTACTGTCATCAAAAGAAACACTACTGCCACGTATAAAAACAACACTACTGCTACCTATAGAAACACTACTGTCATCAAAAGAAACACTGATGCCACTTATATTTAAGATTGACAGAAAATGCCTTCCTTACTCTTCGCAACTCACAATGCAGAAAGCCCAAATAGAATTCCCATCGCCTCGGTGCCTTTACGCATGCCACCTTCCCCACCAGTTGTTTGTTTCACAGCGTTGAAGGACGCTATTACCCGGTATCATACGGGTATCATTTCGTCTTTGTTTCGGAAGATTTAGGCTTTAATTTGGAAACAAAAGATCCCATCTCAGCCGAGAATTCTTTTTACCCGTCTCACGGCACGCTTTCAGATAAGCTGGCGTCATTAAAATTCGCCGGAATTATACGTTCAGAATACGGCTCGAAACGTGAGGAGATATTTCGGAAGAAAAATCCACACTTCAGCACGGAATGGTGTGTTATTGTTGACGGATGGGGAAAGGCGGTCGCCTTGTTATTTAGGCTTTCAAATAGACGTCTTCGATGCGACGTTAAGGTACGCTGCCTATTTAAAAACAGGTTGCTTTGTGACTAATGAACGTACAGTAGAACTCCAATTATCCAGTTGATTAGGAACCAGACCCTATCCGGATAATCGAATATCCAGATAATTGGATAAATCACGAAAAAAAAGGTTATATCTTTAAAAAAATACGAGTTTTGCTTTTGTATGTAGTGTAATTTCATGACTGAAAACAATTTTGTTAACATTTTGTACTTACATACTCTATTAAAAATATATCATTGCTTGAACATATCGGTCTAAGTAATTTGTTTTGATGTCTTCACTCGTTTCCAAGCAGCCAATTCTCACATGCGCTTGGTAAGGAGTAGCTGTAGATGGTCGCACTCTCAGGCTGCCGCTCCATCCATTTTAGCGCCGTAACAAGGCACTTAAATGCCTTACTAGCTGACGTTCCCGCTTCTGGCGGAGTAGCAATTTCGTCATCTTCCGGGTCATTAATGAGTTCTTCTCGCACACTTTGAATGAGTTCATTCCTCAAGAATCACACACGAACCACTCGCCTACGTCCTCTGCACAGCACTCCATGGATTTTCGCGTTGTTTTTTACGTCCTCAACTGACACTTCGTCCTCTTCGTTTTTGTCATTCACCCATAAGAACCTTTTAAGATGCGGATATTGCTGATTTCTTTCTTGCTCAAAGCGATCCGGATAACTGGAGTTCGGATAATTGGAGTTCTACTGCATTAGGTTGTGTATGAGTTTGCAAATAATCACCGGAAATTCACGACGTGGGATAATTTTTCTGCCGATCCAAATGTAGATTACTGTGCTTTGCAGAGAAACGTGTTCTTATATGTATTCTAGTATTTAGGTGTGAGCCGCGGAATCTCAGTCAGTAGAGCGTCGGGCTTGCATCAGAAGGGTTGCGGGTTCTGTCCTCGGCGGAGCCTGCAATTCTGATGATTGCGAGATCGGCGCTTCGACCTGGCTAAAGACCGTTGTGTTCACTAATGGTGACTGGGGCACGTTAAATAGGCCGTGGTTCGAAGTCCCCCATGTTCCCATACCAAATCAATACCTCTGAGGGTATCTGATCAGGGGGTTATCGGCCTCTGATTGGGATCTAAATTACGATATGTGTGAGTGAATGGATGTATGAAAGGGGCCTTCCTGTAAAACGGATGTGTCATGTATGTCGAGCAAAGTCGGACTTTCTCCCAATCTGGCTTAGTAACATGGAAGTTGCCCCCTCGCCTCTCGCCGTCTTCGACGGGCCTGGCACTCCTCTGGTCTGCCAGTGTAGGCATGAGAAACAACAACAGTATTTAGGTAGTTAATTATCGTCGCACTGGAGAAACATAACGGTTATTTGGCGACGTACGGGATCAGTCCTAAGGGAAAATTCTGAGGACATTACCACATATAGGTTTGTAGGTAAGGTAATTATCGTCACACACTGGAGCAACGCACCAGGGTATTGGCGACGGTAGGTAGGTTCTTTAAATTAACATCGCACTGGAGCAATACAGCTGGTTTTTGGTGACGGTCTGGTATCAAACCTCAATGGAAAGGTGCGTGTACAACGCCACGTAATTTTGAAACACGGTCAGATGACGTCTGTTGGCGAAGGTAAAAGATAAATTCTAAGGGAAATATCCGAGGACAATACCACGTACAGGTTTCTATTTAGGAAGTTATTTAATTAACGTCGCACTGGAGCAATATTACGGAAAATTGGCGACTGTCTTGGACCAATCCACAGAGGAAAGATCCAAGAACCACGCCTCGTAATTATAAGCCACGGTTAGATGACGACGTATAGGTTGTGGATAGTGTTTGGAAATAATCATCCGAAATTCATGTGAGCTGATTTATCTGTCAAGTGGTGTTAGTGGTGGTGTTTTTCGGCGGAACGTATTTCTTGTACGTGTTTTGATAGGTAGGTAGTTAAATAGCTTCATATTGGGGAATCATAACGGGCTATTGGTGATGATCCGGGAATCATTCACGAATGCAAAGATTCGAAGAAAACGCCTCGTAGTTTTGAGTCGTGGTCAGATTATGAGAACACTACCTAAGCTGTTCCCCCCATTCTCCAAACTTCCACACCATGTCAACGTAAGGACATTCGAGACAACTACAGATTTAACATGCACCAACACCCGTGTATACGGCGGTCTTAAGCTGAACTTGTTTCGAACTAGAAACTGGAACAACGAACAGGACTATTGGCGACTGTCGGGGATCAATCTGTAATGAAAATATTCGAGGACAACACCTGGGTTTGAATTTGCGCTCTCCAAACCTCACATCAAGTCATCCTAAGTCATTTGACACCACGACAGATTTCATATACACTAGAACCCATATACGCAGCGTTTTTTTGGTTGGATCGAGTTTCAAACTAGCAACCTTTGGTTTCTAATCCCAAAAGAAAAAATAAATTATTTTTTAAAGTCTGGAATAACCTTTGTTTTTTATATAAATCCGGAAAACAAACAAAACGATTCGAAAATCTCTTTTTGTGGATTTAGGAAACACCTATTTAAATAAATGTATACGGCCCTGACTTTCTCAGTATTTACTTGGAAAAGTTTTCTCTGAAACCTAAGCAAAACACGTAGGCAGAGCATCTTTTTTCAAAGAATCTGATATAATTAAGCAGATTGATTTCATAAACCTATTCATCACTTAGGCTTAATCAAGCATTGTCGTCAAGTGCGCGAATGAGTGCAGGTTTGACAACCATGCATTAGGCTCGTCCAATCTTGCGAGGGAAATTAGATCACGTAAACTAAAAAATCGATTATGTTTATGTTGCTGCAGGGAGTTGACAAGGGATTGGGGCTAAAGAGAAAAGAAATTCAAGTTGTTGTATTTAGTAAGAAAGGGCCACGAAGAAAAGAAGGCGAACTTTGTTTTATCAGTAAATGCAGTTTAGTTGGGACGAGAACTTAAGCCAACATTAGCATTGATCGATCCTTGTTTTGTTAGTAGAAAAGTGGCATCTCATTGATCGTTAAAAAGAAGAGTTGAGACAAGAGAAGAATTTTTTTAGCTTTTTTTGCGTATTTAGAGCACACAGGGACACGTCAGTAAAAGGCGAAGCTGTGGTTACTGAATTATGCACTATGCTGAACTTTTCTCGAAGAAAGTGGAATTCTTAATATTGTTATTGAGAAGTATTGAATGGATGATAAGGAATGGCCAAAGATGAAATTGTTTGATTTATTCCATCCCCGCAAAACTCCTAACCGTAGATTTTTGATATTTTCTCTTTGGGATCAATTCCGTACCCTTGTCAATAGCCCGTTGTAGAGATCCAGTGCGATGTTAACTAAATACCTGCCTGACCGTTGGGGATATAAAAGTGGAAGTAGAGCAATGGTTCTTATGTGCCTAGGATCATGTGCATCATGGCATATATATATATATATATATATATATATATATGATGTCAACACTCGAAGGGCACTGAATCTGGTATTTTGAAATGAGTCCACGTTTTGTCCAACGATATTTATTAAAATAATAGAAGATGGTACACATTTACGTCCACAAAGGACTAATCGCATGTAAATGTTCTGAAACAATAACAAAATTACAATAACATCCACAGAGGATATTACACCGTTCATTCAGGGAACTCGCTATTTAGTCCACAGAGGACACATATGAGCCACAGAGGTCTCAAAAGATTCGCATAAAAAGTACGGAAGAGTGGCCACGCAGGTCTCAACTCTCTCCGATCACTGAAAAAACTGAAGACCCTCCGCCGCGGGCAAGGGATCAAGCCTTTTCCCCTTACGGCCATATTCACAAGTCTCGAGTTAACTCGAGGATCAGTTGATCCGCGAGTAAGAATTAACTCGAGGATTATCAAAAACGATATTCTCAAACGACGTGTTAAGTGATCCGGGGATTAAAATGAGACGCTCGCTGTGATTGACTCCTCACGATCACATGATATTGTTTACATTGCTTACGATACCCGAATGTGCATTCATACTGATAAAGCACGTACTTCGCCGTAGAATTGATTCCAATTTGTGAATAAATAGGACTCGCACAGCATTTTAATATGGGTTTGGGAAAAGAAATGCAAAGGTATTTAATTTCAAATTGGATTTTTATGGAAACCTAAATTTGGCAAGAAAGAATTGTACACAATATAATATATACATGTCTTGACAGATGTATGTAATCTGATTATCTTTGTACTTGTCAGTATGGGTGTGTGTTGGTGTCGTGAAAAGTAACTTGCACTGTCAATTTTCTTTCATTCGTAATAAATCAACAGAATAATTTTTATTCTACGACGTATTTGTATCTGCCATGGTCGTTTTCTACCGTTCGCTCTCTCCGGCTTAGTGGACAGAGGTGGCTCCATCTATCTTTTCGCTAAGCTGCTTGTTTAAGATTTACGCAGCTACCTTTATTTTCATTTTTCTTTTGAATTTCAATAAAAATATGTTTCCATTTTTCCATTTAAGCAATATTATGTTGATGAGATGAGCTGCTATGTAGCAGGTACTCCGTAATGACAGATCCAGTCCAGTCGTCGAAAGAATACTGTAATTCAGCATAGAATGAAATGGGTCCTCCATTTTGTTTTTCCAAAAAGATGGTACTGCGCATGCGTTAAATGTAACTCGCGAGTTAACTCGCCGATTTCGGAGGATCCAAATGTAACACCGAAACGGCAGTTTAAACCACGGATCAGGACTTGTGAATACGGTTTTTTCGATAACTCGCGGATTATCGTTGATCCTCGAGTTAACTCGGACTTATGAATACGGCCGTTAGCGTTCTTGGTGATTCGTCTCCACGATGAAATAGTTCCTTCTCCTTTCGGTAGTAGGTGGGGAGGCGAAAGGATTCCGTCCCTACACACACACACACACACACATATATATATATATATATATATATATATATATATATATATACACACATATAGAGAGAGAAGCTGACTGAAGCTATGGTAAATGATTTATGCACTATAATTTTGTTTTATGCACATTATACTATATGTGGTATTCCTAAGGCTGTTTTTGAGAAATATTGAACTTTTATCCATACATATTTTATTAATTTCTTTTTTCTTGATCAAAAGACATAAAGAGAAAAGAAGGTCTAGAAATAAGTTTTTGAATTAGTTGTTTTGTATATTTACCACTCTCTCCTCTCGGGACATAATGTGTCAAGCACAAGATCAATAATACAATAATAAATTATTTTTGAACTCAATAATAAGTTTGTTGCATTGGTTGATTGGTTGGCATTTGTGGTGCTGAATCCTCTCGGGACATATCGTGCCAAGCTGAAGATATATAACATTTTTTTAATTTAATAGGCCTGTTGGATTGGTTGGCATTTGTGACTTTGAGTCCACTCGGGACAAGATAAATAATAAAAGTTTTTTAAATTTAAAAATAAGCCATTTGGAACCCATTGAAATAATCTGTCTTTCCTGCCATGGTCGTTAAAAAATCTACTACCACCATTTTTTATCTTAGATATTCGATTAATTAGATTGAAAGAGCGTCGTTTGCAACGGATTTGGAATTGACGCAATTCATTACTGGATATGAGGGAGTTAAGCGGATACCTCCAGAGATTTGGATTGTCCTTTAGCGACCAGTGTAAGTGTGGTCTGTCGGACATCTTTCCCCAAGGGAATGATCTCGGATCATTGTCAATTGCCCGTTGTATCATTACATTGCGACGTTAATTCAAAGACTTACATTTTGGTAAGGTAATTTTAACTAATGACGTACTAGAGCAGCACAACGGGCTATTGACGACGGTCCGGGATCAGTCCCCTAACGGCCATATTCACAAGTCTCGAGTTAACTCGAGAATCAGTTGATCCGCGAGTAAGAGTTAACTCGAGGATTATCTAAAACGGTATTCTCAAACGGCGTGTTAAGTGATCCGGGGATTAAAATGAGACGCTCGCTGTGATTGGCTACCTCACGATCACGTGGTATTGTTTACATTGGTTACGACGCCCCAATATGCATTCATACTGATCAAGCACGTACTTCACCGTAGAATTGATTCCAAATTGTGAATAAATAGGACTCGCACAGCATTTTAATATGGGTTTGGGAAAAGAAATGCAAAGGTATTTAATTTCAAATTGGATTTTTATGGAAACCTAAATTTGGCAAGAAAGAATTGTACACAATGTCTTGACAGATGTATGTAATCTGATTATCTTTATACTTGTCAGTATGGGTGTGTGTTGGTGTCGTGAAAAGTAACTTGCATTGTCAATTTTCTTTCATTCGTAATAAATCAACAGAATAATTTTTATTCTACGACGAATTTTTGTATCTGCCATGGTCGTTTTCTACAGTTCGCTCTCTCCGACTTATAGGACAGAGGTGGCGCCATCTATCTTTTCGCTAAGCTGCTTGTTTAAGATTTACGCAGCTACCTTTATTTTCATTTTTCTTTTGAATTTCAATAAAAATATGTTTCCATTTTTCCATTTAAGCAATATTATGATGATGAGATGAGCTGCTATGTAGTAGGTGCTCCGTAATGACAGATCCAGTCCAGTCGCCGAAAGAATACTGTAATTGAGCATAGAATGAAATGTGTCCTCCATTTTGCTTTTCCAAAAAGATGGTACTGCGCATGCGTTAAATGTAACCCGCGAGTTAACTCGCCGATTTCAGAGGATCAAAATGTAACACCGAAACGGCAGTTTAAACCACGGATCAGGACTTGTGAATACGGTTTTTTCGATAACTCGCGGATTATCGTTGATCCTCGAGTTAACTCGGACTTGTGAATACGGCCGTAAGGGAAAGATTCGAGGATAACACCACATAATTTTGAACTACGGTCATATGACGAGGCCACACCTGAGCTGACACCCCACTCTCCAAACTTCCACACCAAACCAACGTGATAACTTTCGTTCATTGCAGATTTAAGGTTCACCAGCCGCCTGTACACCATACGCTTACAAATATCCATGCAGTGACACGGATTCGAATCCAGGAACCTTCCGATCTAGAGGCTAACACCTTAGCCAGACCGGTTGATCGGTTACTTACATTTTGGAGTTTTGCATTTTTATACAATAAATAAAAAGCCCTGATTTTAACCTTAGTCCAACACAAGTCCTTCCACGTTCAACGCAAAAAATTACAATTAAAAAGATACCAATTTTTATACGATACATTGATTAATTAATCTCGAAATTTCGTCAAATCTTCATACATTAATGGATATTTTAATAAGACAAAAAGATTCAAACCTATGGACTCTCTTCGAGTTTCAATACATTATGCCAACCTGTACCTTTACAATAAATAAAAACAGTCTAGGTTTTAACCCCCTTTGGTTAACACAAGTCCGTCCATCGATCAATATAAGAGATTACAATTCAAAAACTACCCATTTTTATTCCGATACATTAATTAGCGAATCTCCAAATTTCGCTAAATCTTCATGCATTAACGCCTAGTTTCCTTAGATGTGAATATTCAAACCAGTGCTCTTTTTGAGTTTCAATACATTATGCAACATGTCTTATTACATTGGATAAAAACGGCCTGCGTTTTAACCTCCGGCCAACAAAAGTTCATCCATTAAAATTAAAGTACTCCGCCAATTTTTATGCTGATTCTGAAATCAGCGAATCGCCCAATTTCGCCCAATCTTCTTCATATTTTGACGCCTAGTTTAATTATTAAGATTTTATTTCAACTGACAGCTTATTAGTGTCAAAAAAAAAAGACAGGAAAATGGTAAGAATAATAATCGTAACAAGTAATTATGATTTAACTGGTAATATCATTAATTAGCCAGCGGAACATTTTTGAATCCGTGTTAACTTATCAGAAATCCCGACGCTTTCAAGAACTAATTAATTTCGATTTAATTAGGCTCAATTCCGCACACTTATGAAGGCGAACCCTCTTTTTTTTCGAAACCGAGCGCCACTCCTGCGAGGAGATCTCGAGTCCCAAGTCGCTTCACATTCATCCAGAAGCTGTATTTTTCTTTTGTAATTAGGAATATCCTGTTTATGACAGCCAGATGATGGCAACTGAAGCTGCTAAATGACTCGGTCAATAAAAGTCATGATCAAATTCACTGACTGCGCCCATGATAAAACCCAGAAAACTAGTTCAAAGAAATTTCTCCTTTTCAGCCGAACGCTGATGAGGAAAGTGACATGTTGGTGGGTAGTTAATTAACACAGGAGAAACACAACGGGCTATCAGAGACGGTTCGGGATAAATCCCGAAAGGGATGAATGACAAACAGCACATTGGAAGTGGAAGGGATTTAGGCGAGGTACCTAGTCTCAAAATCCGACCAATTTTACTAATGACGCGAGACATTTCGGGACCAACATATTGCCAATTCTTTTATAGAGATAAGATCAAGATCTTCTGATTTTTTTTTTTATGATTTTTTTTTCTTCTCAGTTTTTTTTCTAATGACGAGATATCACTTCCATCAGGATCTGCTATGGCTTTGCTGGTGACAAGGTACCCATCAAGACAGCCATCAGGATCTGCCAATGGCTTTGCTAATGACGAGGTACCCGTCAAGACAGCCATCAGGATCTGCTAATGGCTTTGCTTCCTTCCGTTACTAATAGCTTTGCTGGTGACGAGGTAGCCGTCAAGACAGCCATCATGATCTGCTAATGGCTTTGTTGGTGATGTGGTACCCGTCAAGACAGCCATCAGGATCTGCTAATGGCTTTGCTGGTGACGAGGTACCCGTCAAGACAGCCATCAGGATCTGCTAATGGCTTTGCTGATGACGAGGTACCCGTCAAGACAGCCATCAGGATCTGCTAATGGCTTTGCTTCCTTCCGTTACTAATAGCTTTGCTGGTGACGAGGTAGCCGTCAAGACAGCCATCATGATCTGCTAATGGCTTTGTTGGTGATGTGGTACCCGTCAAGACAGCCATCAGGATCTGCTAATGGCATTGCTGGTGAAGAGGTACCCGTCAAGACAGCCATCAGAATCTGCTAATGACTTTGCTGATGATGTGGTACCCGTCAAGACAGCCATAAGGATATGATAATTGCTTTGCTGGTGATGAGGTACCCGTCAAGACAATCATCAGGATCTGCTAATGGCTTTTGCTGGTGACGAGGTACGTGTCAAGACAATCATAAGGATCTGCTAATGGCTTTTGCTGGTGACGAGGTACGCGTCAAGACAATCATGAGGATCTGCTAATGGCTTTTGCTGGTGACGAGGTACGCGTCAAGACAGCCATCAGCAAATTTAAATATCATTTTTTGGAAGAAAAAAAAATTCTACACACTTGATCCAGAGTATGACTAAGTTTTTCATCCCGCCGCGGAAAAGTACCTTTCTCAAAGACTACAAGGTACAGATGCAGTCTACATTTGTAGCGAGTTATGGTAGGTTAAGGCAACCCATCTGTATTTACGGTTATTGCGGTTTTCATAGCAACCTCGGCAAACGAGAAGTTTGGATTTTCATTTAGATTATTCTAGAAAGTACTTTCAAAATCCGTCAAAATCATTTGATTTCATTGGTTCGATGGAATTTTTTTTCTTTGATTGCAATGGTTATTTTAATTTCAAAATATCTGTTGATTGCATCGGTCTTGTTAAATTTTTTTCTTTGATTTTATTGGTTCTTTTAATGGGTTGTCAAAAGTTGTGCAATTTTTTTTATTACTAATTTTTTCACGGTACAGTTCTGACGTATCAGGTTGTATTATTTCTTGTGCATTTCGTTAAAATTAATTACTTCCTTCTGTAAAACAAATTTCAGTTTAAACTTATTACTTTTTGTGAAAGTTTTAAAAAAATATTTTTTTAAAAATGTTCTCAAATGTGTTTTGAAGCTTTCATTTTCCGTTGTAAAAAGAAAAATAATTGTGAAAGAAAATATATTTTTTAAATAATTCCTTACCTTGGCGACTTTAGAAGTGCGCCAAAAAATCGCCAAGGCCGTTGCCGCCGCAATGAACGCAGACTGCAGCTGTACCGTCAATTCTTTATAGTGATAGGATCAATATCTTCTCTCTCAGTTGTTTTCTAACGACGAGATATCTCTTCCTTCAAGATCTGCTAATTGCTTTGCTGGTGACGAGGTATCTCGCCCAGACAATCATCTGCAGGGTTAAATACCATTTTTTGAAGAAAAAAAAGTGTTTTTCATAGACTTGGTCCAGAGTAATACTAAGTTTTTCATCCCGTCGCGGAATAGTACCTTCTTCAAAGATTGCAACATGAGGATTGACAGCGACAATGGCATCTAAATTAAACGATAATTTCTAATCACCGAGAAGATGCAAATCGAAAGTAGCTCTACATGAATCCACCAGCCTAATTTTTCTTTTATAATTAGAATTATACTATTTTTGACAACAATAATATGGCTACTGGAGCCGGTAAACGATTCTGCCAATAATAGCCATGATTAAATCCACTTACTGATGTGCCACTTGTGATGTATCATACATCACACTAATGTGGGATCCTGAGCCCGCGATCATTTCAAACCAGAGAACTAGTTCAAAGAAAAATTTCTACTTCGTAGTTGATGTTGACGGTTTACATTTCAACCGATATCTCAATAGGGCTGGAAGACTTAATTTAGATTTTATAGTCCTAGAAGATTTTATTTAAGAATTTATTTTAACTGATATCGCATTAATACAGGGCTCGAAATACCCGAGTGCACAGGTGCACTGTGCACATGAAAATAAAATTGCGCACCTAATGTTTTCCCGCCAGGTGCACGCAGTGCACCTGACGTTAAAAAAAACGAGGGAACGTGTTTTATGTTATTTTGATGTTTGAACAAAATATTAGTATCGACCTCTCTCGCTCTTAAGGAACGTAATTAAAATTCCTAAATACACATATGGAAAAACAAAATCGCTGGGCCGTAACGGGTTTATACAGGAGGAAGGTTTACTTATGCCAATGCCACCAGAACTTTCCGATGATCCATACTTTTTCCAGATGGCTCTGTTGATGCGACTGTCGCGACAGCCGGAGAATTTAGATCACTTGACCACCCGCGAACGATAGGCATCACGCATTTCTGTAAACGCCTCGTGTTTCAATAAAGAGTAAAGCCGTAGGAATTCCTGAGAATTGTCTGAATTGACGTAAAAAAATATTTTCATTATTTATCTTTAAATTAAGATTTTACCTGCGTAAATTATAGTGTACTCCTTTATTTTGTATGTATTTTTTGCCCACCAATGTTTGATGATGACTGCATATTTGCATCTAATAATTTTCAGATAAAAAAAATTGTTCAAATATTTTTATTTACTACCTATTACCAACCTATCTAAACATACCCAACTAATAAAGTAGTTTACATTACATTAATGCTCTTGCATTACGTTTTTTAAAACGTGCACCTAAAATATAATCTGTGCACCTAATTTAAAAACTTAGGTGCATAAGGTGCACCTGTATTAAAAAATCTATTTCGAGGCCAGCATTAACACCACAAAAATATTATGTAGGCTTTTACCTTTTCAACCGAATTCTGAAGAGGGCTGGAAGACTTTATTTTAGATTTTTGACTGACAGATTTTATTTTACCTGACAGCTCACTAATATCCCCAAAAGAACGCGAATAAGATAAGTATATTAATGATAACAAGAAATTATAATTTAACTGGTAATACCATCAATTAACATTTTAAAATCCGTGTTAATCCAGAAGTCCGTCGCTTTCAAGAACTAATTAATGTCGATTCAATTAAGCTCGATTCCACACACTTATGAACGCGAACCTTCTTTCTTTGAAAAACCGAGCGCCACTTCAGCGAGAAGATTCCGAGTCGTAAGTCTCGCTTCACATTCATCCAGAAGCCGTATTTTTCTTTTATAATTAGGAATATCCTGTTTTTGACAGCCATATGATGGCGACTGGAGCTGGTAAATGACTCGGCCAATAAAAGTCATGATCAAATCCACTGACTGGGCCGCGCTCATAATAAAACCAGAGAACTAGTTCAAAGAAATTTCTCCTCCGGAGTTGATGTTGACGGTTTCCTTTTCAACCGAGCGCAGAAGAGGGCTGGAATGAATGACAGAACAGAACATTTTTCTTCCTTCCGTGGCAGAAAAAAGAAATGGCGGAAAAAAGAATCGAAAAATCGAGTCGGGAAGAGGAAATAAAAGTGATGGTAAAAGCCCGAACGAAGATTAGAAAACTGAAACAAAGATCATAGCCATGGAACATCATCGTTCGGATGTTAGGGGGGGGGTGAGAAAGGAAGGAAAAATAATAAAAAATAGATATATAATATCGGGATGTTCTACAGTGCACATCAAAGACACAGGCTTGATTGTAGAAGGAAGTGTTCTGAGAATATATAGGATGCATTGATACAGGGAAGAAATGAAAATAATAAATTTGTCGGCGGATCAGTCATCTTACGAGTCTTAGTCGATGGACTGGGAGTTTGAAAGGACAGGATTCCTGAACGGCGACATCTTTGGACACGGTTGTGGTTCGCGTCATAACTCCCTTGAAGAATGCAGTATAAAATACCATTTCAGAAATATATTATGATCTGAATGTGTGTATGTTGTGAATTATTTGTAATATTTCACAAATACAAACTGCTTTATACCCAAGCCTCCTGACTATTGTAATGTTTCACAAATACAAACTTCATTAGACCCAAGCCTCCTGACTATCATCAAGTGCTTTGGAGAATTTTCAGTGAGGGTCATTGAGTTCCATACTGAGTCCAAGTGAAATCTATAAAAAGGTTCATATAACTCTAAAAGATCCAGCACACAAAATATTTCAGTACTCACAAAAATACAAATTTTATTAATATCATGTATACGATTTGCAAATATTAGTACAAGGCCCAACACGGTCTGTGGGAAGAGATTACACGTCCACAGACAACGGACCTAGCAAGCAGGTGTCAGACGTATTCTCCTAACTATCCCTCCAAGTTGTTTCATCGAAATCAAGATCTGGCCAATTCTGATGATATCTCGCCATCAAGATGAAGACATTAATGTCGATTCAGACGTATTCTCCTAACTATCCCTCCAAGTTGTTTCATCGAGATACCATTCATCAAGATCTAGCCAATTCTGATGATATCTCGTCATCAAGATCTAGACAATTCTGTTGATATTTCGTCATCAAGATCACGATCTCTGGCCAATTCTGATGATATCTCGTCATCAAGATCACGATCTGGCCAATTCTGCTGATATCTCGTCATGAAGATCAAGATCAGTTCAGTTTTGCTATTGAGGATAAACCTCATCGAGACGACCACCAGAAGAGTTAGCTAGATCAAACCAAAGACCCTCCTGTATGTGTTTATGTGCAAGTTAAATCTGTCATGGCCTTAAATGTCCTCACATTGTTGTGCTGTAGAAGTTTGGAGACTAGAGTGCCAGCTCAGGTGTTGACCTCGTCATCTGACCATGACAATGTCTCGTCCTCTGATCTTTTAATTTGGGGTTGATTCCGGAACCTCGCCAATAGCCCGTTGCAATGCTCCAGAGAGTAACGTTAATTCAACTACCCCCTTATTAATTTCTATATGAAGTGTGTATGGCACACCCTGTATCGAGAATATAGAACACTCTTGAATCAAGGGGATTTTTGAAGCATTTGAGTTCGTCCTGGCGCATTTAGCGACACTTGCTCTGTAGGCGTTTCTGAGATAAGATAATACATAGTTGCCACTATGCCAGGGCACGAATATGGGTTCAAAGTTTTGATGCTTCGAGCAAAATCAAGTTACGACAAAAAGGTTGTTTTCTAATGAAAATGGGGTTGGCGTGGAAGTTTGGAGAGTGGGGTGCCAGCACAGGTGTTGCTTCGTCATCTGACCGTGGTTCAAAATTACGAGGTGTTGTCCTCGAATCTTTCCCTTAAGGGACTGATTCCGGACCGTCGTCAATAGCCCGTTGTGTTGCTCTAGTACGACGTTAACTAAAAATTACCATTACCATTACCATCTAATGAAAATGAGTAATTTGGTAATTGGTAATTTTTTAGTTAACGTCGTACTAGAGCAACACAACGGCTATTGACGACGGTCCGGGATCAGTCCCTTAAGGGAAAGATCCGAGGACAACATCTCGTAATTTTCAAACCACGGTCAGATGACGAAGCAACACCTGAGCTGGCACCCCACTCTAATGAAAATGAGAATTTAGACTAAGAATCAAGAAGATGCGTGGTAATTCTTAATTGGCGTCGTACTAGAACAACACAACGGGCTATTGACGACGGTCTGGGATCAGTTTCCTAAGGGAAAGATCTAGGAAAACATCATGTAATTTTGAACCACGCTCAGATGACGAGGCAACACCTGAGCTGACACCCTACTCTCCAAACTTCCACACCAAACCAACGTGACGACTTTCGACCACGACGGATTTAAGGACTTCTACACTATACGCTTACAAACATCTATACACTGACCCGGATTCGAACCAGGAACTTTCTGATCTGGAGCTTAATATCTTAATCATTCAACTGTTTGGTCGGCAAAATGCAATTAGGTGGAAAATGGCCAAAATGTGGATTGGTGTCTTTGGCATGGTAGTAACGATATGACTGCAAAGACTAAATTCAAAACGTCACCAAACTACCCATTGTCAAAACTTAATCCATCTCATCCTCATTTAAAACGTATGCCATTTTATCTATAGAGACCGGCTGTACCTGGACTTAGTGTATGTGGGACAACAACCCGAATACTAGTTCAGATAGATATACAGTATAAAAGTTCATGCAAGGCCCATGTGCACGTGGAAGCAAGCGGGCAATTATGTTTGGTTTTGTTGAGCAGGTGTTTGAATGCATGAAATCTCCACGAAAATAATAATTTCCATTTTTTCTATGTTTATAAGTTCTGAAGTTTATCAGTTATATAATCCCAAATGCTATGGAAAAACAACTGCCCCCCCTCCCTCAACAATTTAATTCAACATCATATATTGTCAAACGATTAAAAACTGTTGAGATCACATCTTGAACATAACAAACTTCATATAACACGAAGAAAACATAATCAAACTAAAGAAACTGCATCAAACAAACGAAACATCATCAATCTAAATTTTAGATTTAAACATTTAGATATTAAATCAATCACAAGTTACACATCGCCATGGGTGATGTGTAGCTTGGACTTTGTCCCAGCCAGTACAGGGTGGAATGGACCCAGAGCCTGCACATAAAAACATTGGAACCCAAATTCCGTTTTTCCATGCTCAACCCAGATGATGCATTCCTTATTATCGAGGACCTCAGTGTCCAGATCGTCATCAGTGTCAACGTAAAGAACTTCAAATGAATGAGTTGAGTCTTCAGACTCAGAAGATTGGAAGTCGAGCTGTCGCTTAGCTAGTTTCTTCTTTTTTGTAGGATTTTTAGCAGGTTTGTTGCGTTTATATATATATATATATATATATATATATATATATATATATATATATATATATATATATATATATATATATATATATATATATATATATATATATATATATATATAGTCTTGCTAACTTCAGCCTTCTTCAACTGTCGCTGTAATTTCGTTTATCTTCTCTTTCATCTTTCTCTTTTTTCTCATGAGAAGCGTATTTTTCACTGGAGTGCCAGTGAGGTACAATTTTTTTCAACGAGGGCAATTTCTTTCTAGATCTCCTTGACGTAGGTCCCCTGCATGGTAGGAAGCGTTGGAAGATATGAAGTCACACATGCTTTAGGCAGAGGAGGATTGGACAAGAGAGGAGCTCCTCCAGGTAGATCCAAAGGTGGATCGATCTCATCAGGATCAATATTAGACGGAAGGATTTCAGTTTCAACTTTGTCATGAGGTATTTGAGTCGTGAGGTAAGGAAGTGAATGCCTCAATTAATGTTGCTGCGAATTCCTTAATAGTCGTCCTTGCATGGGCAATCTCTGGAGGTACGCTTTACCAAATATTCCAGCGGCATACCTGTTGGTGATTGTGTGGCCTGGATTGTTAACCATAGTAATTACAGCTCACATTATAGGTGGTTTTCAACGGACCATAGAACGCCAGATCAAGAGGCTGTAACTTATGACTCGTGTGTGGAGGCAACCCCATTATCCAGGTTAGTCATCTTACCCGACATCGCCATCTTTATTTCAGAAAAACATTGAAGGATTTCAACTCATCAGAAAAAATTAGAATACACCATTGAACACGTTTTGAATAGCACAATTATTATTTTTAGCTAATGGCGGGCGCTTTTGAATTCAATCATTGGCCAACTACAAGGTCATAATCTACGGCCAATTGTAAAGGGGTGGCCATCAGTACCTCAATAAGAACAATGTAAGAACTCTTATACTGTTATACAACGCCGATCTTAGATTCCTCTTTAAACCAACCAACATTTCAATTCTTAAACAACTCGAGGAGTGGTAAACTTTTAATTTTATGTTTAAATTTTTTTTGTAATACAATAACAGCAATGCTTGTCGCCTAAATTCGATAGACATCTCCAAAAATGGACAATTATTTTACAATAACAATGTTTTTTTTTCCAGCTAATGTCGGGCACTTAATGAATTTATTCATTGGCCAACTACAAGGCCATAATCGATGGCCAATTGTTAAAGGGCACCTGGTGGGTGGCCATCACTACATCAATAACAATGTATAATACTGTTACATAATCTACGGCCGATTGTAAAGGGGTGGCCATCAGTACCTCAATAAGAACAATGTAAGAACTCTTATACTGTTACACAACGCCGATCTCAGATTCCTCTTAAGCCAACCAACATTTTAATTCTTAAGCAACTTGGGGCGTGGTAAACATTTAATTTTATGCATAGAATGTTTTTAGAAAAAAATAATAACTGCAATACTTGTCGCTTGAATTCGATAAACATCTCCAAAAATGGACAATTATTTTACAATAGCAATGTAAAAACTATAATACTGTTACACAACGCCGATCTCAGATTCCTCTTAAAGCCAACCAACATTTCAATTCTTAAACTACTTGGGGCGCGGTAAACATTTCAATGGTCGTTTATACTTTTAGAATTGTTTTAACTTTCGAGGGCAGAATACATTTTTACAGTATTTCATGACAGCGCTTTGATTTAAAACAAAAGTATTGAATGCAACGGTCTTATTTTAATCTTGAGAATGTTTTCCGGAAATGGAAGTCATATATTTGCCTTACACATTTTTATGGAAATTCAAAGTGGCAACACTTTTCGTCTCAAGTCTTGGAATTGCTTGTATAATGAATGAAATGATTTCTTTGCTACCGTAGGTGCTAAATCATGTTGCTGTAGCTTGGGGGGAACTTAATTTCCATCACTTTTGAATTTACGAGGTGTGAGAAGTTCTTTACAGAGCCCCGAAAGTCAAATACAAAGTGAAAACATAAAAGTTTATCTTTGGAATACGTTCCTTTAATATATTTATTCGTTGAATAGAGCTCTTCGGAAGAAGTCTTACAGTTTAGTTACGAGACTTAGATGACTAAATCAGTTTCAAAGCCTTATTCATCTGATGATTTTAATCATGAGAAATGGAGAACCAGCTAAAGCTATAAAAAAAAATTTCCATTAAGTTGCTGATAATGTATAAATACTTCACTGACTGTTTAAAAATTTTATAGGTTTTACTGTAAAAAATGATAGAATATGTACATAGCGTATCAAAACTATCTGGCCTAATTGTAAAAAAAATATAGAGGGATCAAAATAAACACCTTTTTTAATAGAATTTGTGGCACGAAACCAAGCAGCACATCTACATTGTCTCTGCGGCACTGTCACAACTCAAAAAACGCAAATTGGCAGATGAAAATAAAACCGAATTCTAGTAGCATTTAGTTAAATTAGGAAGTAACTTTTGCAATTTAAAATAACAAGATAAATAAATGCAAACGGAAGAATCGCCAACACTGATATGAAATTAAGAACTCGCCTTCTTAGAAGCATACAAATATACAGAAATTTAAAAAAGATCGAATTAAAACAACAGTCAAAAGACTTGAAAATGAAATCACCCGGGAAGAACCTTTTCTGTTGGTATTCTACAAATAGCTAAAGTGGTATTATCTGCTCATGGTTCAAATTGATTCATGTTTGACACGATGCCCAACTAACATGCACTTCAGCACTGTCTATCCAAGACAGTGTAGTGGTGGTTGTTGGTCTGCCACTCACTGTCACAACTCAAAATATGCAAATTTGCTAATGCCAAATTGAAATTGCATTTCATTGAATAATGCCGTAACTCTTGCAATTTGAATTTCCAAGAATTTATCTATTTTGAAATTAGACTTGTGATCCTACGGTTCCAAATAAACATCGTTTTAGATATGCCTCCTATTTCTTCATCTCAAAGTCTTTGTCTTTGAGTCACTGTGTGTGGTATTGATTTTATGTGAATCATTAGAATGAAAATCAAATAACAGATTTATCAACGTAAAATGCCAGTTACTGAATGTTACATTTCTCGCATTATTTATACTAGTAAAGAATAATTTTTTTTTAATTTACTAAATAAAACTATAAATCACAAGTAAGGCATATCGCGAAATCGATTCTTAGGTCAGATGTTTCCCACTTAGAACACATTACCTGGATGAGATTTGAAAAATATTAATTAGATATTCCTAGAAGGAAATATAAAGTCCACTCGTGTTTTAGAGAAAGGGGTTTTTTAGGACTAAAAACATGCAGAAAGCAACGGAATTTTTCGAGGTTCGTCTTTTTTGTCTGTCCTTAATCCAACCATGATCTTGGTAGCGTTAAAAATTCACTTTAGCCATTCTTATTCAAACACGAATTGATTTTTCAAAACATCTTGACTCTTGAGGCCTTAAAGATATTGTATCTAGTGTGAACTAACTTGTAAACAAATCAGAGACATAAAGAGTAACTAAGTCAAAAAAAACTACACAATACTACAAAGTTCAAGGTATGTAGCATCTAAGGATGTCTGTTGCTTAAAACCGATATTTGTACCACCTTTTGAGAATAAAAAATTCACTCATATTTTTTCAAGGAAAAAAAGGTTCAAGGACAAAACATGTAAGAAAGAACAGTCTCGTCTTTTTGTCTTTGGTCCGTACCTTTGAAGCGTTACAAACTTGCTCTAGCCATTCCTATCCGAGCTCAAATTGATTTCGAAAACATCCCATTTCTGACTTTTTGAGGTTTTGAGGAAAGAAAAGAAAGAGATCTCCACTCGCCATCCGATCGGAAAGAAGATACCATTCAAAACCTAAGTGGGAAAAGATGTCAGCAGAGTTCAAGATCTTCCCCCCTGGTCCACTGGTCAATACCGGAGGACTTTGCTGTTCCAACACTCCCAAACCCCCCTGGAGACCAGTTTCGAATAAAAAAGATGAGCATATCGCAGACATGGTTGAAGTATTTTTTCATTATCCTGTCTTTGTGTAGAGACTTTAGGGATTCTTTTCCTGTTCCCCAGAAATCCCACGGGGGTGGGGGAAGCTTCCACGCTATCCCTAGTCCACCCCACCCACTCTTTTTCCTTACAGGATTCATTCGCCGAAGGAAGTAGTACTCCGGATGATAATAATACGTATCGTAGAAAAGATCACCGCAAATTGCAAATGCTACGTCCTTCTACCAATGTCCCCTAATATTAGGGGAATGAGCTGTTTTTATTAAAATGGACGCTACGCTGCGTTGTCCAGGGTTCCGTTGTCAGACTCTGATGCGTCTTTCGATTGGTACTAGAGGGGGATTGAGTACTTATTCACCATCAAGCAAATACCGGGAGTCGCCGAGAAGATTGATAGATTGAATCTCCCTGTCGTTAAGGATATCCAGCTTTGCTGGGATTGGATTAAACCGGCTTACTTCTGTGACAGTCTTCCCGAACGACCATCCATAGGGGTGGTATGTTTTTATCCTCCCTATTATATCGATTTTATTCGGATGTCGAATGGGATTGATCGGAAATGAGATAGTTGAGTCATTAGACAGTAACTTCGTTCATGTAAGCCCGTGTAAAAAATAAATAAAAATTAGTTGACAAAAAATAACTAATGATGAAACCTGAAGCAAAACAACGATTTTTCAACGTTTTTGATTTTCACCGTCAGGGAATACGGGTACCAGATCATTTTCC
Organism: Metellina segmentata; assembly: GCA_947359465.1. Lineage (NCBI taxonomy): Eukaryota > Metazoa > Arthropoda > Arachnida > Araneae > Tetragnathidae > Metellina > Metellina segmentata. Next base: position 91,564,031 of record OX375880.1, on the reverse strand, counting down.
AGTATCAAATAGTGATAGTTTCATGGCGTTTCTCATGGTCAACGAATATCTTCAGCCGGAAACTCTAACCATCCCCTTCCCCATACCTTCGATTCAGGTTATAATCCAGTCCAGATAATACGAACAGTTGGTCCTTGCCGAATGGTCTATCAGTCTTTCCTCATTTTCGTGTTGTCATATGAACGTGGTTTAAAATTACGTGATGTTGTCCTCGAATCTTTCACATAAGGTATTGATCCCGGACCGTCGTCAATAGCCCGTTGTGTTGCTCTAGCACGACGTTAACTAATAATTACCAATTACCTCGGATATTTCCCTTCGAGTTTAATCACGGACTTTCGCCAAAATCTTTACCAACCAACCGATCTGGTGGTTAAGGAGTTAGCTTCTAGATCGGAAGGTTTCAGGTTCGAATCCGGATCAGGGCTTGGATTTTTGTAAGCGTATGGTGTAGAGTAGGCTGATGCACCTTAAATCTATCGTGGCAGAAAGTCCTCACGTTGGGTTGGTGTGGAAATTTGGAGAGTGGAGTGCCAGCTCAGGTGTTGCTTCGTCATCTGACCGTGGTTCAAAATTACGAGGTGTTGTCCTATTGAGCAAGATAATGCCTGGCCGCATACGGCACGTGTTGCTATCAATTATCTTCAAGCTTTCCCAACATTTCTTTGGCCAGCTAAGTCTCCTGATATCTCTCCCATAGAGCACATTTGAGACGCTATGCGAAGGCGATTGCAACCATCCCGGAATGCTGACCATTTAGCCGGACAGTTGGAGACAATTTGGCAAGAAACTACGCAGGACACCATCCAGAAACTTTTTCGGTCTATGCCACGCCGGGTGACATCTTGCATCCAGGCCAGAGGTGAACCAACTCCTTATTGACTTCCTCCCTTTGTAACGGTCAAACTCTGAAATAAAACGTTTATTTGTTCTGAAATGTTAATCGTTTGTTTTTCTAAGTATGTTCTTCACATTCACCAATTTTTATCGCAATCGGGAAACTCCTTCTTGGTGCGTCGATTTTTTTGTTACTTATTTATTATTTGCATCTTCTCTTAATTTATGCATAAAATTGTCCTCGTCTTCTGACTGGTTCAAAATTAAGAGGAGTTGATCTTTCTTGGTTGGTTCAGTTATCAACGTTATGCTACGCTTGAAATGAAACCTCGTAGTGTTTTGCTTTTCATTTTAAGTTCGTAGTTTTCGAGACAAACGAGAATTTTAGTCAAAATATCAAGTTTTTAACAAAATTTTAGAAAGCCCGTCATTATTATGTTCCCACAATGATCTGTATTATTATTTTTTTTTTGCACTTTAATTCAAATTTCCTTATTTGGTTTTGAAAAATAGACACAAATCTTAGAATACGCTTCAGTAATTTCATACCTCATATCACATCTGTAAATGCATTTATTCTGATCGTTTCATGGATTTTTGATCCAAATTAATCGTTCTATATACTGTCGGTTTACAATAAAAACTAAATGGCTTGTAGTAAGTATTGAAATTAATATTTCTTAGGAATGATAAATATAAATTCAAAATGAAGACGACAGATTTAGAAAAACGAGGTTTAAAAATTTGTCGAAGAGGCTTTATCACTAATGTAGACTTAAGAGCTTCTGAGACATGTTCAGTATGCATATTCATAAACGAATATTATTAAAACCCCTTAAACAAATTACGACACTCAGACAACATCGAGACCTAATTTTTGAATCGTTTCCAAGTGTCTTCCAAAATGAGCAATCCAATGCAAGTTTTCCTATAAATTATCTCAAAGGGGATTAAAATTCGTTTGGTACAGATTTCATTTACTTATTTATAGATTCAGACAGATTAATTTAACTATATAACAACAAGAAAAGATTAGAAGTACAGATTGCAAGCATTACTAATTAAATTAGACTAGATCAGCTATGTGCGTTGTTATAGTTTATTTCCAAGACATTTTCATCGAAGGCTGGGATTTATCTGGATTGTAACGACCTTAATTGAAAAATTGGAAATGGAGTGATTTTCGTAGTCTCGTTGTCTTCGTTATAAGCTTAGTAATGTGAATTTAAAAGACCCATTTGAAATGATTTATTCTGCAGTAAAACCTGCGATACAGAATTCGGCTGCTGTATGATTCCGCTTAAAAATTAAGCATTAATTTCAAGGATTATATTAATCCTCCAGATATTAAATTATTCCATTGCAGCAATCTTGTAAAGGTTATTAATTCGGTTGCATTCACTTTCTGGATTTTATTTGTCCCTACTTCATTTGTCGGAATTGTAGCGACGATTTTATTTGTCCACTGGAGCTACACAGCAGACTATTGATGACGTGCCGGAAACCACACTAAAGGGAAAGGTATAAGGACAACATCTCGGAATTTTGAACTACGGTCAGATGACGAGGTTACACTTGAGCCGGCATCCCACTCTCCAAATATCCACACCACGCTAAAGCGACATTCGAGGCTACGACAGATTTTAGAGCACCAGCCCCCATGTACACGACGGTCTATAGTTGGATTAAGTTTCGAACTCGAACTCTACAACCAATTCGCTTTTATTAGAACCGGGATACCGTGACCTCTCCATACAAAGTAAAAAGCATGAATTTATATTTTTCGTAATCTCATTTGAAAATAAAATAAATTAGCTCAAGATAAGAATTGAAAGATTACGAATATCCTTACTGCCAAATAAAAATATATCAACACACTGCAGTTAGACTTTGGTTAAACTCTAGTTATACTCTAACTAAAATATATTAACATTTATCATCCTTATCCTTTATGCTTAGAGCTTACTAATGTGTGTGTGCAGTCTTGCCCAAGAAAGCACATTGATGTCAGAACCTGACAAATCGAACATCTTGGCATAATTTTTCCATTTATGTGTTGTCCAAAGCAAAGGAAGAAAAACACAAGAGAATAAAAGTAACAAACTCGAATTTTTTTTTCAACTCCAACTTCAAAAGAAAGCGAATCTTTACGCTAATTGGCCATTTCGGGCCGAAAATCATACCACAAAGCCCTTTTCAACTCGCGCCCGCTTAATTCCAACGCCGCGAGTCCGGCTTCTGTGAAGAACATGATTAACCAAACGTGTTATTTCTTGAAACAACTCCAAGAGTTAAAGACCAGCCGAAAGTCGAATTCCTCCAAGCTCTGCAACCCACTGGATATAAAAGTCGAAAGCGCAAAAAAAACGCGCCGTAATCGTGATGCCGAAGAAACACTGGAGCTCGAGAGGTCCTCATAACGCTGGACGTAATTAATCTCTGAGATTTAATGGGCGAATTTGGGGAAAGAAAGCTACTGCTCCAGGGCTACATAATCCCATTTGTAATAGAGCAGAGCATCTTTTCAAATCCATTGTTCTTTAGGTAGTCAATAATAAAGATTAATTCAGTTGGCTCTGGTTTGGAGGGTTTTTTATCTGTTCATTTTGGCAACGGTTTTATCCAGGGTTACCATTAAGATGAATTGCAAATCGCAGGAAGAAAAGAACTATTTATTCTTCGCGGTCGTTAAAGTTGCGAGGTTCCAAAGGGGCGAGTGATAAATTCGGATGTTATTATTCCGGAAAAGGAAATTAAAATCCTTGTTATAGATGAGAGTTATGACCTCATTTAGTGGCTACCAGGTGTTGGGACCAGTGTCGTAATGGCAGCTGACCACACAATGTGAAAATGTGATATTTCTTCAGTGACGTTTTCTTTCATTTTTTAATCGAATCCTGAGAAACAACGTGCACTTGTTCTTCAATTCATGCTATTTTTGAAGTGCGGTCCATTGAGGCCCAGAAGTATTCACACTCTTTTCATGAAATTAATGTGTATAAAAACTGAAAGGAAACTTTATAACTTCATAATAAGCACCAAGAGAAATGTGATGTATTTCTTCAGTGACGTTGGTGGTCTATTGATACCCAGATGCATTCACACTCTTTTCATGAAATTAATGTATATAAAAACTAAATGAAAACTTTGTAACTTCAGACAAAGCACCAAGAGAGATGTGAGGTATTTCTTCAGTGACGTTGGTGGTCCATTGAGGCCCAGATGTAATCACACTCTTTTTCATGAAATTAATGTATATAAAACTAAAAGGAAACTTTGTAAATTCATACTAAGCAGAAAGAGAAATGTGAAGTATTTATTCAGTGACGTTCCTTTCATTTTAAAGTCGGTATCCCGGTTAGAAGAGTAACGGATTATCAAGCGGATAGTTACAAGTTCGAATCCAACCAAAGACCATCGTGCACATAGAGGTAGTGCACGTTAGATCTGTCATGGCTTCAAATGTCCTCACGTTCGAATGGTGTTTAAGTTCGGAGAGTGGAGTGCCTGTTCTGGTGTGACCTCATCAGCTGACCATGGTTCAAACTTAGGTAGTGTTGCTCTCGGATTTTTCCTTCGGGTTTGATCTCGCAGACCGTCGCAAATAGAGTTGTGTGCTGCAGTGCGATGTTAATTAAAATACCTACCTACTTGCCTTTCGTTTTAAAGTGGTGTACTGAGAAAGAAGCATGGACTTTTTCCTCTATGAATGCCATTTTTAACATATGGCTTCATTGAGAGGAAGGTATTTAATTAACATCGCACTGGAGCAACACAACGGGATATTAGCGATGGTCTAGGATCAATCTGAAAGTATGGCCCATTGGGTCCCGGATGCATTCACATTCTTTACATGAGCAATATATAGAAACTAAAGAAAACCTCTTTGTGCTAAACATACAAAGAGAAATACTTTATATTTCTTCAGTGTTGGTCTTTCATTTTAAAGATACCATACTGTGGAAGAGCATGTACTAATTCTTCAATTTTTCATCCATTAATGCTATTTTTAACATGTGTCCCAATACTTTCCGGATGCGTGCATGACACTAATTATTCTTTACTTGACGCTAATGTATATAAAAACTAAAGAGAAACTCATTTGTGCTGAGTTCACCGAAAACTTTGTTTCTTAAATCAGTTGTCAAGCGCTGCAACGAGGTCAGTTCTAAAATTGACGATTTTAATTTGCTAAATGAAGATTTTCTTCCTAAATGAGCGGGGGCCACCGTAGCTCATCGAGTTTGCTTACTGCACTAGCAACCTTATAGATGTGATATATACGTATACTGTGCATTGCTACTGAAAGAAGCTTCAAAAGGTATGATCAGCATGTCCTCGGGCGATGTCGATAACTCGACATATGTCGATAACTCGACATATGTCGAATGTCGATTTGTAGGCTAACAATATTGTGCACGTGACTGTACTGTGAATTGCTTGGCCAGTTTGGAATTTCATCGCCTCGTTTAGCAATATGACATCGTACGACGAGGTAGATGTGTGAATACGCCATTTCTATTGACAAAAATGGTAAAATCTACTACTATGGCGCACGGACCAATCAGATGATGAATCAATGTATGATGGTCTTATCTCGTTCCATGGACCAATCAGATCATGAAAATTCACTTCCTCCTGTCAGACAAAAGTAGTCAAAGAGTCACGTTAATACTAGTTTTGGTCCCACGATAGAGTTGGCATATAAAAATTTTACCATCATTTACTTTACTTTAATATCTTCTCTATGACAAACCTGCGAGCTTCAAGCGTCACAGTTTTGATATCTGTAACTTACTCTCCATTTCTGTGACAGAAAAAAAATTATACTTGTGTGGATATCCATTACTTGACGTTATATTGCACTTGGCACGGCTTGTTTAAATATGTTCCATAGGGGAGCCATGAAATCTAACCAATGATATATGCATTTCATATTGCTGCTGGAGGAAATCGCATGATGTCATTCAGACGAATTTGCAAGCTGCGATGTGTGTGAACAGCATCTAAATATTTGTTACTTCAGCAAGTTGAAGCCATCGATTTTATGGAGTTTTCATTAATTTACATTTGTTCCTTAATTTACAAAAAACCAGTGTTTCGATAAAAAGACGAAAACCAACAAAATGATATTTCTTTTAATTATCTTAATTAAGTAACAATATTTCTCTTTAGTTTATCTACTGTACTTATATTAGCATACTATACCAAGATGAACGGCATAATTAACTCAAAATGACACACTCTAATAGCTTACCTACAGCATTAATAGAGGAATTGTAACAAGAACAAGTATATGCTTTTCCAAAGATAATCTGAGGACATATTTTACTTATCTAGTGCATTTAGCACTAATAGGTAAGGTATTTTTAATTAATGTCACACTAGAACGACGCAATGGGCGGTGCGGGATCAACCCCCGAACAAAAAGATCCGAGGACAACACCACGTAAGTTTGAACGACGGTCAGATGACGAGGCAACATCTGAGGTGGCACCCCACTCCTCAAACTTGCACCCTACACCAACGGGAAGACATTTGAGGCTATGACAGTATATTGTGCACCAGCCCTCTTTGATCTCGACGGTCTTCAGCTGGAAATTGAATTCGCAACCCTCCGGTTGCTAATACTTACTCTACCGACCAGGCTACTGCGCCCCTATTCATAAAGGATGGCTCTACCTTATGCGATTGGTACTCTATGTGCAACCTATCTCTCATCATTGTTATAAAACTCAGTTGTCAGGGTCATGGTTAAGCAAACCGATGGTAGCGAGTTTGAAAGTCAACCCAACTAGGGATGCGACATCAACAGCTAAACATCGATGTTTTGAAACATCGATGTTCAAAATTAAAACATCGATGTTGATAAAACATCGTTCCCAAAACATCGATGTTTTTAAAATTCAGTGTATTTAAACTTTTTTCCCCATTTCTTAAAACTGGTTTAGTAACTAAGGATGCAACATCGACAGCAAAACATCGATGTTCAAAATTGAAACATCGATGTTGATAATGTCAACCCCCCAAACTTTCGATGTTTTAAAAAATGCAGTGCATTTAAACGCTTTAACCTAATTTGGTATAACTGGTTTAGCAACTAGTGATGTGACATCAGCTCCAATACATCGATGTTTTTTATAAAGCATCGACATCGATGTCGTATCCCTACTTTTCAGACCCTTCACCTTTGGTCTAAAAGTATGTTCAATTTGCTGATTATAAAAATTATGCTACTTGATTATTTTTAAAAATTTTTATGACGGTACTTTTTTCAGTTAAAAATGAAACATCGATAACGTAAAAACATCGACACGTATAAACATCGATGTTACAAAAACATCGACCCCAATACATCAATGTTAAATACATCGATGTTTTTTTAAAAAACATCGATGTTTTGAAAACATTGACATCGATGTCGCATCCCTAAACCCAACCAATGACCGTCGTGTACGTGGAGATGGTTCACGTTAAATTTATCTTGTTCTGAAATGTCCCCATATTAGCGTGGTGTGGAAGTTTCCAGAGTGGGGTGCCGGATCAGGTATTGGCCCCGTCATCTGACCGCAATTCAAAAAGAAGTTGTCCTTCGGGATTGATCCCGGAACTTCGTCAACAGCCCGTCGTGTTGCCCAAGTATGGCATCAATTCAACTACCTACCTACCTAACTTGTTATGTTATATTTTTGCCACCGAATTATAACTACTTTAGGGGGTGACAAGTTTCCTAGAGCTACAAGGATGCTAGCTTACTGAGAGCCATGCCTTCGTACAATAGCATACTCTTGAATATACATTTTTATATAATTGATTTTCGCTTTGGTATTATGTTTATGTTTGGAGAGTGGAGTTCAGATCAAGCGTTGATCTCGTCATCTGAATTACGAGGGAATTTTCCTTAGGGATGGCTAACGAATCATCCCCAACGACCCGTTGTGTTGCTCCCCAGTGCAAATTAAATTCAACTACCTATCTATCTCAAATATTAGATAATTTTTTGGTAATTTTTTAATGAACATCGTACTAGAGCAACACAACGGGCTACTGACGAAGGTCCGGGTTCAATCCCAAAGAGAAAGAACGAGGACAACAGCTCCTAATTTTTTGTACCACGGTCAGATGACGAGGCCACACTTGAACTGGCACCCCACTTGCAGTTCAAACTTCCACACTACGCCAACGTGAAGACACTTGATTCCACGACGGTCTTAACACGCACCAGACCCCTTTGTACCCGACAGTCTTAGGTTGGATTCGAACTCGAAACCCGAGTATTAATTCTCAAATATTAACTGGAGCTTAACACAGTGTCTTAATCTCTCTATATTAAAAAAATGTTACCGTCGCCGCCGACGCAGGATTGAAAACTGTGTTGTTTAGCTCGATTCTTAGACGGTTTCCCGAGAAAGTACTGATCGGAAAAAAAACAAAATTAACATGGTTTGTTCTTCATCGTATTCCCTGGAAAATTATTAAGATTTTTTTCCGATGCGGCTATTAGTTTAGGGTTTATTAAGTGTCAAAATTGAAGAAGCGAAATTTCTTCCGCGAGTGAGCAAAACACATACAAATTTTCAGTCTTCAGCCCTGACTTTTTTTAAGAGTACCTCTCAACGTAAATTTTTGAAGCTCGTCGAGTTTTTTTGGCGAGCGTAAGCAAGCAGAGGGCGGAGCCTCCTAGTTACATAAAAATGTGATAAACACTAAATTTATAACAGTCCAATTAGACTACAAACCCCAACACCACCACAACATCCCTCCTCCCAGATCGTCGAGCCTCCAGCCTCACTACACACTCCAGACCTAAGTCAACGGCACAGAAAACGCACCAAACAACCCCCCCCCCCTCCAGCAACGCATTAATTTCCGAGCACGATTATTAAATTCAATACGCTTCCCGCACAGCGGGGCCGATCAGATATTCCAACTAATTCATGATGGATCATAAGGCAGCCGGCAGAGGTGTTGCCGTCTACTTGTTACAGAGAGATAGTGCTCGTGAATTACCTTAAGCTGTGACGCCGTAGCCTCGTTTGCCGCTGGGGAGTGATGGCCCTTGCAAAAGTCAGTAGAGTACAATTAAGGAGATAGTACTACGGGGCTTCCTCAATCGGAATCAATAGCACTTCGGTTCCTAAATGTAGGGGTGGGTTCTAAGAGGCGGAAGCAAGACGTGTGTTATGGTGTCAATTTGGATGCGAGCGTTTAAATTATCGTGGAATCTATGAGTATTTTTTTTTGGTATTTATAATTGACGTCACATTATGATAACACAACTGACGATTGCTGACGGTCCGGGGTCAATCCCCGTAGGGTAGAATCCGAGGTCAACACCAAGTAATTCTGAACAACGGTCAGATGACCAGTTCACACCTGAGCTTGGAAGCACTGTGGGAGGGGATTTCAGTGTACGCAAACAAAAAAGACGGAAAGGTACAAAAAAAACTTAAACCCCATTTGTCGATGTCACACCTTATGACAGGGTAGGTGTGTTAATGTCCATTTCTAGAGCAGTGACAAAAGTGGAGAAATCGTCTAAGTCTACAACTATCAGATGAGCAATCAATGAGCCAATCAGATGATGAATCAATGCATGGGCGTCTTCTCCCGTTCCGTGGACCAATCATGAATGTTAAGATCTTTGACCCAGACGAAAGTAGTCACGTTACTGCTAGTTTTGGTCACATGATCTCCGGCTCATAACAGGTTACTCTTACTGACTCTATTTTTATATTTCCTCTATGAGACAAACGCTATGATTGTGGACACTTGACATACACCCTCTTCATCTGACGTTACACTGACATTACGATCTTCTAAATCCCAAGCCCCTTGAGAACACTCAAAATTCCACTGACAGGTGGTTTTCAACTGAAAGTCGGCCTGGAAGGCTATAAAATGCGAAACAAATTGGACCAAATAGAGCGAGGACACTTTTCTATAAAAATATGTAATTTAATTTTTAATATTTAATTGTTTTAATTTATCACGACTTCTAGGGTTTCAATGATATGAATAGAACCTTATATCGTCAAGTACTTATTATTCATGGGCTTCAACAATTGTTCTATTTAGGATTTACCAAGTTGGGATGATCACTTCTGGTCAGTGAGTAGATTTTCTGATTGCACTGAAATATTAACATTGAGGATTTATCAGAAATGCTACTTCGGATGATGGTCATGTATAAGATATATTTTAACAACGAGCCATTAATCTGAAAAAGGAAATATCTAAATCAAAAATCAATGGAGTATCTGGTTTTATCTATATGACACATCACTAATTTTAATCAAGAAGAAAATATAATAATATTTCAATAATATTTCTTGTGTCAATTTTACATGGAATATCGTGAATAATTACGTATATAAACCCTTATTTCGTTTATCTTTTAGTAATTTTTCTCAAATCGATAAGCGAAAACTTTGCCTTTCCTCCTCCTTCTACGGTGCTCAGGTGTTGCTTCGTCATCTGACCGTGGTTCAAAATTACGAGGTGTTGTCCTCGTATCTTTCCCTTAAGGGACTGGTCCCGGACCGTCGTCAATAGCCCGTTGTGTTGCTCTAGTACGACGTTAACTAAAAAATTACCAATTACCTCCTTCTACGGTAATGGTAATGGTAATTTTAGTTAACGTCGTACTAGAGCAACACAACGGGCTATTGACGACGGTCCGGAATCACTCCCTTAAGGGAAAGATTCGAGGACAACACCTCGTAATTTTGAACCACGGTCAGATGACGAAGCAACACCTGAGCTGGCACCCCACTCTCCAAACTTCCACGCCAACCCAACGTGAGGACTTTCGGCCACGACAGATTTAAGGTGCACGAGCCGCCTCTACACCATACGTTTACAAACATCCATGCCCGGACCCGGATTCGAACCAGGAACCTTCCGATCTAGAGGCTAACACCTTAACCACTATACCGGTTGGTCGGCTATATTTAAAACCAAGGCATACTTTTAGAATTCGCAATTCTGTCGATAACGTTTGAAGTTAAATATTTTGTTATTGGACATCGAAGATGTGTTATTTATAAAGTGTTTGTGGTAATTTGGGACGCTGTATGGAGGTTGTTTCGTAGCTAGAAAAGTAAAAAAAAAGTGTGGCAGGGAGTGCGCTTTGCACTGCAGAACATCGTAACCCGTTGATTAAAAGAAAATCGGGCAGAATTTGGATAAAATTAAGGGAAAAGTGTTCTGTAAAGACTTTGTTCTGCGACGTACGTCGCCGTTTTAACCACTTTCTGCTTCCGGGATGTTCTTTTCAGTACAGTCAAACACGACATGCTCCAAAGTCTTTTCCTCATAAAGGTAAATAAGGCACTTGTTGGAGTCAACGAGGGAGAAAACGATTCAGGTGGACCTGAGATACAAAGTGGCCTATTTTGGCTTTAGCAGAAAAAATTGAAACCGCTCTGGGGATTTTTTTCTGAAGTAATGGCTATTTAGGCTCAATCTAGAATTGAGAGACAGCTATGCATTCCAGTGTTCCTCCATAAAGTACACCAAAGCGATAGGCCCACTCTCAAGACCCTAATCACACTCCTGGATAGGGTGTCTGTTGTCCACGGATATTTTCTTTCGGTATTAATCCCATACCGTCACCAATAGTCTGTTGTGTTGCTCCAGAGCGACGTTAATACAATTGGTTTTATATATTTTTGATCAACCTAATCCGGGCCCTGTTAACAACATTTCTGCTTAATGAAAATTGACTTCCCTTTTTACCACCACTTCGTAATGAAATGTGCCAAACGTTGCGTGCATGCGTAATATCTAAGCAATATTATAATCATATAGACATCTATCGACACGGGGCGAATAAGACAGGGATTTCAACTGCACAACATAGCCTTGGGTTATGAATGGCGATTTCGACATGCAAGGATAGGTGTTTGTTGTCATCATATATTTTTCTTCGGTATTAATCCCATACCGTCACCAATAGTCTGTTGTGTTGCTCCAGAGCGACGTTAATACAATTGGTTTTATATATTTTTGATCAACCTAATCCGGGCCCTGTTAACAACATTTCTGCTTAATGAAAATTGACTTCCCTTTTTACCACCACTTCGTAATGAAATGTGCCAAACGTTGCGTGCATGCGTAATATCTAAGCAATATTATAATGATATAGACATCTATCGACACGGGGCGCATAAGACAGGGATTTCAACTGCACAACATAGCCTTGGGTTATGAATGGCGATTTCGACATGCAAGGATAGGTGTTTGTTGTCATCATATATTTTTCTTCGGTATTAATCCCATACCGTCACCATTAGCCTGTTGTGTTGCTCAAGAACGACGTTAATACAATTGGGGTTTTATACATTTTAGATCAACCGAGAGAATCCGGGCCCTGTTTACAATATTTCTGCTTAATGAAAATCGAATTCACTTTTTACCACCACTTCGTGATGAAATGTGCCAATCGTTGCGTGCATGCGTAATATCTAAGCAATATTATAATCATATAGACATCTATCGACACGGGGCGAATAAGACAGGGATTTCAACTGCACAACATAGCCTTGGGTTATGAATGGCGATTTCGACATGTACTGCGGCGTTAAGTGATGGAGCTCATATTGGTTAGCGTAATAGACTCGAGAACGTGGCTGTGATTCAGAACCTTGGGTTTCAACAGTGGCAGAATAAATCATTTTGACATGCGATGATGTAAGGCAGTATTTTAGAAAACGTCAAGGAAAAAGCAAGGTTTTTAATACAAAAATTCCAAAGCCATCTCTAACGGGTATATTTTATTTATGATGGACGAAATTTTCAGCTATAATTCCTTTCGTAATTAACGTGCAGTAAAACATGACCAGAACGACAAACCAAACATTCTGCAAAGTGAAGCAAAACGTGCGATCGACAAACCAATTTTTTCGTTATTAACTTGTAGCAAAACCATGGTCATAGAGCGGCTAACTAAACTGTTTGTATTTGACATGAAGGAAAACGTGACCATACAGCAAAACCAGAAAATAAGGAGTTTTAAGAGTGCTTAAAAGCGAAAATCCATTTTAAGGAGTTATTAAGGAGTTTGTAAGGAACGTGCAAACCCTGTTTTTTTAGAGGAAATGTGAATGTTTCTAATTGCGCACCAAAAATTTTTCTTCTTTAAATAGAATTTAAGAATTTAAAACCCTTGAAAAGGTGACAAAATGTCATAAAATATAAAAAAAAAGTGACAAAAAACCAAAAGTTACAAAAGGTGACGTGTTAGGAGCCCTGCTGCGAATGCTAAACAAGAGTTTATTTTAGATACGGGCAGCAAAGTATATATATATATATATATATATATTTATATATATATATATATATATATATATATATATATATAATTATCTACATTACCTCACTTACTTTTACGTAATCTAACACACTATAGAATAACTCTGTATGTCTGTACAAATATTTACAAACATCCTGAGTAAAGAATGTTTTGAAACCAACGGGTTAGTCGCGTTATACATTTATTTAAAAAGTACACAGCCAAAGTACAGTTGTATAACGTTCCGAATTAGCGTGGCCTAACATTCCCCTATGCACTAGGAAATACCAAAGTTTAATAATAAATCTTTCCCGATATATAAGATTACAAATATTCACAAATATTTTGAATTAATAAGGTTTTGAAAACTATGTATTAGTTGCGTTGCACGTCTGAATTTTAATTATTATACCCCTCAAATTATAAGAATGGAAATATTCGCAAATATCAAAAATGAAAAGTAATATTTTGAAAATAACAGGTTAGATCCGTTATACATTTGTTGAAAAAAAGTGCACAACCCACATACGGATACCGTACAGAATCAGCGTGGCTTAACATTCCCTTATGCTTAAGCTACACAATAAACTTTATTTTTTTTTGCAGACGAAACACAAAATCAAACAAACTAAAATTCCACTATTCCGTTTTTTCCTGCATCTGGCATGGCTACTACTCGGGCAGATGGTATAATATGCATACAAATCTCCCGTGGACCGATCCAAATACAACCATACGAAAAAGAACCGTGTGTGCTCTTCGCGAGCCTTTTCGCTACGAGTAAACAAGCCTGAAAGCATTTTTTGGATTGAAATCCTTCAAAAGCGTCTTAAGCGGAAAGAATACAAAAAATGCCAACAAATAGTATTTCTCTTGTATGTTCGCTTTTTTCCGCATCTTCGTGTTACTGCTGAGTACACATTGCCTGAAATCCGAGTCGTCTGTTCTGGCTACTGTCTGGGGAAATTTCGCAGAATCAAATCTTATTATTTTGTTCGGGAATGGGTAAGTTAAAACCAATTCGGCCGAATGTGCTTTTGCCTTTTTTGTGTCTATAATTTGCTTGAGGAGTGTCGGTATTTTTATGGCGGGTGTAGTATTTCGAGTTATTCGAATCGATGTGTTGAAAAAAAATTTGGAATTAGTAGCGTTATTGAAAAATTCTTCGGAAATCCTATTTTGGAACAGCAGGACACGGAGGTGTTGAGGTAAATAGCAGGAGGAAAAGCAACGCCTTTGAACATAGTAAATGATTGGATTTTTATTTTTCGCGTGTTGGAGGACCTTTTCAGTTTTTCTATGAATGTGTCGAGCGCAACTTAGCTTCGAAAAGTGCTTAAAAACGAAACGGAATGCATTTAAACCCCAAGTAAGATAAAAATAGATGATATGAGAGGTATTTCTTCCCAGCTGAATGTAGATGGTGGTAGTGTTTCTGCAGCGGGAACGAGTTTCCTGCACGTATTCTAACACGATGATAATTGTCTTGGTTTTTAAATACGATTTCAGAACGTTGTAAATAAAAATTCCAAAGATTACATTCTGAATCGATACTTGTTTGATACACCAATTACATTAACCCTCCGTGTTGACAAGATATCTCATTCATCAAGATCCGACCAGTTTTGCTAATGACGATGCATTTCATCCTCAAGATCTGACTAATTTCGCTGATGATGGTACATCTCGTCATCAAGATTTGCCCAATTTTGCTGATGACAATACACCTCGTATTCTCGATCTGGCTAATTTTGATGTTGGCGCTACATCTAGTACATCAAGATCTGACCAATTTTGCTAATGACGATACATCTAGTCCATAAAAATCTGACCAATTTCGCAGATGATGATGCATCTCGTCATCAAGATCTGGCTAATTTTACTGATGACGATACACCTGGTATTCACGATCTGGCTAATTTTGCTAATGACAATTCATCTGGTCACCAAGATCTGACCAATTTTGCTGATGACGATAGATCTAGTCCATCAAGGTCTGACCAATTTTGATGATGACGATACATTTCGTCACGAGGTCTGACCAATTTTACTGCTGATGGTATAACTTGTCATCAAGATATTGCCCATCTTTCTATGATGGCTAGACCAAATTTGCTTACTTCTTTCTAATAACAAGGCATCTCGTTTACCAAGATCTGGTCTATTTTGTCCTTAATCAATTTGATAACTTGTCAAGACAGCCAACAGGAGGGTTAAGCGCCAAAAGTAACCTAAACTGCGATAACCAACGTTTTAAGGTAACCTCGATATGTATTACGCGAGGGCATTACGGTTGGTTGGTCACCGCAGGTGACCCCTTTACCTCCCGACTTTAGTCAGGTTAAAGGGTTTACTAGTCACCCACGGAAAAAATGGAGTGAGCCCGTCAAAGGAAACCGGACTAATCTGGTCAACCCCGTGACGAAATTTCTGAAAATACATTTGATACACATTTTACATGAGTGATACATCCTTTTGATAATACTGATTATATATCCTTTAGAAAATAATGTTAAAATATCCTTTTGATAGTATATTTAAGACATGGGCCGGTAGGGTCTGCAGGACTTTCCCTAACTATTTTGCATGAGATTTAATTTTAGTTTAGTTTTCCTCTTTTGGCAAGGTTAATAGTTTCCCCAATTTTTAATTAAAATATCAGGTGTCGTCCTGCTTTTCCCACCAGCTCTCCACACAAAGTTGTTCATTACGGTAGCGGAAGTAAAATTTTCGCATTCCATCTGGTTTGTCTGTTTGCTGCATTGAAAATCCAAATCACATTTCACTTACGTAAGTTGCCATAGAAATTTACATCATCTGTATACAGACGAATAGAAAACGTTTAAAAACATTATAAAATCAACCTCCACAGGATTCGTTGTTAAATTTTGTCACTTTGCTTGAATATGATTGACTTGATGTATGGAGCTGCATAATATTGCTTAAACTGCACGACTGAGCTTGTAACTATAATGTAATTCCTAAGCAGTCTGATTACTGAAATCCAGGGAGACAGAAATCTTCGTAAAAGAGATAATGAATATGCTTGATTTCAGCTACGGAATCTCGTAATAATACTGAGGCCTTACGATAGAGCTAGTAGCTCTTGAGGAATTCCTGAGTAGTATGATTACAAATAACCGAGAGAAATTTGGAAGACAGAATTCTGCGCAAAGAAGAAAATGTGAGCGAACGTGTAAATAGGTTGAGACGTTAAAGCAAAACTCCTTGAACTATATGGGTAGATAGGTATAACAATAAATGCGGTCACGCTGGAGCAACACAAAGGGTTATTGGCGACGATCTGGGATCAAACCCGAAGTGAAAGACCCGATGACAACACCACGTCATTTTGGGAGCATGCACAACACTCTCCAAACTTTCACACCACACCAATGTGCAGACATTAGAGGACACGACAGATTTAACATGCACCATCCCCCTTTGTACACTTTGGTTGAATTCGAACTTCTAACCCCCCCCCCCCCCGGTTGCTAATCCATTACTCTTCCAACAAGGCTATCGTGGCCCACTTTAAACGAATAAGAATGTGAATGCAAGTATAGGGTGTTCAGAAGTTAATCGTACTAATATGACTTAGACGTAAACTTTTTGTTTATAGGAATTAAAAACTAACATCTGTAGTTACGATATAGTTACATATTTGTGACCAATTTTATTTAATTTTTAGGAATGAAGAATTGCACATCGATTGTTATATTCCTTACTAGACACTGCGTGGCCAGCATGGCGTTGCCCGTGACAGTTCCTTTCGTGGGGTTAGATGTAAAACTGCTCGTTGACGCTCGCCAACCCTTGGTGATTGCTACGTATTCCCATTTGGTTTGCTTCTCAAACGAACTCCACATGCAGGCCTTGAAGCGGCTATTAACAACAACGCAATTCAATACACGCTAGAATCGGAAAACTTGGCATTTTTTCAAAAGCTAATGTCAGAGGACGAAAATCGCAAAATCTGCTTGCTTCTACTTTCCGAGGGCCGACCAACCGGTATAGTGGTTAAGGTGTTAGCCTCTGAATCGGAAGATTCCTGGTTTGAATCCGGCTCCGGTCATGGATGTTTGTAAGTGTATGGTGTAGGGCCGGCTGGTGCACCTTAAATCTGTCGTGGCCGAAAGTACTCACGTTGGGTTGGCGTGGAAGTTTGGAGAGTGGGGGCCCAGCTCAAATGTTGCTTCGTCATCTGCCCATGGTTCAAAATTACGAGGTGTTGTCCGGATCTTTTCCTTGAGGGACTGATCCCGGACCGTCGTCAATAGCCCGTTGTGTTGCTCTAGAACGATGTTAACTAAAAATTACCAGTTACAACTTTCCGAGGTACGGGTGACGTCACATTCAGGATCGAAAGACGGAAGGTGAAAAACACTAATAAATTAATTTTAAAATGTTCTAGATTAAATTTTAAAATTCGGGCGCGATACAAAAATCTCGGACTACCTGTGTGAAAATTTCATTATTATAAGTGTCATAGATTCGTCAGCACAGGACACACAGGACACAAACAGACAGAGAAACACTTCATACACACAGGACACAAACATACAGAGAAACACTTCATACACACAGAACACAAACAGACAGAGAAACACTTCATACACACAGGACACAAACAGACAGAGAAACACTTCATACACACAGGACACAAACAGACAGAGAAACACTTCATACACACAGGACACAAACAGACAGTTAAACACTTCATACACACAGGACACAAACAGACATAGAAACACTTCATACACACAGGAAACAAACAGACAGAGAAACACTTCATACACACAGATATATAGATTTAAAAAAGTCAAAAAATGTGAGTGATGACCCTACCAACATACATTTTAACAATTAAAAACCTTAGCCCAGATTCCATGTATGAGTCTGCTAGAGTTAAGTGAAATTTATCATGAAACGATACAAATTCTTAAAAGTTTAACAGCATAAAGTGAAATTTCAGAGTTCTTACTAAAAAAATCAATCTGTGTCCATTTAGAATAAAAACAATTTTTCCCTTTTGCTTAACTTAACTTTTTTTTTATTACCGAAGCATTCAAATTCCCGTACTTAATGATGTCCTTAGATAATATAAATAAGCTATTAAAATTCTTATTAACATGCATATAAATTAAATATTACTTTCATTGATAAAGCAAGTGCAATTTCGTGTTTCGTAAAAAAATGGCTTTAATTACATTGGAATGAAATTTGAAGATATTTCTCTTTTATGTTAGTGAATTTCAATTTTCGATTTTGAAATTATGACTCCATTATCTTTTCAATAATGTTACGATTTGTACTCTATCATTTCTGCGAAATTTTCTGTAATACTTGCGTACCGTGAAATACAATAGTTAATTGTTTCTGACTTGTAACGCTTATTTGGAAAATTTAATCCAACTTCGAATTTAAGTCAAATATCTCTATGCTTTCTGTATTACAAAATTCAAATGTATATGAAATTGATGTTTAAGT
The DNA here is from genome assembly GCA_947359465.1 of Metellina segmentata. Taxonomy (NCBI): domain Eukaryota; kingdom Metazoa; phylum Arthropoda; class Arachnida; order Araneae; family Tetragnathidae; genus Metellina; species Metellina segmentata. Next base: position 91,545,409 of record OX375880.1, on the reverse strand, counting down.
TAAAAAAAATCGTGTTTGATTTAGTTAGACATTATTGTACTCCTATAATTTTTTAAAGGTAGGTAGTTGAATTTACATCTCACTGGAACGACAAAACGGAATATTGACGAGATTTTTGTTACGTTTGTTAAAACTCTCTCTGTCATATCTATGGCTTAATACTATTAATTTTTTAATTTTAAAGCATCACGTGAAACTTTAGAATACATTCTTTCTTATGGTACAATTATTTTTGAAATTAGTTAATAAATAAATTCGATACAACTAAAAGTTAGTCACACAAATTTCTAAAATTTTATATCTTAAAATTTCCAATACAAACTAAAACTATCTATATCTTAATATTATTAGTTTAAAATTTGAAGAAAAAAAAACACTTGAAAGCTTAGAATGTATTCTTTTTTATGGTATAGTTATTTTTTAATTGATTCGTAAATAAATTCGATGATTTAACAAGTATAATTTAAAAATTTTGCGACAGCATGCAAGTTTTTCTTCGCGGAGATGAAAAGGTTACATTTCTAACGGATTTTCCAGATATAAAACTTATTGCCGTAGCCATAGCAACTATTTTTGGGCCGTTGAAACTCAGTGTGAAAGTCATGGCCCGTAAAGTTAAATCAAGAATAACGAATTATTGTATGCTAGATTCATATATCGGAGTATATGCTTTTTCAAAACTAACTGGATCTTTGGATACCATAATATTGCTGTTATAGTTATCAATCAAAACTGCTAGCAGTTGAATAACTTTCTTTCATTACGTTTGTTTGAATATTAATTTTTAACTATCGTTTGAATCGACTTTAAGGCCCGGTGCACACATCTGGTTTTCCAACATGCGGCGCCACTGCGGCACCGAAGCCCCACTATGCACACATAACCATGGAATGACCCACCAACTAACTTCGCGCCATTTACGATAAATATTCTATCGAAGAAAACAAACGTGTTTATTTCGCTTACTTGGTGTAAAAAAGGTATAATTTGAAACAAAATAGACGTTACTGGATACAACCACTTATTAATTATTATTTATGTTCCATTTATTTATGAAAACAAGGGACTTCAGAACGGAGACTCATGTGCGGCGCCGTGGGTAGTTGCGGTACAAATTGCGCGCAAGTTGGACGTGCGTCGCCCCAGCGGCGCTGGAGGCATGTGGGCACTGCTCCATTGGATCTAATGCAGGGCTCGAAATACCCGGGTGTGCATGAAAATAAAATTATGCTCCTAATTTTTTTTCCCGCTAGGTGCACGCAGTGAAACTAACGTTCAAAAAGGGGTGTGGAAATGTGTTTTATGTTATTTTGATGTTTGAACAAAGTATTAGTATCGACCTCTCTCCCTCTGAAGGAACATAATTAAAATTCCTAAATACACACTATGCGAAAACAAAATCGCTGGGCCGTAACGGGTTTATACAGAAGAAAGGTTTACTTGTGTCACTGCCGCCAGAACTTTCCGATGATCGAAACTTTTTCCAGATGACTGTTGAAGCGACTGTCGCGACAACCGTGAGCCGGAGAAGGGAGAATTTAGATGTTTAAATATTTTAATTTACTATCTACTTCTAACCTATATAAACGTACCCAACTAATAAAGTAGTTTATATTACATTAACGCTCTTATATCGTTTCTTTTTAAATGTGCACCTAAAATATAACCTGTGCACCTAATTTAAAAACTTAGGTGCACGAGGTGCACCTGTATTAAAAAATCTATTTCGAGGCCTGATCTAATGTATCTCAGACCCCACTTGCGTTGCGGCAGCGGCGGCGCACGTTGAAAAACCGGATGAGTGCATCGGGCGTTAATCGTCTCTTTTATCTTTCAGCGAAGGAATGAGGCGACATACCCGTGTTATGTTGGGTGGTGGCATGACAGATTCCTTAATTAATTTCTTTTCTCTTTCAGGGAAACAATGAGGCGACATACCCGTGTCATGTTGGGTGGTGGCATGACAGATTCCTTATCTCTTATCGTCTCTTTTATCTTTCAGCGAAGGAATGAGGCGACATACCCGTGTTATGTTGGGTGGTGGCATGACAGATTCCTTAATTAATTTCTTTTCTCTTTCAGGGAAACAATGAGGCGACATACCCGTGTCATGTTGGGTGGTGGCATGACAGATTCCTTAATTAATTTCTTTTCTCTTTCAGGGAAACAATGAGGCGACATACCCGTGTCATGTTGGGTGGTGGCATGACAGATTCCTTAATTAATTTCTTTTCTCTTTCAGGGAAACAATGAGGCGACATACCCGTGTCATGTTGGGTGGTGGCATGACAGATTCCTTAATTAATTTCTTTTCTCTTTCAGGGAAACAATGAGGCGACATACCCGTGTCATGTTGGGTGGTGGCATGACAGATTCCTTAATTAATTTCTTTTCTCTTTCAGGGAAACAATGAGGCGACATTCCCGTGTCATGTTGGGTGGTGGCGGGACTGATTTCTTAGAATTTGCCAACAAGCAAGCCTTTATTTCGTATGTTGGTATGAGAAGCCAAAACACATCCACACCTGACCATCACCGGGAATAGGCGAGTGTTATCGAACACGGGGTGGAGTCCTCAAGTCTTTTTTAAAAATGCAGATTTTATTGAGTTTTATTAAAACTACTCTCATTGGAGGGAGAAGTATTGCCGTAATTATCATTCTAACTAAATACTAAATATTTTTTAACATAGCCTTATGTGTTACTCCTGTGTCACATTAATTGCACTAGTAAACAAACTTTTTGTTTCTTGGACGCTGATTATTGTTTCTAATGTGGGTTTAGATGCTGGTTCTGAATCCATCGTTCAGAAATCGTCCATCATGCACCAGTTTTTGCAATTGCATTTACATTGTTGCTTGTTAGCCTAACCAGCCTTAATACTCTATACTTGAAAAATCAACATTTTTAGCCCAATTATGGATATTATGGATGGTTCAGTATGAAAGACATGCCTGGCACCTTTGCGGAGATTTGAAAGTCATTGCCCTTGACTCAGTCTTCAACTAGGAAATACCAAATTTTGCTGTTTCTTGTGCGAGTGGGACAACAGAGATAGACAAAACCCTTTCGTTAAACAAAAGGCCACCAAGAAGACAGCTCGTTCCGGGAACCAAAATTGTCAACAGCCAGCCCCTGATTTATCCCCATAAAGTCTACCTGCCACTTCTACACATTAAACTGGGATTGATAAAAAATTTTCCTAAGGGAATGTATAGAAACGGTGACGTTTTTAGCTTTCAAAAAAAACAAATTTCCACGGATCAGTGACGCTAAATTGAAGGAAGGCATATTCGTTAGCCCTCAAATTCGTGAATTAATGAACGATCCTGAATTCGATGCAACTATAAATAAGCAAGAAACACCTGCATGGGAGTCATTCAAAAAAGTAGTCCAGCACTTTCTTGTAAATAACAAGGCGGACAACTTAAGGACCTTGTGTAGGAATTACTTCAGAACTATAAAGCTCTAGGTTGCAATATGTCACTGGTGATTCATTTTCTTCATTCACGTTTAGATTTTTCCCCTGAAAACCAAGGTGACGTCAGCAACGAGCACGGTGAGCGATTCCATCAGGACATATCCATCATGGAATCGCATTATCAAGGGAAGTAGAGCCCACAATGCTGACAGATTACTGTTGAAAATTAAAAATAGATATTCCTGCTGCAAAATACAGAATAAAATCATACAAAAAATACCTTTTGAACAGCCATTAATATTAGATTTTAAGCTATTTTAAGTTGTAAGCAAATGTGAAAAAGAAGCGTTTTTAAAAATTTTAGACGCGTTACTCAAAACCTATCCCTAACACACAAATTTTGAAATCAGATTCAGAATCAGTGGTGAAAATACTATAAAAATGTCCCTATTTGATCAAAGAGACACGAAAAGAGTGAAATTTTGTATTACCAGTGTTGGTAAACAATAATTAAAGTTGTGGCAACTTCATTACGATGTCACGAATTTTATAGCTTTAGAACATTTTTGTGCAGACTTTCCTATAGTTTCATTTTTCTCTGTATTCTGTAGTGTTCTTTTCTTGAACTAAGTTTGTTTCTTTATATTTTATTTCTATTTCTCCCCGTAACTTTCAAATATTGAAAAGTACAGAAATGTCCTGTTTTGATTGCATTTTATAAACGTTCTTTAAGTTATGTTCTCTTTATTTTATGTTAACAGCGAGTAAATAGGATTAAGAAATGTTTTTGTTTTATTTTTCACCATAATTTTCAGCTATTCAGAAGAATCGTAAGAATGTAATTATGTTTTCTTTTGAATACCTTAATTTTTTGCTCCAACATCTTAAAAGTGCTTAGGAATATTCTTATTAAGGCTTTATGGTTCCAAAGAAACCTTATAAAAAATGCCAAAATGTGCCAATCGCAAGACCAAATAAACTATCCTAAAATGTATTAAAACGTTAAAAACTTCAATTTTACAGCAAAAAAAGAATTCTATCAAGCATTTTGCTCCCGCAATTTTTTGAAAACGTGTAATTAGAAATAAAACAAAATTCTATTAAAATCTGTGTTAAATACCTTTTTAAACTTTCAAATAGAGTAATTATAACATGCTTTCATTATCTGCAAAAGCAAACAAAACACGAAAAAAAAGTACGTACACTTGTTGATGACATGCCACCAGGAAAATCCCTTATTTTCCTTAATGAAAATTCCCCAAAATCCCTAGACATCCAACCCTCTTTTCTCCACCCTAAAGCCAAACGATCTCTAATTTGAATTTTTCAACAGCAACCCCGCACCCCGGTCTTTGTCGCCATTCCTACTCAACCCCTCCTTAATTTATTATTTTTTTCCCCAATTCCACCTCCGTGTCCCCTTTACACTCTCACGTTCACCGCCATCTTTGTCTCCACCGCTAATGACAACGTCCTTGGCTAATGAACACAAAAGCCAAACAAAAAAAGCAACAAATCGCACCGCACAGCTTGGGAAAGCCGTCCTTTTTATTCCTTTGTTTGAACCGGACAGGCCCTCTACTCCGCGGCGGCCTGCCGCACTGGTGTGTACTGATTACTCGTAATTTGATGAGTGCTCGTCACTTTGAAAAATCAAAAAGGAACTGAACTGGCTTGAAGCGGCCGGCCATACCGACTATGATTCATTTGAGTTCGGTTGACTAAGCAGAAGGATAACGCGTGGTGGTGGGGCTTGTTTGAAGAGGACCCCCCACCGATGATTATTTTTTCTTGTACTCACTGTGCTTTTACGGGAAATATTAATTGCGTGACTCGCGGTGCATTTGCATGCAAAATGTAGAAATAATGAAGCCATTGTTCGGTAGCGACATTCCATTCCGTAACGAAGTATTGTTGCACGTTGCTCGGTTTTAATTAAAGTATTAATTTTTGTGGCAGAGGAGTATTCAAATGGTTTGGCTGAGGATCCGCTTGTAATTGAACTCCTGTGCATTTTAAATGTTTCTAATTTATTATCTTTGTAAGCATTTTGGGGATCTAAATTGTAAAAACGTATCCGTAAAATAGGCGCTTTACAGAGAGAGTATTGTTTTAATCAGTATCAGAATTCGTTGATCTAGAACAGGGATGGCCGACCCGCGGCACGCGTGCCACAGTGTGGCACGGCGAAGTTTTATCATTGGCACGCAAAGACTTTTTAAAATTAATAATTATTTAGAATTAAATGTTTCAAGTTACATTCATTTTTACTTTATACAGAACCTAACTGACTGAACCTTTAAAAATGTTTATTAACTACAAAATCTTAGTTTGTACTTGTGTTTTATTTATTATATTATTTTTTAAATCTACACTACAATGTTCTATTTGCATAAAAATCATATAATCAGCATATAAATAACATTTTTCATCTTTTTATATTTTTTAGTATGTTGTAAAAGTTGGAAGTGGCACGCACAACTTTTTTAGTCCAGATAGTGGCACTCTTCCCAAAAAGGTTGGCAACTCCTGGTCTAGAACATCAAACGTTATAGAAAAGGTATGGAATGTTATTTTTTATTTTCAATGGTAGTGTCACTTTCAACGATAAGTGTTTGGTAGGAAAATTAATCCAAATGTCCTACCTCATTCGAAATCCCGGTTGAGTGGTGAATTGGTCCGGTTTTTGTCCACTACACTATGAAGACACTCCAGTTCGTGAAATTAGACCAACGCAAAGAAGACAGGAATAGCGATCAAAAGTTAAATTAGAATATAATTGAAATTATTAATGTATATACAGAATTTAGAAATACAGAATGACAGAAAAAAGAAGAGAATCCAACTGCTCGCATCAATATTTTTTTTTTAGAATCTGTCTCCAACATCGCAACAGCGTTGCCATTCACAGTTGCGTAGTAGTTCAGTCAGACTAATACTCGAATTACTTGTTCGTTTTCGACGGGTAGTGTTACAAAGACTACTGGGTTCAAAAATAAAATACAAATCTATATATAATCCAGAGTTGGCATCTTTTCTCTATGCAAATCTACGCTATTTGTCCAATTCACACCAAATTTAGTACAATTATTCTTTAGAACCCTGCGAGTAATGTAAACTACATATTAACCCCCCTTCTTTTTGTTTTGGATGTGCATAGAAAATTTAAAACAATTTTAAATCCACAAAGAAAAAACCTTGAGTATTATTAAAGTTTGCTCGCGCACGGTACACACAACTCAGATTGGTTTTGCAGCATTGTTGAAAAAATCAATTTTTTCCAAGATAATTCAAATTCTAATACTTATGTCTGAAATTATTTTTAAAAATTTTCCATAAATTATAAATAATTTGTGAATATTTTATTGATGATAGTAGGTAAGTAGTTGAATTAACTTCACACTGCAGCAACACAGCTTTCTATTGGTAACAGTCCGGGATTAATCCCGATTAGAAAGATACGAGGTAGGTAGGTACTTTAGTTAACGTCAAATTGGAGCAACACAACGGGCTATTAGTGACAGTCCGTGATCAATAGACAAGGGAAATATCTGAGGACAACACCACGTTCTTTTGAACCATGACCAGATCACGAAGAAACATTTGAGCTATAGATCCAAGGACACTTTGTAATTTTGAATCACGTTCAGATAACGAGGTCAACATCTTAGCCGGCACCCCACTCTCGAAACTTCCACACTACGCCAACGTGAGGACATTTAATGCCACGACAGATTTAATAGGGACCAATCCCTTTTAGCCGACGGAGGTGCCGCCATCTATCTTTTCGCCAAGTTGCTTGTTTACATTTATTCAGCTATCTTTATTTCCATTTTTCTTTTGAATTTCAATAAAAATATGTTTAAATTTTTCCATTTAAGCAATATTATGATGAGGAGATGAGCTGCTATGCAGCAGGTGCTTCGTAATGACAGATCCAGTCCAGTCGTCGCAAGAATACTGTAATTGAGCATAGAATGAAATGTGTCATCCATTTTGTTTTTACAAAAGGATAGTACTGCGCATGCGTTAAATGTAACTCGCGAGTTAACTCGCCGATTTCGAAGGATCAAAATGTAACACCGAAACGGCAGTTTAAACCACGGATCGGGACTTGTGAATACGGTTTTTTCGATAACTCGCGTATTATCGTTGATCATCGAGTTAACTCGGACTTGTGAATACGGCCGTAAACCTTTGAAATGAGATAAATCTCACACAATTTAAACCGCTTTACCATCCGTAAGGCACACCGGTTAAGAACCGCTGCTCTAAATTTTTTTTTAAATTTATCTTGAGATACATTTTTAGCTTCATTGGATTTTTAGTACCCAAAACTCACTCGGTTTCAATTAAGTTCAGTCTCTTAAATTTATTGAACCACATATATATTAACAGAGTTGAGTATCTGACTTAAATCAAACTTCTTTGTAATCATTTACAATGCAGACAAATTTGAATGGACACCAGCGTGGGCCGAAAAATCAATTTATACAAAATCAGCCAACCCGAATGTACTGGTCTGCACAGTCCCCCGACTTAACCCCATAAAGATCCTCTAGGATGAATTGGTTGGGAATTTATGATGCAAGGGTCCTACTTGGACAAGGAGTGGAAAGTACAATATAGACAACGTTAAGTAATGGGCATACACACAAAGTTTATCTAGGACGAATTTGAGGGAATGTATATTCCAAATATAACTGGACCTTCTTGTGTGACAGAGTTGGTTAGAATGGTAAATATTCATCTGAGTGTTGACCAGAGATATTTGGACAGTTTGCAAAGAAGGGTGCCTGGAGTAATTGATGCATACGACTGATGTACTATGTTGGATTTAGCACTACTGATGGATTTTCAGTGTGAAACAAACAAATCAGACGGACTACAAAGATTTGACTATCCAAATGCTTTCGCATGATACATATTGGGATTCTCTTAATATATAATGCATCGCCGTTTTGGTAACGTTTGACGTTCAAACGAATTGGTGTTGGCCAATCAACTATCAAACATCAATTCGAAATTCAGTGTTCTGGGAATTTTTTCTGGCGAAGTGCTGAAATCGTATTCGAGAAACAAGCCCATTGTCGTAACGTTCAGAATACGAATAGGAAACTCTTGCATAAACACTAACGCCTCCTGCATTTAGAGTTGACAGAAAAAGCCTCTTATATAATGTATTAATAAAATAATTTATCCATTTAACGTTGCACATTAAAATAAAAACTGATGGTGCTTTAATAAATGAAAGGCAGTGTTAGCTTAAAAAGCGTAATTTTGCTTTTCATTGCAGTAATGTAAATGTGATATTTTTACTTCACAATGTTTCTAGACTCGTGCGCAAAAACAAATATTTGTATGATAGCGGGAATTTATTATAGGCGAGTTACAAGGAATATAGAAATATTCCTTTTTTTTTTATGCTCCGTGTATATCATAACTTATTTGTTCCGCTTTACAACAATAATGCAACAAATTGTCCGCGTAAGTAACGCTGATGTTATGTTTATAGCTTGTGAATGAAAGAGAAAATATCGAACATTTGAGAACAAATGTTCTTTTAACGGTCTACAGAGAAATATTGATCTTTAAAACAGCTAATATTACCTTTTCTAGGCTTCAAAGTCAGCAACTAAGCGTCGCTTAAATTAAATTACAGAATAAATGTAAAAAAGCCTGGGTATGTAAAATAAATTCTTTTGAAAATATTTGTCGAAGACTGCATATGATTAAAAACTGAGAAATTGATGTTCAATTAAAGAAAGGTAAATGAATTTATTTCGTGCATCTTTTTTACAAGGAAATATTTCATCCTTGAAAAAAGAAATACACAAAAACGAAGTAATACAAGTCGTGATCTTCATAACAAGTTCATAAAAACTCTCAGTCAATTTTTGTAAGTTTAAAAAGAAGTATATGTATAGGTATTTCTTTCACATATTTTACGTGAAGTTTGATTTGGAATAGCATAAAAAACTTTGCTCAAGAATGTTAGAACGTATTTTACTGAGTATTTTTCTTTACAAACTATATCAATAACTTTTGAAGAACAGTTTTACTTTTTTCAATGCAATAAAAAAGCTCAATAAAACGGTAATTAAATATTCTTACAAAAACGATCGAATAATAGTTAGTTTGTACCATGGAATTTACCTTTTTATGCGCTCAACTTTCAAAACTATCTGTCGTCAGCTTACAACAGAAACTCATTAAGTGACAAAAATAGTTTTCTAGTGCACTTACTGCTGCTTAACGACTAATTATTAGTTTACAATTCAAAACATTAAAATTCTAAGCATTTTTATTGTATTATATATACGTTAAAGATATTGAAATAGGAATATGTATTTCTCATCATCTGGAAAATACGTATTTTATGTCTCCGAAACGATATCAGTTTATGAGTTTGTGCTCTAAGCTGACGATATGGTTGATCAATCAGAAAAAGCATCTGCTTTTGTAGCTATCGTTAGAAAGCCAAACAATATACTATAATGATAAAAGATGATACTACTACAAATCGAATAGGTACTTAAAATTTTAACGTTAAAATGTATTTTAAAAGTGATTTTTGAACTCATATATCTCTGGATGCTCGATAACATATATATATATATATATATATATATATATATATATATATATATATATATATATATATATATTCCCCTTCCCAATCCGACACCAGGGCACATGCCCCGTTTACCCCTCTACTTACGTCCCTGAGCACATTTGAAATGCTTTCAGTATAATCTACATTTTTCACTTATGTATATTTATTAATTTGTATATTTGGTTGCTTGGTATATTTTTTACTTATCTTTATCTGCGCTATAAAAATAAAATAGTGAATTAATTGAATGAAAGTGTGATTCAATTTCACTCTTTCCTCCTCACTATCCTTTTTGTAACACTGAATTTTTTTGAATTTTTTTTTTTTTTTTTTTTTTGCGATTTCGCATATTTGGGGGTTTTAGTGCATATTTTTGGATTTTGAAAAGCATATTTCAGGTCACATTTTTGCATAATGATCAGCATACACTCTTATAATAAATTGCAAGTGGATAAATTTGTTGAAAATGCATTTATATTCATACGCTTTGAAATGTTTTTAATACTTCTCGAATTTAGAAAGGGTTTCTTTGTTGCAATATTTGGTACACTGTAAGAAAAGTTGTAAAAATAAATAATAAACAATTTCAATAATAAATAATGAAGTATGAGAAACATTAACAAATCATCATCAGAATATCAAATGAAGTTATTTTATATACTTGAAGTGTTATATCCTGAATATCCTATTTATATATAGGATTATATCCTATTTTATCATGGAATGGTTAAAATTTATAGAACATTTATATACTAAGGTGATCAAAAAGTACCCGGAACGCTGTCATGAAACAAAAGGTATAAATTTATTGGTCTAAATTTATCACATATCCTTCAAAGTAATCTCATCCGACTTCAATGCACTTCTGCCTACATTTTTTTCCTATCTTGTAAACTTGCCTTAAAGTCGTTTTTGTGAAACCACTTCAGAGTTAGTATCGAATTTTCCTTTATTGGATCAATCGACTCAAAACGGTGATCATGAAGAGGGAGTTTCACCCTTGGAATTAAAAGTCACACGGTGCCATATCAAGTGAATACGAAGCTTGTGGAGCCGTTCTTGTTGAATGCTTTGTCAAAATATCACGAATAATAATGACATTCTGAGAAGGCGCATTATCGTGATGAGCTATCTTACCCATGAGTTATCTCGCCACAATTCAAGTCTTTTCGACGAATTGTAATTCATACTTTACAACATGACAATCAAAGAAAACAATCAACATTACCTTGATTTTTGGGCGACTTTGAAGTGGCTTTTTCTGTTTTGCATCACCTTCTTTAAATCTTTTATACCAATCAAATACTGTTGTTTTTGATAAACAGTCGTCTGTAAAAGCTTTTTAAAACATTTCAAATGTGTTGGTAGCAGAAATTCCATTGCGGAAAGAAAATTTAATGCATGTTGTTCGCAGAATTACATTTGACAGTTGGGAAAATCTACGAAGTAAAAATTCTTCTCTTATCAAAAACTAATTTATTTTCAGACGCTAAATTAAATAAATCCTTGATAGTTTCCACATGTTTATATGTCGTAAAAATATTGATAAAAATTGCAGACGATATCTACTATATATGTATTTTAAATAAAACTTTCCAGATACTTTTTGATCGCAGTAGTATCTTAGCTTAGAAGCTTAATCTACTTAGAATATATCGCACCCCGGCAAGAAAAGTGACACAAGTCAAAAAATAAAACTTTTTATGTTATGTCATTGAAAAATAAGTATGAGGTGCCCCAGCGTGTTATGTTACTATTCTATAGAATATGATAGAAGTTACCACCATAAATACTTACCTAAAATTTAAAATAAGCGTATTCTATTTCAATATAAGTTTTATAGTATCCTTGAAGTTGATGTTTCTCAAATTCTGCAATTTTGAGTTGGGTCACTTTTGTTGCAGGGTGCGATATGTATACCTTGTAACCATTTCATCGAGATTGTATATATATGTGAGGGTAGGAAAATTATTTTGTAACTTAAAAGTATTAAGGAACTCATCTCTATTTTAAATACTACGCAGTGAGATGTTTCGTTCCAAACGGGTGAAAAGGGGAGATGCACCATGTTTACAATAAAGTTCTTCCACCTGTCAGATGTCACGAGTGCTTCCTTCAAAGGGTGTCTGGTATCTGTCAAGTAACGTGTAAGATTCCGATTGGTTTCGGAGTGTCACATGACCGTAATCCCCGTCTGGGTTTGGGGCTAGCAACAGAAGAAAGACACACTTGTAATGATATTGTCTTGCTGACATAACGTATGATTCTGTTCCTGTTGATTTGGGCGTTGGCTCGATCTTCATTGTACATATTCATCCTGAATGATGTTGTAAATAGTGATTATGTGTTTTATAGAATAAATTAATTTGTTAAAGAGAATGAAAATATTATTGGAACGACTGCTATAGCACCACATATATATATATATATATATATATAAGCAATTTAATACATTTTTATTTACTTATACACTCAGGAACGCCGGGAGATTTCCTCAAAACATGCTATTTCCACCTACTCACAAAATCCAGAATATAGTAGTTCCTGAAAAGGGATTTTCAACGCTTTCATTTCCCCCAACCCGGATAGAAATCCCTTTCAGATTGAATACCCGAAACTTGAAACGCTCTCATGAAAAATCCAAAAGCATGAGATCATAGACAAGGGTGGACCGAGAGAAAATTAATACTTTTGTGCCCTCTGATTGCCGTGGAATCAAAGGGTTTGCTTTATTTTTGCTCATTTGGGAACAGGGGGGGGGGTTCGAGAGAGGGGACTGTCTAATCAAAGAATGATTTGCGGGATGATTGAGCTGCTGTTTGGTCGAAGGGTGACGTCAATTTCCCTAAAATCTTTATTACGAAATAATTATGGTCTGTTGTTGGGGGTTTGTCATTTTTAACCGTTGATTTGAACGGGATTGCTGGAATTAGATGGGACTCCTTTTTTAAATTTTGAAGTATGAGTAATTCTGTTTGAAGTCGAATGGCGTGAATGTTAGTGTGTGAGATTAGAGCTATTGTGACTTTAAAGCTTCGCCTTGAGGCGATTTTTATTAACTTTAAACTTTTGTGATGGAATAATTATGGCATGTCACTTGGGATTTTTGTCCTTATAACTTGTTGATTTGAATGCGATTGCTGAAATTGGATCGGACCTTCTTTTTTATTTTGAAGTGTGTGTTGGACTGTTGAATGCTGAAAACTGGTTTGTAAGATGCGAACTATTGAGACGTTTTCTCTTTGCCCAGAGGCGATTTTTATTACTCCTATATTTTAGGGAATAATTAGGGGTATGTTTTGGGGATTTTTTCCTTTTAAATCCCTGTTTTTAATGCAATTGATTGGATTGATCGTCTTTATCCAAATGTTTAAGTGTGTGTAATTCTGTTTTAATTTTTTTAATACTGAAAATTATTTTGTAAGATTCGAACTATTGACACTTTTATTTTGATCGAAGGTGATGCTTATGACATCAGAGGTTGCACGAGGTTCTTATGCGGGAAAGGAAGGATTATCAATGGAGATTAGTGGATAATCATTAAACCAATATACAATAGTTTTTAAATTAAAATAGCAATGTAGACCAGATTGTAACGTTAATGAGTCAGAAAAATCTGTGTTTGGTGATAGAAGAATTATAAATTTTGTAAATATTCTGTATCCCTCAAGTATTCTTCACTTAGTCAGTCATTTTTATACACGTTAAGATGTAAATAAATGCTTATTTTTTTTATTCATCTCGAGTTTTAATTCACCTGTATCTAACATATTCTGAAGGTATCCTCATTACTACCATAAATTCACAAACACAATTGTAAGGAGTCGAATGAATAGAGGAAGAAACTAGCTGTGTTTCCACACACATTTTGAAGACATTGTTTTTCACCTTCATTTGACCTCAAAATTTGATGCTCACCACAATTTACTTGAAAGCAAGAGCAGAGCAGCTATCCTTATGCCAATATGCGTCCTTTCAGCTATGTATCAAACCCCTCGTAGAACAACTGTCATAAACAAAATATGTACGGTTTAGTGAAGTCACTTGAGGCATGTTTGAAACGATATCGATGTCGAGTAAAATCGTCACCCACCCATCTTAAAGTCAAATATCGCAACTCGAAAGCTCAATAGGGGCTTCACAGTATAACATAGTGAAATAAGAACTTGGCGTTTCTTTTTTTCATGAATATTTTTTTTTGTGTTGTGACAGTTTTCTTTAAGGAGTGCGACATATTTTTCAGCAAAAATACCAAAATGTTGACTTTTCCCACCTGAAAACGGGCATGTTTTTAATTGCTACAATGTTCCATGAGCGTCGACATATTCTTATGAAACAATGCCTGTGAACATTTTCTTACTTCGTAATATGAGGATTGGGTTCTTTCGTGACGTAATGGAAACTTCGTTAATGACACATACTATTTTGAGATGCATTACACCTTTATTTAATGATGACCCACACACAGAAAATCTATGTACAGCAGGATGGATACTTAAAGTGATAGGAACTATCATTTACACATTCTACTTTTCTAGCCGAATAGACGACACTCAGCGTTCTTTTGTGCCGACCATCGTTCCTCATTTCTCTTATGTCTCTCTCAGGGAAGCGTTGCGCGCCAGTTTGGCTTAAAGTGCGCATGCACGGAACATGACAATGCCAGAATTTGGAATTTCCTCACCTTAAAGTGCATGTATTTTCAGTTGCTACATTATTTTTAGAGCGCCGATCTATTCTTCTGAACCAATGTCAGAACTTTGAGTTTCATTTTCTCCTGAACATTTGAATATTATGAATTGTGACAGTGTTCCTTTAGGAGCCCCAACATATTCAGAAACAATATCAGAATTTGGAGTTTTGTCTCTCCTGAGCATTTACATATTTTGAAACGTGGAAGTCTTCTCGAAGCAAAGCTCAGGTGTTGCTTCGTCATCTGACCGTGGTTCAAAATTACGAGGTGTTGTCCTCGGATCTTTCCCTTATGGGACTGATCCCGGACCGTCGTCAATAGCCCGTTGTGTTGCTCTAGTACGACGTTAACTAAAAAAAATTACCAAAAAAAAATTACTTCTCGAAGCAAGAAAGATTTTTCAGAAAATTTTAACCGCAGAAGTATGGCCAACCAAAGAATCCACATCATATTGATATTTTTCTGTATAGCACGAGTTGGAAGATAACTAAAAACTATATCATCTGAGTAGATGCCCAATTCTGAAATTTTTTGGAAATGCTGTACAATCTATAAGAGGTATGTTAAGGCATTGGCTCTTAGGATATGATTGCTGTTCCATCTCGGTACTCATGCAGTACTCATTTTGAGTGCGTTAAAAAGATAGCTTTTTACCTTCTAAATGTTAACATCTGTTCGGAAATTCCTGTGGAATTATTCATCTACATCCTAATGTTCGGCACGTATTGTAAGTTTCTTTTTTGCTGCATTTCTGAGTCTTAAAACATCTTTCATGTCCGAGAGAGGAAGGTTGTGAGAGTGTTTCGTGGGAATGAAGAGGTTAAGGAATACTGATAATTCATAATGGCGCCTCTCAACTACCAAACTGAACGTGAAGAAAACTTGCTGCAGATAAAACTTCAAATATTGAGTTTTTGCTAAAAAATGAAACTTGTTCAAACTTTTGTGGAATGAGATGAGAGCGATTATTTTCAGGTAGCTTGTTGAATCGATGTATGGGATTCATGAATAAAGAATGAATCTAAAAATTCCTTGACCTCATCGTAAAATGCGAAGAGTATTAGTTGCTAAACACTAGTTATGAAAATTTGAAATAGCATCGAGGAAACGCATCTTTCAAAAGTTTCTATTAAAAACCTACTGAAACCCATTAAACAACTGGAATAACAGCTAATTTACAACTTGAGGCAGTTGGAAAGGTTACCAAAGGTAATTTACCTAATAAATAAACTGATTAAGAAAATTCACACAGGAAAAGCACTTGATATTCCGAATCCATGAAGCTCCATTGTCAAAGAAAAATATTTTCTAAAGGTTTTGAAAACTGTCGACAAGACGGTATGACTTCGACTCATTTAGGCTTTAAAAAACTTTTGAAAACAATCTCTCACTGCACATAAGGTGAAGTTATTGCTCCAGTTCGTCTGATATGATTTATTGGCAGAGTCATTCACCAACCAACATGGCCCACAACCAAGTCAGCCCCAAATTATCTTCTCAAATAACTTCCGAAACATAACTTTGCTGCAGACATTACTTTTATTATCAGATAAACACTTCTTCAATATAATTCAATGGTTTACCCATCCGTCATTGAATTTGAACTCTTGAATTTAAATAACACGACGTGGCGTGAAATCAGTTTCAATGTTAATTCATCATTAGTAGCTAAGGCTGTCTTGTTCTCTTGGAAATCTACCAAACGATAAGTGCATTCATAAGCAATTCAGATACGAAACTTTCTCGCACTAAAAGCACTTGATATTCAAAATCAATGTAATTCCATTGTCCTGAATAAATTTTTGAAAAAAGGTATTGAAAACTGCCAACGCAGACATCAAGACTTTGTCTCCCTCTAGATCTTAAAACACTTTTAAAACAATCTCTCAGTACATATGACAACAAAACTGTCTGTTCTCACCAACCAACATAACCGACAGCCAAGCAGGCCAACAATTATCTTTGACTCGGTGTTGAAGCTTGGAGAGTTGGATGTCATCTCAGATGTTTCCCTCGTCATCTGACCGTGGTTCAAAATTACGAGGTGTTGTCCTCGGATCTTTCCTTTCGGGATTGATCCCGAACCGTCGCCAATAGCCCGTTTTTTGGCTTCAGCAAGCCGTTATTTGATCTACATCTCCCAATTATCTCAAATAATTTAGTAAACCTTTCTTTTGGTACAGACCAGTTCTTTAACTATCAATCAAACACTTCGTTGACTCAATACAAATCAATGGTGAGTTTTCCGTCCGTAATTTAATTTGATACCTGGAATTCACACTTATGTGACTTGAAGTCAGTTTAAATGGAAGTTAATTCCAAAATTTTAAGACTTCTTTTTTCTCTTCTTTTTGAAAATCTACCCAACGATATAAGTGTACTCATAAGCAAACCAGAAGTAAAATTGCCTCGCGAAAGCACCTTATGTTCAAAATCCATGAAACCCCGTTGTCATAGACCGTTTCTCAAAAATGTTTTGAAAACTGTCAACGAGACAGAAAGACGTCCGACTCACTCTATGTCTCAAAACACTTTTAAACCAATCTCTACACGCAGATAGGGACGAAACTATCGATCCAGTTCGACGGCTATGATTTATTGGCTTGGTGGTTCAACATGGCCCACATCCAAACCATATCCCAGTCCGCTTCGCAAATAATTCCCGAAACATTTCTTTCGCTGCAGATCAGTACTTTAATTATCTGTCAAACACTTTGTTGACTCAACATAAATCAATGGCGTCCTTCCCATCCGTAATTGAATTTGAACTCAGGAATTAAATTACACAATGACGTGTCTTGAAGTCAGTTTTAATGTGGGGAAATATCAGAAGTTAAGGCTGCCTTTTTTCCCGTGTTGGATATTTGGTGCGGAAAAAATCGTAAGGGGAGGGGGGGGGGCTGAGGATTAGAAAAAAATTTTAATGCCTGGTACTAATTTGATAAGATTAAGGAGCAAATATTTACGATAGTAAATACTCTCGGAAAATGCTCAGCGGATTTGAAATTATTCTTAGCAGATTTTATTTTTTATTTTTGGAAGAAGATGATGAAGATAAAGATGCATTAATTTTTAGGGATTTTCCCTAGTAAGAAATTCTGAGCACTGTTTGGATATTTAATCTACCTTCTTCTCAAATGGCTTAAAACTACTCTTAAAGGCACTCGTTGGATGAAATTTTTTTGAATTGAATGATAGATTTCCACAGGGGTTAAGTAATACATTTACATCACAAACATTGAATAAACATCCATCGAAGTTTCAAATAAAGTGTCAACAAATTAATAGAATACAGACATGCATGCGTTAATTCATTTTTATTCAAAAAAAATATTCTTCTACAGCTCTCCATACTACCAACAGTTGGCCATAAGTATGCATAGCATCAGAGTATCATAATACATCAGCATAAATGTAGAACATTCCTGTCGAAGAGAATACTTTTTCAGATTACCTAAATCGTCCAGATTAAAAAATAATAGTCATTTTTACTCTCCAAGCGTTTCGAAGAGACATCTCATCCCGAATTTGCCATTTTTGCTGAGCACGAGATATCGAGTCCATCAAGATCTGGTCAGTTTTGCTACTGACGTGATAACTTGAGGCGACAAAACTGCCTTATTACTCCGAGAGGATCGAAGATTCAAGTAGGAAAAACAAATAATTGTCCATTGCCCAGAACTAGCGACTATCTGAAACAGGTTTATCCACCAGAGGTTTGGTCACTGCAGAGCAGGTTTGGACACGAAGATAAACCATCAAGAGGGTTAAGCATGTGTTTAAATCGTTTATTTGAAGAATACAAACTTAGAAATTATCTCTTTCGGGTAGGGCTTATAGGTCCCCAGAGCTCCCTCTGGGTGGACCTCTGTCAAAAAATACCATTAAAATATCTCTGATTACCCAATTCTGCCACCTGATCTACCAACTTGATTTATCACCTGTTCTGAGCTTGTACTCGGGATATATTCAGATAGAGATCCCGCGATCCCGAAATGTTCTTGATATTCCCAAAAATAAAAGCTGAAATTTGCCCAATTGATGCAAATCGACTATTTGTTTACCCAATAAGTAGAAAATCCTGGGCAGAACTGAAAACAGTAAAATGCATTTGCAAAGGTAGATAGGTATGACTCAACGTCACATTGGAGCAACTCAACGGTCCTGGATCAACCCCTAAATTGAAAGATCCTAGGACGACACCACTTAATTCTGAACCACGGTCAGTTGACAAAGCAACATCTGAGCTGGTACCTCACTATCCAAATTTCCACAATATACCAACGGGAGGTCGTTTGAAGCTAAGATGGATTTAACGTGCAACAGCCCCGTTGTACATGATGGTCTTTGGTTATATTACAACTCGTAATCCACCGGTTGCTAAATCCGCTACTCTTGCAACCGGCTATCCCGGTACGCAGAAAATCGGGAGAGAGGACAGTTTCAAGTTATCTAACCGCTGGTATTGCAACGTAAAAGCACCACAACAGCAATTTATGACCGATTTTTAAATAATCGTTACTATATAACTGTATCGCATTCGTGAGTTTATGCAGACTAAAGGGCAATCTCTCACTGTAGGGTCCTTATATTGCCTCGCTTGTAACTCCCTTTCATGTCCTCGAGAGAATCGGTGTCTCTAGATTTATTAGTGGTAGACCACGTTGGGCATCTCTCCTGCTCAGACAAGATCTTTTGTCCTGGTCTAGCATTTTCTAGGCCCGGGGAATACGCAATGATTATTCTAAACCTGAATCCCTTCAGAATCCTCCAACCCCACATTTCCGAAAAACACGTTTAAAATATTTCACCCTGACCCAGAACAACCCCTTCGACCACCCACACTAATCCCCTTCCGCCACGTGATCAACCCCTTTTTATCACCCCATTCTGTGCCTCGCGATTCACTTCACCAGTCGTCCACCCCACGCTACATCTTCTCCCCCTATTGCGTCACCCGACACTTCCAAGATCTTCAATATCCGCATTTAAGGGCGACACGAAGAACTGACACCAGAAGAGCAGCTCAGATGCGGATATGAGAAGCCGGGTGGGAATGATCAATTTTTATTTCTCGCCCTCCCTCCCTTGTAGGAAAATCCTACAGACTGCAGCAATTCGATGATCCCAACACCCGAGGATTTCGTCTTGAGGAAGTACTTAAAAACCGGGGAGATTTAATACGTCACAGTTTTTCTCCCGTGGTGTGATTCACTGGCAGTGATATGTAGTGGCAGGGGCGTGAAGATAGGGGGAAGGGCTGTGCATAGCTCAAGCCCCTTTACTCGTTCAGTTCAAAGTGTTTGGTGGCCCTTTCCTTTTTCTTTCTGTCTAAAGATGACACTCACACGGTGTGTGCATCACATTAAACCATTTATTTCATTCAGAGTAAAGCAGACAACCAACAACCAGACATTACAACGTTGGTTCTACCCGAGTCGGCCCAATTGCTTACAATGGATTTTTATAGAATTTGGCCTAGTACGGTTTGGCACGGCCAAATTGCTTATTATGAATTTCTATCAAATTGGACCATTACGGCTCGGTTCGGCTATGCCTGAACGGGTAGATCTAATTGCTTTCAATGGATTTCTATAAAAGGTGGCCTATTACTTTTCGGCTCAGTCATATTGCTCACAATGAGTTTCTATGGAAATTGGCTCATTAAGGCTCGGATAGTGTCAACCTATCTGCTTATAATATATTTCTGTAGAAGCTGGCCTCTTACGTTTAAGCTCGGTCAAATTGCTGACAGTGGATTTCTATGGAAGGTGGCTCATAACGTGTCGACCCAATTGCTTGCAATCCATTTCTGTGGAAGATGACCCATTACGGCTCAGTTTGAGTCAGCTGAGTTTCTACTGGAATCTTTCCCCTAGCTTCTTTCAGTCTTGGCTGTTCTACAACAGAATATTGCTAACCCAATCCGTATAAATCCTAATCAAATTATTTTTCTGTTATTCGTTTACACAGCAGGAAGAAGTCGTAATTAATACATTAATATTTCGAAAACGACGAACTCGAAAATGAAAATGTAAGATATGTACTCATGAAATTAATAAAAGTGATTGGATGGCATGATGCAAGAAGAGAATTCAGACTGTCTGGTTTGTCAAAAATGTAGGATTCTTTTCAAAGTGGAATTCGCATGGAAGTTAAAACTTGTTTTGTACGAAGTAATTCTATTATTATCCTCTGAAAAACATTTCAATCACCCATTATCACTGAGAGCCCCAGTACCAAGTTAGATTACGTACTGATACTGGATTAGATCTGAACGTGAAAATAATATCATATTAAGTCTTCAAGTTAACCTCCAACAAACTTTTTAATAAAATCAATATACGCGTGCTATAAAAATCTGTTTCGATCAATTCATTTAAATGATAGTAAACACTACATTTTGGCATTTCTAATTAATATTATTCGCTTTTTAAGTCAAGATATTTTTTACTTTAGAATTTGAATTTCAGGTTTATCCATTTATAAATTTCAACATACACTTCTTTCCAATCATATCTTTGATTTTAATTGATTGCTATGCTGCCTTTACATAGGCCTTTAGAGCGATTCAAAATCTCCGTTATTAATGATATATACATACCAACTGGGGAAGCGTACTTGTCTGTGCTCAGCTAAACCGAGCCGAACAGATCATTTCTATTGTGTTTAATGCTTAATCTAAGTGGTAAAAGGCATGTTTTAGAAATCTGGGTCGCTGTAGCAAATTTGAAGATTAACGGATTAGCAACCCAAGGGTTGCGTATTTGAAACCCGGTGAAGCCAAAGACCGTCGTGTATAAATGGGGCTGGTGCCTCTAATGTCCTTGTGTTGGCACGATCTGGAAGTTTGAAGAGTGGTGTACCAACTCAAGTGTTAACCTCATAATTTGACCGTGGTTCACAACTACGATATTTATCCGGACCATCGCAAATAGCCTTTTGTGTTGCTCCAGTGCGACATTAATTAACTACCTACCTACTGAGAAATCTATTTTGAATTTTTGTCAATGTTATTGCTGAAATATAAAATAAGAAAGGATATATTCATAAGGAAAACATAAAACGCAATGAAGTCTACATACTCCACCCTTCTGTGGAAGAGTAACATGAACCTTGTCTGTAAGGGTTAATTCCCTATTGACGAAGGTGGTTAATCCCGTTGATTCATTGAGGAAGGGGGTATGATTACCCAACCTAATCATGCCCACTGTGCCATTGAAAAGGAGAACATGCCAGAGTACCCATTGTATTCAAATGTGGAATATATCGTTGAGTATAGTTCTTATCACTCTTAAAATATGTAACGGAGATTTTGTTAATCGAGTATTAAAAACATGACCTGTAGAGATATTGGACTCAGAATAGTGAGGATGTGCTGGGACCTCCAATCCTATCTGGTTTCTTGCCATTGTCAATATTCACCAGACCACAGAATTCATGGATAAAGGAACGTAATCTCTCCCTTTTTTTTAAACGATGTAATAAACCATGCCTTGTTAGCGTACACTTTATTTTCGGTGACTTCATTAATAGTCTGTGCCAAAAAGGCGATCCATATCATTCGAACTTTGTTTCTCATAGTTACAATGTAGTTATTTATTATTGAATCTATACTAGGTCAACAAGTGCATAGTTACTGTTTTTTTTTCTCCTTTGGTTTTATCATATTCGTCAATTTAGAAGATCAGTTGCGCCCTTGTAGTTTCAGTCAAACTCTTTTTGTAAATAATCGTGCAATGTTTTTGAAGATTAACTATGTTTATTATTGAATATTTTATGCGGCGATATGCATGGTTACTATTCATTTTCCGGAGTCTTGTCACGTTCATTGAATTAAAAGGTCATCTGTTCTAACCCTTGTTTCTTGTTCCATCCTTGTTGTTTCAATCAACATTTCGTGTGCAGGACTATGCAATATTTTTGAAGGTGGCCTGCATACAAAGGAACGTGTAAGTTTTAAAACGTTTTAATTTGTTCAATAAAACTTCATTTCTAACTTTATTCTTCTGTTTCAATCAACTTTTCGTTTTTGTGACCACACAATATGTGTTAACGTGATCTTTCACAGTAAATAATTGAATATTTGTTGCATAACAGAAGACTTTCGGTGTGTGTCTACTTATAGTTAGTAGTAGTGTTTTTGTGAGCGGAACGCGCTTCCTTTAAGTATTCCGAAAGTGACGCCACTTGGGTTTTTTCCGAATTCCATTTCAGCAAATAAAAATTTCAAAGAATGGCTTATAAATTGATGCAGGTTAGACTGATCAGAATTAGATTAGTCACCAACTGTCGCCAAAACTATGATAAACAACAATTAAAGGTAACCCCGATATTGAGTATATGGACAAAAGTATTTGGATACTGCAGAAGGAGGAGGATCTATCTTAGTGTGAGGTTATTTTTCCTGGTTATGACGGCCCATTGCTTAATGTACCTGGTACCATGAACTCTGACGTGTACCATGACATTCTGGATTATTTGGCCTTGCCTACACTATGACAATGCTACGGCAATGATGGTTGTTTCTTTCAACAGGATCGAGCGCCATGTCATGCTGCAAAAAAAGGTGCTGATCTGGTTTCACGAAAAGGAGGTGAATTTGCTTGTCTGGCCTTTTCAGAGCTCGATCTCAATCAACTCGAGCACTTGTGGGATGATACGACACCGCCGCGCACGCCCATCTTCACAACAATTTCTTCTCACAGCCTTGCAAGAGACATGGTAAGCTATTCCTACCAGATTTACATAGAACGTGTGAAAAGTATGCCTTGACATGTTGCAGCTGTAATACAAGCAAAAGGAGGGTCCCTACCCGTTGCTAAATAAAATAATAAAGCATTTTTTCTGAAAACATGCAGTGTCCAAATATTTTTGTCCATATCATGCGAGAGCATTTAGGTAACAGGAAATAAAATATTTTTGTTTCCCATCTGGTTTGTTTTGCACTGAAACTTCCTCTCATATACGTAAGGTTTATAAAAATGAAACTCGTTTCGAAATTAAAATAGTTGTGACCATTATCAAAATATAATTAACTCCTTTACCTTCTTGAAAATGTAAATTTAGCAAATAAATCTTTGATGAAGAGGTATTTGTACAAAATCCAGAGCATATTCTAAAATGTCTATTCACATACGCGTTAAATGCTTATTCACGAAAATATCCATGTCTATTTATCTTCTATTCAATCCATTTATGAAACAGTTAGACACAAACATGTGGGATTGTTGTAACCTCCACTGTAAACTAACCCTTTCCCCTGAAGACAATACATGGTTTAACAAATCCACAGGGAGGGAGGGCTTTTCAATTTGGGTTTTAGGGAAATTAAATTAACTTGGGTTTTCATGACACAATAGGCTCTATTTCCGCCATTCTTCTTCAGTCACAACCCGCATTCTCTTCAAAATTTACATCCACTTTGACCAAACAAGAGAAGCTAGTTGCAAACATTCTTTGTAAGAGATTTCATGCAAAGAATATGCCCTCAACACACACGAATGAATGTCCCATCCACTGCCTTCTTTCAAGAACTGAGTAAGAGTTATTATCTCTCATTCCCCATTTGGAAACATTCAATTCCTGTCGCTTACTCTATAATGACAACGTAATTGATAAACTAATTGAACCGAGTTGGGGGGATTCCAGCAAATAATTCCGGAACAAAACCAATAGCGAGGCTGGAAGAATGGCTTCTTATTAGGTAGACAATTATCGATCGTATTGAGTTAAATGAATTCATTACACGAATTAATGGTAAACTGTAATCAGCAGTATTCTGTGGAAGACTTAATAGTGCCAGTTATAAATTGAGTTTTCTCCGGATGATGGAACGAGTTACAGTCGACATCATTTCGTCAATTTCATTTAGTTGCTGGTTGGATCGAATTGAGATTGATTGCTTGGTGGACGATGGCGCTCGAGTTATTAATTTCTATGGCACTATGGTTTGTGGGGTTGAAAGCTTGAACTGTCGCACACGATTTTGTCAGATGAGGTTTCAGGCAACATTTGGTTCTATCACGTAAAAAGATGTAATGGGGGACTTTTTTTGGTTACTGTCCGCCAATTATATCTCTTCGTGTGATCGAACCAAAGCACCGTAAGCTGAGGTATTAGCAATCCTTGTGCTAAGCTTAACTGAGTGTCGTACGCGCTTCCCTCAGGTAAGGTTCCGGGCGACATTTGGTTCGATCACATGGAGATATGTAATGGCGGACACTTTTTGATTAGTTGCCGTCAGTAGCGTAACCTGTGATATTAGCAGCCCTGTACAAAACTGGACAGATGAAAACTTCACTGACGCGCTTCTCTCAGGTTTCAGGCGACATTTGGTTTTATCACGCGGAAAGATGTAATGGCGGACTTTCTTTTGGTTAGTAGCTGAAAGTACCGTAGAATGAAGTATTAGCAGCCCACGTGCAAAACTTTGCTGAGAGTCGTATGCGTTTCTCTCAAATAAGTTTGCAACATTTGGTTCGATCACATGAAGAGATGTTATAGCGGACACTTTTTAATTAGTTGCCGTCAGTAGCGTAACCTGATATTAGCAGCCCTGTACAAAACGGCACCGATGGAAAACTTCACAGACGCGCTTCTCTCAGGTTCCATGGGACATTTGGTTTTATCACGTAAAAAGAGGTAATGGGGGACTTTTTTTTTATAAGGTTGCTGTCAGTAGCGTAATCTGTGGTATTAGCAATCCATGTGCGGAGCTTAACTGAGTGTAGTACGCGCTTCTCTGAGATAAGGCTCCAGGCAACATTTGGTTCTCTAACGTGAAAATATGTAATGGCGGACTCTTTTCGATTAATTGTCGTCAATTGCGTAACCTGTGATGTTTGCAAACCATATGCAAAACTGCACAGATGAAAACTTTACAGACGCGCTTCTCTCAGGTTCCAGGTGACATTTGTTTTTATCCAGTGAAAAAATGTAATGGCAGACATTTTTTGATAAGTTGCTGTCAGTAGCGTAATCTGTGGTATTAGCAATCCATGTGCTGAGCTTAACTGAGTGTAGTACTCGCATCTCTGAGATAAGGTTCCAGGCGACAACACGTAAAACGATGTAATTTTGGACTCCTTTTAATTAGTGGCTATCAGTAGAGTACTATCAGTAGAGTGACTATCAGTAAGTAGCATGCAAAGTTCACTAAGCAAAGACATCCTTTAAAAACGACCTTCATCAGTACGTATTCCGAAAATAATTTGAAGTGAAAATAAGTATGAAACTTTGAAGATATCGAACATTTCTTGACAAATTTATATAAAGTTGGAGCTTACCGATCTGCCTTTCAATCTCCCCTATTTTACTGATTACGGGCAAATGCATGCCTATCGCTTCATTCAGGAACTACAGGAATTTTGTTTCGCTGAAACCCCAAAGTTAAAAACGGAATTTTCATGCCTTTTTAAGATCTTGTAAGACTAAAATATTTTTTTGTTAGTTTATTTTTGCCGATAAACCCAAAGGGATTGCTGCAAACTCGTGAAAAGGTGCGTGTGTCAGTTGATCTATGTGCACGAATGTCTACAATGATTGTAGCTCAAAATTTACAAAATAAATTACATTAACCCTCTGAGCTTCACGAGATTTCAGAATAGCGTAGTGTTGTTTTTCCCCCACAAAACACACATATTATCCAAATGACTACATCCATTGGTTGAAGAAAATTTCTATTGGGGAAGGTCAAAACTAGTCAGGTTACTACAGGTTTCAGAATGGATAGCGGAATCCCTTGGTTCCTTTTTGGCCACAACACAGTTGTCTGTAGTTTTGCATGATGAGTATTCCACTGTCATGTATGTTACCAGGGATGTCCTACACGCGAAGCTTGATATTAGCTCTTGTATAGAAACAAACTTAATACATACAAAAAAATTTATGTAATTGTACTTAAAGAGGCTATTTTATTTGAACTATATACGTTCAAGTTCAAAAAAAAAGTTTTTTTTTTTTTATTAATAAAGAATAATGAGATACAGTCGTTTTCATGACTGAAATCTGTGGGTGGTTGCCCAATACGATGAGATGTAAGGTACATATCAGTGATGTTCCACATATTAGCTCATTAGTATAGACACAAATGACATACATACGAGAAAATTAATAAAAGCTTACTTCAATGGACTATTTTATTTGGACTATTCAAGCTCAAGCTCAAAAAGTGCTTTTATTAATAAAGAATAATGAAATACAGCCATTTTCATGACTGAAATCTATGGATGATTACTCCATACATGACAGGTAATACTAAGTCACCATGTATGTGGTACATCTCTGGTCACATCGAGATGCCGCATTCATTACAATGGAATGTCCCTCATAGAAAACTGCAGCCATCTGCAGAGCTGTGGACAAAAAAATGACCAAAGAGTTCCAATACTTATTCTGCAACCTGTTGTTGTACCTGGAGGCCATTGGCTTCTCTAACTTCCTATTCTTTGTTAATTGAGATATTTAATAAACTAAGATATAACAAAACATTTTTGGAAGAATTTTTTACTTGTGACAAATTTAGTGGAAGTTATTCAGAAATAAGCTTCGTATATTTAACCCATATTAGGTGTTCTCGATAAAGTGACAGCTTAAAATAGCGAATTCTAGAAATAAATTTAATTACTGTATACAAATTGTATCATTGTTTTTTCGAGATGCAAACTGTTTCTAAGGGTGTGATAGTTCTTTATGTAATGATATTCATCTCTTAATTTAAGTTTAGAATACTATGAGCCTCCACTCCCCACAACCGAAACTAGGCTTTATTATTAGATTATTATTATTTGCTAGACTAATATACATGATGTAAATTTTAAAAAGTGCTTTATCATCGCATTATTTCTTTGTAACGTTAGATCAAATGTTCTTTAAAATCTGACTAATAATGATCAAAACAAGAATATGCTTAGTTTTGTTCATGTAATGGATTATACGAAATATAAAACTTGAAAATATGAATAATAATGATTGAAACAAGAACATGTACTGGGTTGAACGTAAAATAGATTGTAAAATATAGGCCTTCAAAATGTGACTAATAATGATTTATAATGTTCAGTAATGGATTATACACACTGTAAAACTTGAAAATATGACTAAAAAGGACTGAAACAAGAACATGTATTGGGCTGGACGTGAAATGGATTGTAAAATATAGGCCTTCAAAATATGACTAATAATGATTTGTAATGTTCATGTAATGGATTATACAAAATTTAAAATTTGAAAATATGACTAATAATGATTGAAACAAGAACATGTACTGGGTTGAACGTGAAATGGATTGTAAAATATAAGCCTTCAAAATATGATTAATATATCATAAAAACCAGTGAAAAAATCATCTATGTCCATTTCGAGGAAACAAAACGTCTCTACTTCTGTCCTAATGATAATTCACGTTTTACACCAAAATTGCCATTAAGGATTTTTTCACGTGTTTTTAAACTTTATTTGTCATATTTTGAGGTTTTACATTTTTACTATCAGTTTACATATGGCTTTATATATTTATCTAGATAATGCATTGTTCACAAAGTCAATTGGTGATTCAATAATATGCTACATCGAGGAAAGGAATTCAGATTTCTTCTTTTAACGTATATAAATGAATTTGTTTGAAACTTATCAGTTGCATCAAACATCAGTTTGGTTCCGAAACCTTTCGCTCTCATAACATTGGCATACAACCCCAAAAGAAAAAAAAAACCTTTTCGGTTTAGTTATTGAATTTATACCTCACTTTTCTGAAAGAATTAAGAGTAAAAGTAACCCGAAAATTAAATTTTCGAAGCATTTTAAATTCACTTTGTCATAAACTACAAGGAGCAAAAAAAATCCCAGTTCTGTACTTCCTTGTATAAAAAATTATAAGGCTGAAGACATGTTTTTTTGACATCTCCAACCTGAGTTTAGTTCCAATGTATTTAAATAAGAAAAACATCTGCTTTTAGCACTACATAACAAACAAAGGTCAAACCAATTTTTTCTGGCTGACGGAAGGCTGCATTACCGTGAAATTCCCAAATCCAAATAGAATGGTGTGACTGAATATTTAAAGATCTTGAGTTTGCTTATGAATAGTTGATTGAATTCAAGTAGGATTTTATCTCAAATGCCCAACTCACCCAACGGATCTAATTTCTATAGATGGACACAATCGAGTACTTTATGAAATCGAATACTTGGTGTTCGAGTACTTTTAAATATCGAGTAAGTATTCAAAAGTAGTAAGTATTGGAGTAAGTATTGAAAAAAGGATTAATCTATTGTAAGGATCAGCCATCGCCGATTTATGGCAATTTTATAAAAATAATTTAGTTAAATATTTGGGATGGATGCTTAAATTAATGCTTATTCGATTAAATGCTATTTGAATATTTTGGATGAATACTATTGTATTCGAATTTTTAGGATGAATACGTTGGTATTTGAGTACTTTTCTATTCGATTTCTTTGGCATTCGACTACTTTAAATATTTGTGAGTAATATTTTGATATTCGAATACTTTGGTATACAAATAGTTCATTATTCGAGTACTTTGAATAAATACTTTGGAATAATTCGAATATTGTCAATGAGTACCATTGGTATTTGAGTACTTTGTATGTATACTATACTGTATTCGAATACGAGAATGGATCGATTGCAACGAATACGTTTAAGCATCCAATTCATAAGTACTTTTGTAATCGAGAATACTCCAATCTCTACTTATTTCCATACAATATTTGTTAGTCTTTGAATTGTGAAAATATTGTGGTTAAATATTATTTTCTGGATAAAAATATTTATGAGAATTCAAGCCTTGTTACGTTGACGAAGTGCGTGACTGCTCTGTAAAAATCTAATTATAGAATGAATCACAGTGAGATGTAAAGAGTTAGTTATTATGAAGAAATAGCAGTAGGGTTGTATGTTACCGTTGGAGAGAAACAAACATCGATGTAATTGTGAATCTTAACTCAACCTTATGAATAAGTTTGTAAATTGCCTCAAGAAATAATGATTAGAATGTTTGACTAACCGTATATCTTTAACGATACGATACGATTTTTATGGACGTGAAAACCACCAAGAAGGTTAATAATTCTGGTTTTTTTTTCACTTCCTATGTTATAAAAATAATCTTTAATCGAAGTACTAAAACAAAAGATAACCATACCACGTTAAAAAAAATTATGTAATCGATTTCGTTCGTATTATAAAAATAATCGCTAATTGAAGTACTTTTACTATAGACAACCATACCACGTTTAAAAAAATTCGTTGGAGCACTAGGAGGTACTCTATATTAAATAAGTAAAATTGCTAAGTAGCAAATGAATGGCACTATACAGATTTCGAGTCATCATTTGACAAAGTAAAAATATCAAAGTAGACTTCGAATGCTTGAAATCTTGTTTTAGAGATTTGGGTTGGAGCATTATACTCTTTGGCCTTAGTATTTTCACCCCAATAACAAGAACTTAATCTATTCCATGTATTACTATACACCACATTGGCCACACCTAACACTTATGTAGAAACAACTTCTAAGAAATTTCAAATCATGAACTTATTAACTTCACAGTATCCTTATCCCAGCACATATTAAAAACAATTTTAATCAAGCAATTAAGTCACCAAATTTATTAGTCCAAACTAAAACGTATTCCATTACTAAAACCAAACACATCACATCTCAAATTCACCCACAGTTTCAAAGCCATGCTCTGTTGTTTACAGTACCTCACCTGCTAAAATATCAAGTGCCTTTATTCTTTTATTTGATTCCCAACGATTTCACCGTCAAAGCTAATCAATGTGCAAACTAAAGCGTATTCTTCTACCAAAACCACTTCTTTCCAGACACATTCTATCTAAAATAAACCCAGTTTTTAAGCCATGATTTGGTTTGACATGAGCAGGCAAGTACCTAGCGTGCTCATATCAAGTATTTTTGATCTTTCATTTCACTCGACCAACTTCACACGGGCTCTAAAAAATAAAATCATTGTCCAAACAAAAGCGTATTCTGCTACCAAAATCCCTCCCGGACCTTCGCCAATAGGCTGTAGTGCTGCTACAGTGGGAAATTAATTAATTACCAGCTACCACAGCCACATCTTCCAAAACACGTCCATTCTAAAATTTACCCAGTTTCAAAGTCATGGTCTAATGTTTCAATACCTCTACTGCTCATGTCAAGTACTTTTATTGTTTCATTTAATCCCAAAAATTTCAGAACTAAAAAAAACTAATCATTGCACAAACTAAAGCGTATTTCACTACCAAAACCACATCTTCCACATATTAACACATTCGCTCCAAAACTGGTTTATACAAAGCCATGGTTTAATGCTTCAGTACCTCACCTGCACACCCCCATCACGTATCTTTATACTTTCTTTTAATACCCAATGATTTCCCGATCTGTAAGAAACCTAATTATTGATTGTCCAAGCTATATCGTAATCTACTACCAAAACCACTCTTCCCAGACACATCCTATAGAAAATGTACCCAATTTCAAAGTCCATGGCTGATGCTGCAGTATCTCCCCTGGTCTTATCAAAATATTTTATACCTTCATTTTATTCTTAACTATTTCACGATTCCTTAGAAGCTAATCATCGTCTCCAAACTAAAACAAATTCCACCACCCAAAACGCATCTTTCCAAACACATCCGAACTAAAATTTACCCAGTTTCACAGCCATGGCCTGATGTTTCACTACCTCACTCTGCTCATATCAAGTATCTTTATTCTTTCATTTTATTCCCAACGATTGTACAGGCTCCAAAAACCTAATCATTCGATTTCCACACGTCAATATAATGGGCCTCCCATTTTATCAACAGTTGGCGAGACATCACGCCAGCATATTCTCAAATCACAGGTTTCTTCGTCTATCTCAGCTCGTTTAATAATCGCCAGCGATATTCAGCACTTTTCTTCCATCCCCCTTCTAGGGGAGGGAAGGAAAAAGAAGAGTTGAAAGGGGGGAGACAGAAAATCGTGATTTTGGCGCGAGGTGGTACTATCACCAAGTCAAAAGATTCCAGTCTCGAATGGAAGCCATTTTGATCGCCAGTTGGCTGCTCTTATACAGCGTTTTCATGTTTGATTTCCCACCCAAATATAAACCCTCCCCGCATTTCGACGTCGATCCTCCACTCTTGTGAAACAGGGCACGTTCTTTTGGCGCCTATTACCATTAAAGACATGTCGGTCGATCGCGGTAAAGGTGCATATTCAAAATAACAACATCAAAAAGAGGAGCCAACTATGATTGATTGAATGCTGTTAGGTTCCTGAGCCCATCTTTTTTTTCTTGTCTCGTGTATCTGTGCTCGGAGACATGGTGTTTTCTTGTTAAACGCTGGCGTGTTTTCCCACAGATTTCGCTTTTCACAGGATAAGTTTTTTTTGGAGCCGGTTCAAATACTCACACCTGTTTCGGATTGTACTGATGAACACATACTGATAACGTGAGGTCAGTAAAACAGGGCGGAATGTTTTATGTGTAGTGTTGAAAAATCTCAATTTCTAGTTTGTAGTCTCTTGAGGCCGGCTTTTCATCTTGGAAATTATTTGATGCCAGTTTAAATCGACAACCAATGGTGACACAAACTAATATTGTCTTTTCCCTACAACTAATTATACATTTGATCCATTATTTCTGGACAAGTATCAATGGTATTTACCCAGATAAAAGTTATCAATTACAGAAAGTTGTAGGTGAATACATTTTGATGACGTTAGGTCAGAAAAGCAGTCCTACAGCCCCAAGTTTCTGAATGTCACTAAAAATCTGAAATTTTAGTTTGTTGTAATTTGTAGCTGGCTCTTTATTTTGAAAATTGTTTTAGGCAAGTTGAAATCGACAGTCCCAGTGGTGACCAGATAATCAATATAAATAAAAATTTACTAAAATGATATTGTATTTTTCCTATAAATAATGATAGATTACGTATGATCCATTATTACTAGACAAGTATTAATGTTATTACCCAGATAACTGGAAAGTGGCCTTTTCAATCAATTTAAGTTCAATACTAAGAGGTTATTCATTACAGAAAGTTGTAGGTGACGTTAGGTCATAAATGCAGACCTTCAGCCCCAAGTGAATATCACTAAAAATCTGAAATTCTGCTTTGTAGTCATTTGAAGCAGGCTCTTTATCTTGAAAATTGCTTTGCAAGTTGAAATCGACAATTAGTGGTGACAAGGTAATAAATATAAATAAAAATTTACTAAAATGATACTGTCTTTTTCCTGTAACTAATGATCGATTATGTATGATCCATTATTATTAGACATGCATCAATGGTATTAACCAGCTAAATAGAAAGTAGCTTTTATAATTTAAGTTCAATACTAAAAAGTTATCCATTACAGAAAGTTGTAGGTGAATACATTTTGATGACGTTAGGCCAGAAAAGCAAACCTACAGTCCCAAGTTCCTGAATGTCACTAAAAATCTGAAATTCTAGTTTGTAGTCTTTTGAACCAGGCTCTTTATCTTGAAAATTGTTTTTGCTAGTTGAAATCGACAACTAGTGGCGACAAGGTAATACATGTAATTAAAAATTCACTAAAATGGTATCTCTTTGGTAAATCTTTCCACAGTAACTAGTGATGGATTGATCCATTATTACTAAGACAAGTACCAATAGTGTTTACCTAGACAAAAGAAAAGTGTGGCTTTTTTAATTTAAATTTTGTAATATTAAAAAGAGATCTGTTATAGAAAGCTTTTACAGTGAACTCATACTGATAACGTGAGGTCAGAAAAGTAGACTCCCGGCCATGTTCCTGAATCTCAGTAAAAATCTCAATCTCTAGTTTGCAATATACTTTGTGGCGTGATCTTGATCGTATCTTGAACCTTGAAAATGATTTAATACCAGTTTAAATAGGCGAACAGAGGCGATACGATAATAAATATAACTAAAAATGCATTTATAGGTATTGACTTCGTACAAAATAATCTGATAAATTGATCCATTACCAAGACAAGTATCAATGGAGTTTCCCTCAGATAAATAAAGTTGTTTTTCGATTAAATTTTAACAATATTAAAAATGGATCGATTAATGTGACCTGTTTCGAAATGTGCTGATGAATAAATACTGATAACGAGTTTGGAAAAAGATAGGAATGTTCCTGTATTATTATCAATAAAAATCGCAATTTCGAGTTTGTGGATAGTCTAGTTTGTAGTAGTTATATAAAGCATAAAGCAGTTTTTACGATTTAGATTTAATAATAGTAAAAATAAACTATCTTTTAGTTTATGTTTCTGTCTCACACATATACTAGATTATTCCTAGACGATATCCATGTATCCGAATACAAAAATCACTTTACAATGATAATGTTCGTCAAATATTAACTGCGCCACTGTTATATTTGCTGTCATAACTCTCACCAGAAATTCGTCATAAAAGCTTGCCAATCACTTAAATAATTTTTTTTTTCTCTTTCAGGGAAGGAATGAGGCGACATGCCCGTGTTATGTCGGGTAGTGGTGGGACTGATTTCTCTTCAAAATCAGTTCCTGCTTCTTCAACGTCATCCAAGCATCAGTTCCTGTTAATTTCTTTTTCAGAGAAGGAATGAGGCGGAATGCCCGTGTCATGTCGGGTGGTGGGACAGATTACTTAAGTAAATTAATTTCTCTTTCAGGGAAAGAATGAGGCGATATGCCCGTGTCATGTTGGGTGGTGGTGGGAATGATTACTTAAATAATCTCTTTTTTTTTTCTCTTTAAAGGAAGGAATGAGGCGACATACCCGTATCATGTTGTGGTGATGGGACTGATTCCTTAGAATTAGAAATTGTGTACTAAGTAAGCTAAAACTCATTCACACCTGACCCTCACTCACACCGACCCTCACCAAGACGAAGAAGTCCAACCCTCCGGGGCAATAGAATTAACCCCCAATTGGGCATCCCCAATCCGGGGCACCCCAATTGGGCCATATATGGCCCGCACGACAACAACACCAAGACGCTTGCGAAAGGAGTGTTGGTTTTCGAAGTAAACCAAATGGGATTGCGTAGCATTCACCGGGGGTTGGCGAGCGTTAGTGAGCATGGGGCGGAACCCCCTAGTACCTAAAAACATCACCGTTGATATAACTTCTCTTATCAACTACTTACGAAATCGGTCGGGTTTTCGGTATCTATAACCTTTATGGGAAGAGATATTTCCACACACAATCTGAAACCTTACCATAGTTTGAATATCGCTATTCTGAAGAATCAATTGTACTTTCTTTTAATTTGTAATAAAGTTAATTTACAATTATCTTTACAAGTACAATATTACAGTAACCGAATATTTTGTCGCAATAACTTTCCTAAAATATACCTTTTGATATAATTTTTCCCTTATCACCTACTTTAAAAATTAGTCATAGGTTATCGGTTACAATTGCTATTTGGAGGTAGGACTTTCACAATCTCAGAGATCTTACCAGTTCAAATATTTCTATCATGTAGAAACAGTTCTGAATTTTTAATCTGTGTGAATTCACAATTACCTCTTTAAAAGTTCTATGTTAAAAAGTATTGTCAAATATTTCATGCATAAAAACTTTCCAAAAAATATTCCTATCGATATAACTTCTCCCTTATCATTAAAATCGGTCACCTATTTTTGGCGCTTATAACTCTAGGGTAAAAGTCTTTACGTAACCTCGAGAGATCTCACCATATTTTAAATATCGTTCTGCAGAACCAGATTGTTATACTTTTAATCTTTTGTAAAGTTACAATTTATAATTATCTCTAAAAATTCTTAGTTAAAAATATAGCAAAATATTTTGACTCAGTAATCTTACTTAAAATATTCCTATCGATATAACTTTACTTTTATCAGCTTCTTAAAAATCACCACCTATTTTCAGTTACTACAGTCATTTAAAGGTAGGTCTTTTCACAATTTCTTAGATCTTACAACAGTTCGAATATTTCAATTCTGTAGAATCAGTTATATTTTCAATCTGTGTAAATTTACAATTCTCTCTTTAAAGGTTCGGCGGTAAAAAATAATACCAAATATTTTATGTACAAATAAGCCAGTTCAAAAGTATTCCTATAGACATAACTTCTCTCTTATCAGCTACTTACGAAATCAGTCACCTTTTTTCGATGCTTACAACCCTTTAAGGGGAAGATCTTTCCATAATTTCGGAGACCTTTCCACAGTTTGAACATCGCTATTCCGTAGATAATAAATCTTGGCGAAAAGGAAGTTAAATCCTTGGAGCACAATAGCAACAAATCCCATGGAATTTCTGTTTCATTTAAAGAATCTTATAGGATTAACACTAATTCTCTCCCCATAAGAGTTAATCTTGGGGCTTAACTTTCTGCGTGAAAATTACTGCGGTCTGGAGAGCAGACAGTATCTATCTGAGAATCAGAAGAAAAGAAGGTTTAAGCGAGTATTGTGGGTGGGTGGTCAGGAACTGAAAATCTTATTCTTCACCAGAATCTTTTGGTAGAACTTTTCGCGAACGAACTTTCTCATCGATAGGAATAATAAAAATGTCACCCTCTTTCTTCTCTCTTTCAGGGAGAGAAATATGTATATTACTGTAAAATATAAATTGATTATAATTTTAGGCGTTTTAATATCCATGTTCCAAAAATAGGAGCTTGGCTCCTATTTCACCTTGGAGATGAAGACTGGTCACTTTGATCAGAGCAAGAGCAAAATTGAATTGAATAACTCTTCAATTGCACATGGAGACAAAATTTGGTTAGAAAATTTTTGACATTTATTAACAAACTGAAGACGATTACGAAGCTTCAAGATCAACTCTCTTTTTACACTCCCTTGCTAATTCTTCCTATTCCCAAATTAATTTTACTGTCACATTTCACATCATGGTTACATTTGCACCTTCATTAAAAATACATTAAAAATACATGCACTAATATCACAGTTTTAGCGTTCTCGGTAAAGATAATATAAAGGCAACGACGTTTACAAGTGCACCAGTTGCACGTGAGCAGTAAAAATAAAGTTCACAAAGCGCGTGCACACGCTCACAATAATCATATTCACACGTGCGCACTTTTTAACCTTTGTCATATCAAGTATCTATATATATAATTCTCTTACGTGGCACGCAAAAAAGACGTTATTAGTTATTGTGTTTTGGCAACATTGTACGATTGTTTGCTTATCACGAAGCCTCGCGCTTCAATTGAATTTATAGCGTTATCGGATGAAATTTTATTGAAAAAAATGTATTTTAGTCGAGCTGTGCAGTTAATAATCTATATAAATAAGAATGGAGTGTTTGTTTGTACATTCAATATTTTCGACCCATTTCAAGTTTTCTATCCGTTTTGGACCCTTCTGATGCCGAATCCGCCTTTTTCTCGTTTGGTGTCTGTCTGTCTGTCTGTATGTTGTGCCCTATACACGTCCACGCGGTTTAAGATATTTTCATGAAAATTTGCATACAGTGAGTACTTATCTTCATTTAGTGAGTGGCATTGGTTGCGAAAGTCTGTCTGTCCGTCTTTCTGTTCTATGCTCGATTTTGTGTTTGTGTGTTTGTGTAGACATCACATGAATTGTATTCCAGATATTTGATTGCATTGTATTTTATTTTATACATTATCTAATAGTTTAGTGAATGCAATATAAAACATTTCTTTATTGTTATATTTAGTTGAGTTTCATGCTAAAACACCTGAGTAAGTATACTTAAATCAACCATAATTTGGTAGTTTTGGAAAAATTGGAATGTCTATTGAATATTACGATTACTTCGATTGCTTTACCAGTACTGCTGAAAAAGTAATTATTCTTCAGAATTTTTTTTTGTTTTATGGAATTTCATATCTGATACTTCATTTATTTCGAGTCTTATTTTTATTCTTTGCGCAATGAAAACGATTTCCGAATATTTGGGACAGACGATATTTTTCAATGAAACGAGAATGAACAAGATCGCGCGGGCAGTGATATTTCTTCTGATTCTTTCGCTCTGAATTAATTTCACATTTCTAAATTTTGTACACTTTTAGTTGTAAGTTGTGGCAACTGTGCGGGATCAAGAGATAAAATTGAACCACAAATTAATATCTTTAGAACAATTTTTTGCGACATCTTTTATTTTGTTTTACTTCGCTGTTTCCTGTTTTAAATATTTATTATTTTAATAAATGTGTTTTCCTTCTCATCACACGCAACAGCACCACAAAGTATTAGACCTAAAAATGTTAGGTAAGTCAGTATATTCAGTAAATTTAAAGTGTAGTTATGCCATTATTGAAAGAATAATGCCGTTATTTAAAGAATAATGCCGTTATTTAAAGAATATTGCCGTTATTTAAAGTATAATGCCGTTATTTAAAGAATAATGCCGTTATTGAAAGAATAATAATGTTTATTTATCCAAACTGGAACTTTTTCCAAAATTAAAAAATTTGTTGTAATAATGACAGGAGAAGATTGCAAAATTTCACAATGTCGCATACCGGAGGCAAGAGTGCCACAAGTAAAAAAATATTGTTTTGTTGACTATGAGTGCGAGAGCACTCGCCGTAAATCGTAATTTTAATTAATTGAGTTGAACATGAAAAGAACTTAAGAAAGGGAATTCCAAATCTTCCTATAAATCGTCTTTTATAGTAGTAACCTTATTATCACCTTTCGACATTTTGTAGCTTTGTCATACAGCAACTGTGCGATGTATGTGAAATGTATTACATGAATGGATATGCATGTGTAGGATTTGTGTCCAAAGTAAGTTGTAGAAAATATAAAGATGGCGAAAGATGTTAAAATAAATTTTTATTCTACAAAAAACATAAGTCATTATATATTTTGAATATCTCTTCAATCTAGAGTAAACCAATTCAAACCGAGTAAGGTCGGGTATTTTGCTAGTCTATATATATAATTCTCTTACGTGGCACGCAAAAAAGACGTTATTTGTAATCGCGTTTTGGCAACACTGTACGATTGTTTGTTTATCGCGAAGTCTCGCGCATCGATTGAATTTATAGCGTTATCGGATGGAATTTTATTGAAAAAAAAAAAGGAAATTTTAATGAGCTGTTGCAGTTAGTTTATAATAGAAATCAAAGAAAGCGGATGATCTTTTCAGGGCCATTTAAAAAACGGTCCTTTTCAGGGCCAACAATTATAGTTCAACAAGACGCTTGCACTACAACTTTCGGCAACAAACTCAATGAAAAAGTGTGGGTCGTTTGAGTGCTGGGAAAATGTACACACAAACAACATGCTGGGTATTCAATTTCCAAAGCAACGCTCACATTTCGAGTCAAAATTTGCACAAAGTTTTCATTTGAATTCTGATTTTAGAGATACTGTATATATTTTTTCTGTAATACAGCAAATTTAGATTTGAAAAACATTTTTTTGGTAACATATTTTGTAAACAATCCCTTCTGCTAGGACACATGTCTTCATTGAGGCGAGCGAAGCGAGCATAGGTTCGCGCAGCGAACCAATGAGGATTGCGAAGCAATCCTCTGGGGGTTGGCGAGCGTTAGCGAGCAGGGGGCGGGCCCCCTAGTTGTAATTTAATCCCAGTACTTGATAAAGATATTTGTATGTCATTTTTGGGTATCAGCTTTCTAATCACTAATATCATTGTTTTCGCGTGCTCAGCAAATATAATATCAAGGCAACGACGTTTACAAGTACGCCAGTTGCACGTGAGCAGTAAAAGTAATATTCACGGAGCGTGTGAACACGCTTACAATAATCGCATTCACACGTGCGCAATCTTTAACATTTGTCATATCAAGTACTTTTTTTTCAGTTCCTGGATCAAGATCTTTTTATGTCACTTTTGGGTATCAGATTAGGAATTCTACAAAAATTTATTCTAAACCCCATAAATCATACCTTTACCTATAGGACTGATTTCGGACTGTCGCCAATAGCCCATTGTGTTGCACCAGTGCCACGATAATAGACTACTTATCCAAACCACATATTTATTGACTCATCACTGTTCATCTAAGTGCACGAACGACTGAATCTTGTTGGAATTCGCAAATCTTTATTCTGTAAATTTAACATTTAATTTTTTTTATCACTTTCTCTGTGGGTGATCTCTATATTAAGCGTAGAGATGTAAATTTGTGACTGGTGATAGAGACAGCACAGAAAACTTTTCATAAACTTCTTTCATATTTCGTTCTGGTTATTAATTTATTAGAATTATGCAAGAATATTGAAATAAATATATTTAAATATACCGTAACTCCTCGCTATGTCACACCCCTTAATATAAACTGCTCTTTTTTACCATCCCCGATAAATTTTTAATGTGGAAACAGTATAAGAAATAGAAATGTGTTCTTTTTTTAGAATTCAAAGCTCGAAGGACCCGGTTTCGTCCATCTATCTTCTCGTGGGTCCTTCTGCACATGAAATTTCGTAAATGTATATGCAGTCTTTGTCAAGTTGGGGCGTTTGATGCTCTTCACAGGTCAGACCTAAAGAAATATACAAAAATCGTTTATACATAATTATAACTTTTACACGCAAAACTTTAAAAAACAAAGACCTAAACAGCCGGGTTGTATTCAGCCAGGAAATGAAAGTTGAAACAAAAGACAAAACTTACCATGTAGCTCGCTGAAGCTGCAAACATAGTATGGTAAACAACATAATTTCAAGAACGAATAGAAATGTATATTTAATATAAGAAAATCCAAAAAGAATATTTTAGAAAAATAGTAAAAACATTTTTTTAAAAGATATTTTAGAAATTTCTCCGTTCTGAACAACTAAACACGAACGATATTCTTTTGTAGGAATATTTTCAATTTGACACGTTTAACTGTGTCCGTAACAATAAAGTTTCGTTGGACGATATAGATTATGACATTTGATGGCGATCTTCGGATTAAGTATCATCGGTCTCTAAGCTACTGTTATGGATCAGGTGTCTTATTCGTTTTTTTATTCCTTTGTTTGGGGTTTAAAATAGTACCTTTTCTTATTATTTATGTCTTAAAATCGTACTCTTTAGTTTTGTGTGTTTGCTTTTTAACGATGTTTATGAGCAATTTTTGAACGTATTGCTGCTCATACGTAGAAAACACAATTTTATGTTGTCTGGGTCAGGCTCCTCCCTGAAGACGCTCTGATCCACCAACACTTTCATTTTTGAAAATTTCTTTAAAAAAATGTTTTTTACTATTTTTTAATTTTTCTTTTTGGTTTTTTAAATTTAATATTATTTTTCCATTATAAATATACATTTAAGTTTGTTTCTAATTAATCTCAGTTTCTATTTATTATATCTTTCTTCGGTACATAGCCCTTTTTTCTTGCGAACTAGAAGTGCGATCTGTCAATTGTATTATTTGAAAAACGCCAAAATGAAATGTACGCATCAATGATATTTGATATGTGGAGATAACTATCACAAAATAGCACTTTCGAAGAAGGAAGTAGTATAGCTAGACCCCTCCCTTTACTACGCCACTGTTTTTCACTGTGTTCTTCCCTTTCTCTTACCGATCTATCACGAACTGATGGGGAAAATCGCCCGTGCTCCATACATCAGCAGTAACATGCCTCCTAGATCGATACATCACGAGATATCTTGTCTAAGCACCGGCCATACCTACACACTTAAAACGAAATTTCATATCGGAGACCCGAAAGCAGTGGCAGATACTTCGCAGGAGATATGCACTCACGAAACTATCTTAAAGGGTCCCCCATTCCTTTTAAGGACCATTTTCTTTGCTTCCGAGGATCGGCAACAACTCTTTTTCCGAAAGACTATCGCATCTACGCAGAAGGAATAAATAGAAAAAAAGAGTGCCATTCCGTCTCATGTAAATTGGTTTCATCTCTTCCATCGGATATCGGGACTGGGTTTTTTGCTCTTTCTTTGTCTCTGTCTCTTACTTTTCTGTGTTCTTTCTCGGCTTTTACGAGAATCTTTTCTGTAGTTGCGATCTTGAGCCGAATATTCCGAGGAATATATAAATTATCCTATGCGCCATTTCGCTGGGAGTTTTCTGGAGTGTGGCTTGGTGAGATAGCTTCGAGATATCTCGGATGTGTGTTCAGAGTTGGATTTTGTGTTGGATACTTGATGATGCAATGTATCGGGTTAACGGTTAACAAGAAACTTATAAAATTCTCTATAGTGAAAATTTAAACACGATACACAGGAGCAGCTTTTCTTCTTTTTATGTATCTGTCTCCTACTTCTTTGTGTTTTTGTGAGTTTTTGAGAGAAACTTTTCTGTAGTCGCCATCTTGCGTCGAATATTCCGTGTTGTATATGAATTATCTCGTGTATCATTTCGTTGGGAGTTTTCTAGAGTGTGGCTAAGTGAGATAACATTGAAAAATCTAGGATATGGATTCTCGATTGGATTTTGGGATGGATACTTTATTAAATGTATCCATGGTTAACAAGAAACTTATAAAATTAAAAATTAAAAACTTATG
Source organism: Metellina segmentata (assembly GCA_947359465.1). NCBI lineage: Eukaryota > Metazoa > Arthropoda > Arachnida > Araneae > Tetragnathidae > Metellina > Metellina segmentata. The sequence continues at coordinate 91,503,206 of OX375880.1, read as the reverse complement.
AATTAAAAATGGAAAAATTAAATGGAGTGACAGCTTTTTTTGCTCTTCTTTTTTTGTACCTTACATTTCTATTATTTCTCGGCTTTTAAGGGAACCTATTCTGTAGTTGCAATGTTGCAATAATTATTCCGCGGAATATATATAAATTATCCCATACATTTCATTAGGAGATTTCTGGAATGTGGCCTGGTCACATAACATTGTGAAATCTAGGATATTTGTGCAAGACTAGATTTTGTGTTAGATACTTCATACAGTATTCATGGTTAACATGAAACTTATAAAATTCTGTACTTACTCTTATTTACGAGAACATTCCTGTAGTTCCGATTTTGTGCCAAATATCCCGATTTAAACATAAAGAATCCCATCCATCGTTTCGTAAGGATATTTCTGGAGTGTGGTTTGGTGAGATAATTTCCAGGTATCTAGGATATGTGTTTGGGACTGGATTTTGTATTATATACTTGATATAATGTATCGAATCAATGGCTAAGAAACTTATAAAATTCTTTATAATAAAATTTCAAAAAACAAGATAGCTGTTTTTTCTCTTACTTTCCTGTGTTCTTTTTCAACTTTTCGATATATTTTTCTGTAGTTGCTACCTTGCCGTTGAATATTCCAAGATATATATAAACTATCCCTTTCATTTCGTTGGAAGGTTTGTTGAATGTGGCTTTGTAAGAAAATAACTAATAATGAAACTTCGAAAGCCTTAGATATGTGCTTAGGACTGCCTTTTAAGTTGGATAAAACTTGATACATTGCTAATGAGAAACTAATCAAAATTCTTTATATTGATAATTAAAAGACAAAACATGGACATAATATTGCTAAAACTTCATGCATGAGCTTGCCTCTCTTATGAAATTACTTAAGTCTGATTACTGAAAGCAAGGAGAAATCTGGAAGATAGAAATCAGCACAGAAAGAAAATATGAATGAAAAAAGTTTATCGTCACAAAAATTCGCCTTCAAACAAGAGATAGCATTGAAACTGCCTTTCAGAATCTAACAGTGATAAAACCATGCATTTTTATCGGAAATTCAAATTTACACCAGTAAAGTAAACGAATTGCAACATTTTTGTATAGTGTTATTTCATTTAGAGGTATGAAATCAGTTTTTATGTGATATAGATGCCATATTCACTACAATGTATTGAATTGCGATATGAAATCTGGATAACGACATTACCATCAGTGGATGTAAACAAAAAATAAAAATGTGCTATACGTAAGTCTACAAGTTAATTAACACTTATATAACATCTTAATACTTTATAACAAAAATATTGTCCTACTTCAACAATTAATAAATAAGTCGTTATATTTTTGCAAGACGTTTAATCAATCTGGGAACTCACGGATACCATTAATGAAATATCCTTTGATTGCATTTAACTTAATTATAAAATCTATATACTATATAAAAAAATGTGATGGTAATGGTAATTTTAGTTAACGTCGCGCTAGAGCAACACAATGGGCTATTGACGACGGTCCGGAATCAATCCCTTAAGGGAAAGATTCGAGGACAATATCTCGTAATTTTGAACCACGATTTATAAAAAAAAAGGATGTGTGTGTATATTATCTATACAAATCTACACCGTTTGACCAATCCACGCCAAATATGGTGCGCTTATACTTTAGAACTTTAGAACACTGTGGAAAACATAGGCTATTTGTTTCCTGTCTTCAGGCCAATCTGTAGCACTTTCGACCATAAAAATTGGCACACAGTTAGTCCTAAAAGAGCAACGCCGGGTTATTCTGAGTAATCTGAATTAAAAAAAATTCTTCTATTCAATGAAGGTCAAGGAATATAGAATCTATTAATCTGTGAAACTGATTCAAGGCAAGTTATTAAACCTTTTTCAATTCCATACTACAACTATTTATTCGTTAAAAAATCTAAAAACAATTCCATGTACTCATTTCTATTAAATAGTTAGTCTTCCTGACAGACCCATGTATACCATTAGAGCTAATTACGCTACTCAGATTTAATACCTTAATTAAATCCATTTATAAAGATCTTGGTGGGTACATCTTCTTTGGATGTTTACGGACTTCTTGATTTCGGACCGTCGCCTACAGCCCGTAGTGACGCTCTACTGCGACATTAATTAAATACCTACCACAATCAATTGACATTGCTGTGATTGGTGCGGCTTGGCCAAATATGGCCCTTGCGCCATAAAACCCCAAAACAACCAAGCCCTTATTAAAATAATAAACAGTGATATGCAAATAGACAAAAATATAAAGGAATGTTTCAATCTTCACGTCATACCACATTTAGCTCTGGACGTTTACTTCAATTGTATCCCAAGGTGCTTCGCTAATTTTTAAAGCCTTAACTCAGTGATTCTCAACCTGTGGGGCGCGCCCCCTTAGGGGGGCACGAGCACACTTGAGGGGGGGGGGCGAGAATATACAAGAGAAAATATTATTTAAAAAATTGATTAACTGACTTAAAGGAAAGCACACATACACATAGAAAACAAAATACATTTCGACATATTTAATAATTCACTTATAAAAGTAAAACAACTTCTAAATCAAAATTTACTTAATCAAAACATACCAAATTAAAGACAAATTTAATAATTATTAGTGACTTCCTTGGGCCTGTCTTGCTGAGCAAAGTTTTTCGAAGGAAGGCTTAATATTAGAAATAGCCACTCTCAGTTCTGTTTCTATATTTAGCCGACCGAGATCTATATTTTGTCTTCAAAGAAGCCACAGCAGAAAATCCAGTTTCACAAAGGTAGGATGTTGAAAATGGTAATAGAATGCGAAATGCCCTTGTTTTTAGTGCAGAAAAATAATCCTCTACTCCTGACCAAAATTCAAATAGTGATTTATTACTAAATTTTCTTTTGGTTTCGCCACTTGTCGTGAAGTCTATGAATTTTTCTTCCTCATCAATTGAGAGTCCTTCGGGAGTCTTAAAAATTGGATTCCTAACCAACTCGTAACTTGCTATCAGTTTGTCGTCAGCAAGAAAATACTTTTTAAAATTCTTTGCCAGCATGGCTAAATGATTTTCAATGGTTACAAAAACAACTTTTACATGTTCTTCTTCAGCCTTGTAAATTTTAGTACAATCATTCACATTTGCAAACATTGTTAGTTTTTTTTTTTTTGCTTTAAATTTCTACTCCACAATTCCAATTTTCTGCAAAAAGCATTAACTTTATCACTCGCATCCAACATATGTATATTTGCTCCTTGGAGTTGAAGATTAAAGTTATTTAATTTCTCGAATATGTCGACCAAGTAGCTCAATTTCATCACAAATAAACCATCGCGAAAATTCTTGGCTTCTGGTCTGTTTTCTTCTTCTAGGAAAATGGCGATTTCTGCTCTTAATTCATAAACACGTTGCGAGAATTTCCCATGTGATAACCATCTTGCCTCGCAATAAAATAGCAAAGCTGAATGCATTTCACCCATGTCTTTACAAAGTGCGGAAAAGAATCTTGATTTCAGGGTCTCATTTTGATATAATTTACTACGGTTACAACTGTAGTTAACACAATATTCAGACCAGGACTCATTTCTTTGGAAGCCAAAGCTTCTCTGTAGATCATGCAATGTGTCCACACGCACTGAGGCGATTTTTGTTTTACAAGTGCTTGTATACTTTGGAATCTTCCGGACATTGAACGAGCACCATCGGTGCATATTCCGACGTAATTTTTCCATTCTATGTTTGCCTCGTTCATCAAATCATTTAAAATAGCAAATAATGCGAGCGCTGTTGCTTTGAGTACTATCGGTTTACAGAAAAGTAGTTCTTCTACTACTGACATATCATAAAATCGACCATAAGCAATGAAATGAGCATCTTTATTACTATCTGTTGCTTCATCAAGCTGTATTGAAAACAATTTGTCACGCAACTTCGAGAAAAGCTGACACTGTACATCTTCAACTATATCACCAATTCGACGAACAACAGTATCATTTGAAAGAGGTATGGACTGCAATTGTTTTGAAAAATTATCTCCAAACATAGTTTCTACAATCTCAATTGCTGCTGGCAAAATAAGCTCTTCAACAATGGTGTGAGGTTTTTTTACATCTGGCTATTTTATGTGAAGCTTTGTAGGATGCAATTAAAGCTTTTTATCCACAAACAAAGTTTCTTTAAAAAATTATTTTTGCTTTTCATATGATTTTAATTTTAATTCGAAGAATTCTCTGGGTTTGTTGACGTACTCACTATGAAGAGTTTCCAAATGTCGTTTACGTTTATTAGGTTTTATGCTGTCTGCGGCCAACCTTTTTGAGCAAATGATACACAGGGGCCTTTCTTCTTCATATACTTCAGTACTGGTAAACCCCAAATTTAAGTATTCTTGAGTTTATTTTCGGAACCACGCTCGTCTGTGTACTTGTTGATGCTTGACTATCGTCTAATGCTCGTTTACGCCCGCTTAAAAAAATTATCCATGTGTGCATAAATCTGCTGCCGTGAACATTCAATATGGTGATTGCAATTAACACGAAAACATATATTACATACGATAGATTTGATAGCGATTGACTCGAATGAGAATTGAAACTTGTGTTATCGAACATTTTCCTTCTTCCTATGGCCGACCAACCGGTATAGTGGTTAAGGTGTTAGCCTCTAGATCGGAAGGTTCCTGGTTCGAATCCGGGCCCGGGCATGGATGTTTGTAAACGTATGGTGTAGAGGCGGCTGGTGCACCTTAAATCTGTCGTGGCCGAAAGTCCTCACGTTGGGTTGGCGTGGAAGTTTGGAGAGTGGGGTGCCAGCTCAGGTGTTGCTTCGTCATCTGACCGTGGTTCAAAATTACGAGGTGTTGTCCTCGGATCTTTCCCTTAAGGGACTGATCCCGGACCGTCGTCAATAGCCCGTTGTGTTGCTCTAGTACGACGTTAACTAAAATTACCAATTACCAATTACCTTCTTCCTATGAGAAAACGTTAGCTCTCGCCAACATTGGCTCGCTTTTACTCCTGTTTTGGCAGTTAGTTAAAAATAATTTAAAAACAGAAATCAAAATACTCAATATATATTATTGTTGTATATCGGAAGGTTCCTGGTTCGAATCCGGGTCCGGGCATGGATGTTTGTAAGTGTATGGTGCACCTTAAATCTGTCGTGGCCGAAAGTCCTCACGTTGGGTTGGCGTGGAAGTTTGGAGAGTGGGGTGCCAGCTCAGGTGTTGCTTCGTCATCTGACCGTGGTTCAAAATTACGAGGTGTTGTCCTCGGATCTCTCCCTTAAGGGACTGATCCCGGACCGTCGTCAATAGCCCGTTGTGTTGCTTTAGTACGACGTTAACTATAAAATTAGCATTAGCATTATTGTTGTATACATTTTATTGTATGCGGGGGGGGGGGGGCGATGAAAATTATGATTGAAAACTGGGCCGCGAATAATGAAAGGTTGAGAAGCGCTTGCCTTAACTTATTTTTGGATTCCTTTTTATTTTATTTTCCGAGCAGAGAGTTCTACTTCTAGTTTTCTAATTGCCTTCTCTAATCAGACTGCTCAAGAATTTCATTAGAGCGGCGAGCTCTTCACTGTAGTCTTAGCAGCATTATGTGACTCTAATCAAGCATATTTGAACTAATTAGAAATAGGCAAATGAATCTCAGTAGTGGTTAATTTTTTATTCTTTGTATTCGTTTGTGAGATCCCCCATGTATATGTGTGCTACGTGTGTTAGTGAGTTATACATATCGAGTATTATATTTGTCCCTAGAAAAGGGATGATGGCAAATGGTTGGAAAATAATTAACGTCACACTGAGAAAAACAACGGGCTATTGGCTTCGGTATCAATCTCAAAGGGAAAGAGCCATCAGCCGAGGACAACACCACGTCATTTTGAACCACGGTCAGATGACGAGGCAACGCCTGAGCCCCCCCCCCACACACACACACTCCAAACTTCTACACCGCGCTAACGTGTTCAATAAGAAGGTGTGCATTTTTAATAGGTATGTATTTTTATATAGGTATGTATTTTTAATATGTATGTATTTTTATGTAGGTATGTATTTTTATGTAGGTATGTATTTTTAATAGGTATGTATTTTTATGTAGGTTTATATTTTTATGTAGGTATGTATTTTTATGTAGGTATGTATTTTTATGTAGGTATGTATTTTTAATAGGTATGTATTTTTATGTAGGTTTATATTTTTATGTAGGTTTATATTTTTATGTAGGTATGTATTTTTATGTAGGTATGTATTTTTATGTAGGTTTATATTTTTATGTAGGTATGTATTTTTATGTAGGTATGTATTTTTAATAGGTATGTATTTTTATGTAGGTTTATATTTTTATGTAGGTATGTATTTTTATGTAGGTATGTATTTTTATGTAGGTATGTATTTTTAATAGGTATGTATTTTTATGTAGGTTTATATTTTTATGTAGGTATGTATTTTTATGTAGGTATGTATTTTTATGTAGGTATGTATTTTTATGTAGGTATGTATTTTTAATAGGTATGTATTTTTATGTACGTTTATATTTTTATGTAGGTTTATATTTTTATGTAGGTATGTATTTTTATGTAGGTATGTATTTTTAATAGGTATGTATTTTTATGTAGGTTTATATTTTTATGTAGGTTTATATTTTTATGTAGGTATGTATTTTTATGTAGGTATGTATTTTTATGTAGGTTTATATTTTTATGTAGGTATGTATTTTTATGTAGGTATGTATTTTTAATAGGTATGTATTTTTATGTAGGTTTATATTTTTATGTAGGTATGTATTTTTATGTAGGTATGTATTTTTATGTAGGTATGTATTTTTAATAGGTATGTATTTTTATGTAGGTTTATATTTTTATGTAGGTATGTATTTTTATGTAGGTATGTATTTTTATGTAGGTATGTATTTTTAATAAACGGCGCACTGGAGCAGACTCAACGGACGTTTGACGACGATCTGGGATCGATCTCTCAAGAGAAAGGTCCGAGAACAACACAACGTTGTGTTCATTAGGAAGAACTAGAGATGGAAGTATTCGAAAACGAAAGTATCAATACTTAACAGTTTTTGGTGCATTCGAACACTTGTAAGTATTGAGTGCACGAGCAGTTTTTTACTGTGGTATTCATTCAGAGCATTCGAATACCAAAGTACTCGTATACAAAAAAAAATCCATTCTATGTATTCGAATGCCAAAGTAGTCAGATACCAAAATAGCAGTGTTGCATTGTGTGCGTGTCCATGTTGGTCGTATGCCAATGGCTGACTGTTACTATCCGTGAATTGTTTTGCGCATATGTATTCTCTCAAATAATAAATTATTCGATGCTTGAAATGACTTAAATATCAAGTATTTGATTCTCAAAAGTATTCAATTCTGTAAATCTATTTGGAAGAAATATTTTTTCAAGGTGTATTGCAATATATGCGACATTTCGGGGCTCCGTGGAATACTGGTTCTTTCTATGAGTAGCTCTCTGGTTGACAATAGTTTCCGAAGTACAACTTACTTTTCGGTAATTGAAAGTTCTTGAATACCAGGTATTAGATTCTTAAAAGTATTCAATTCTGTAAATCTCTAGGAAGAAATATTTTTCATGCTCTGCAATGTAGGCTGTTATTTCGGAGCACCAAGCAAAACCGGCCCTTTCCATATGTTGCACTGGTAGACAATAGTGTCCGAGGTACAGCTTACTTTTCGGTAATTTAAAGCTCTTGAATACCAAGTATTCGATTCTTAAAAGCATTCAATTCTGTAAATCTCTAGGAAGAAATATTTATCATACTGTTCAATGTGAATTGTTATTTTGGGGCTCCAAGGACAACTAGCCTTTCAATGAGTGGCGTTGGTAGACAATAGTGTCCGAGGTACAACTTACTTTTCGGAAATTAGCAGTTCTTGAAAACCTAGTAATCGATTCTTAAAAGTATTCAATTCTTTAAATCTCTAGGAAGAAATATTTTTCATGCTCTGCAATGTGGGCTGTTATTTCGGGGCTCCAAGGACAACTAGCCCTTTCCATGAGTAGCGTTTGTAGACAATAATGTCCGAGGAACAACTTACTTTTCTGTAATTGATAGTTCTTGAATACCAAGTATTCGATTCTTAAAAGTATTTAATTCTGTAAATCTCGAGGAAGAAATATTTTTCATGCTCTGCAGTTTGGACTGACATCTCGGGGCTCCAAGAAAAACTGGTCCTTCACTTTCCACTTTGCATGGGCTGCACTGGTTGTCAGTAGTGTCCGAGGTATGACATACTTTTCAATACTTGAAAGTACTTGAATACCAAATATTTGATTCTTAAAAGTTCTCAATTCAATCTCTAGGAAGGATCAATTTTCCTACTGTTCTGCAATGTGGGCCCTCATTTCGTAGGTACAAGGGACACCGGCCGTTCTACTTTCACTTTACATGTGCAGCCCTGATGATAAATAGCATCTGAGATATACTTGCATAATTTATTCCCGTTTTCATCACCGTCGAAACTTCCCGACGACAGCTGAAGTGTGAACTTTTTTAGGGACACAGGTCGACCACAAAATTATCTCGCAAATTATATTCAAAGAAAAGTCCCAAAAGAAGCGAGGTGAACTAAAATATTCGGCTTACCATTCTTCAGAGAGTGTTCCTCCGTGCAATTATCCCTCCTGTCCCTCCCCCTCTGGTGGAACTCGGGGTAATCAATCACTAAAATTAATAGCTTCGTCCAAATTTAGCCTTTTCCCCGGGTACGATAAGATCCCCGGATGGCTGTCTGCATTTTGACAAGTTTCTAATGATCATTTCCACTGTGAAATAAATTAATGATTGTATTCCGACTCGTTTTAAGTGAAGTGAAGTAATTAAGGCGGCATGAGGAGGTGGAATTGGTGCGAATCCATCGGCTTTGCTTGTAGTGCGAATAGTATCACGGGAAGTAGTTCCCTTCGGTCTCCTTCAGGCATGTGTTTTGTGGACTCTTTGGTGGAACTTAAACTTTTTACCTAAAACAATCATATATCGTGTTGAGAGAACTGCCTAGAGGGATCAGAAAGCATGGAACGAAGAGTAAATAAAATCAAATACGACATTGATGCATTTTTGGCCATTTACACTTGTTGCCCAAAACAAGTATTTACCTTGTCGAAAAAACTCCCAGGAGGGATAAGAAAACAGTGAAGGAAGAACAAAAAGAATAGCATTGATCCATTTTTGAGATTTATATCCCTTGCTGCCCCAACAAAACCTTTGCTGCCCAAATAAACACAACTTGTCGAGACAGCTTCCAGGAGGGATAAGAAATCAATGAAGGAAGAACAAAAAATAATAATACCATTGATGTATATTTTTGACAGTTTATATTTGTTGTCCAGAACAAGTATATGTCTTGTCAAGACAAGTACCAGGATGGATAAGAAAGAAACAACGGAAGGAAGAGCAAAAAATAACATTGATGAATTTTTGAGATTTATATTCTTGTTGCCAAGAACAAGTATATACCTTCTCAAGATCACGTAAGAAATGAAGGAAGAACAAAAAATAGTAATAACATTGATGCATTTTTGACACTTAAACATGTTGTCCAGAACAAGTAAATACTTTGTCAAGACAACTACCAAGATGAATAAGAAAGCACAGAAGGAAGAGCAAAAACGTACATTGATGCGTTTTTGAGATTTATACTTGTTGGCCAGAACAATTATACACCTTCTCACGACAACAATCAGGAGAGATAAGAAAGCACAGAAAATAATATTGATGCATATTTAAGATTTATACTTGTTACCGAAAACAAGTTTTTCCTTGTCACCACAACAACCAGGAGAGATAAGAAAGCACGGAAGTAAAAAGCAAATAAAATCACAGGTGAGAAAGATGAATTTTTGACATTTATACTTGTTGCTACAAACAAGTATAAATATAAAAAATTCATAAGATGTTATTTTGATTAAATTTCATCTTCCTTCAGCGCTTTTTTGTCCCTTCTGGCGACTATCTCGACAAGGTATCTCGTCATTAACAAAACTGACTAGATCATGACGGACGAGATACCTCATTATCTGAAGAAAACTGACCAGATTTTGAACTGGTCATCACAAAAAAAAACATAATGACGAGATATCTCGTCCATCATGATCTGAGTAATTTTGCTGATGGCAAGATAGTCCCGTCGAAACCACTTGAAAAGTATTTGGTCGATTCGAGGTCTGCCCAAGAAGCATCCAGCCGTGTGATATGAAACAAGATCCATTGTTGGCACCTAGTCTCTCCTTCAAAGTAAGCCACCTTGGAATCTCACACTCTTCTCTCAGTGTCTCTTGTACTTTTCCAAAACACTCATCAACGTTGATTGTCTTTAGGTTTTATAGCGCAAGGGTCATATTTGGCTGTGTGGAATTAGGTATAACTCTTAATACTTGCTGTCCAATATTTTCTCTTAGTATCAAAACTGCATTGCCATTCATGACGAAATATTGGTCAAAATAAATTAAAAACTTGAGGTATTATTCTATGAAAACCATTATAAAATTATCTGTGATTGCCTGAAATGACTTTTGACCTGATGCCTAGTAGATCTACTCTATTTTAGCATCATTACTACCTTTCTTGTTACGTCCCTGGTTGCAAATGTTATGAGAATCGAGACATAATTATACAAGGGAATGCTAGCTTTACTGTTACGACAGGTCTCTAATCAAAGCTACCGTTCTGGTCAAAAATAGCACCATCAAGTTCGGTCACTTGGGAACATGTTATTCCTGATACTTTGTATGGCACCCTTTATCAAATCGTTCTTTCAGTTTTAATTTGTCAGCAAAGATTTCGCACGCTTTAGAGCTTCACACAAATTTCAACATGGCTGACATACCATCTAATGTATGGAACTATCAATGGAAACGCGAGGGAGAAAGCTGCTCCGAGATTGCACCGTTAATTTCTTGACTATTGGTGTGTGCTGATTACAATGTCTTCGTAACAAAAAGATGGTTGCATTCGGTTTTCATAAAAAATTATGTTTCAAAAGAGTAGAATTCAAAAAATTATATTTCAAAGCTAGAAAAGACCCAAAATTTTAAAAGCCAATATCCTCACCGAGGGCGAAAACATGTCATATCCACTAATATCACCAAAGTTCCATTTCATTGGAACCCCGTTTTTTGAAGCGATTTATAGGTCAGTTGCTAAATTACCAGTTACGATGCTACTGAGACATCGGTCCGGTCAAAAAGGTGTCCACTCTACTTTCAACAATCTTTTTAAATAAGTTTATACTTCAAATATTGGAAAAATCTTAGAAGTTGTAGAGGTCCGTAAGCATTTTAAATGGTTTCTGTTTTCATGATTCACTCTAGACTGAGTAAAAAGCGAACTCCAAATACACAAAACTCCAAAATTTCACTCACAAAACTTTAATTAGAACATCTTAACACTAACGGTTTTCACAAACGACCACATTCATAGAGCACGCCACAAGTGACACAGCATATCCTCGGACGGTCAGAAGACCCCCCACCCCAGCAAACAACCCCCCAGTTGTAGAGTGCCTATATAATAAGAGTGGCGACAAGGGATCAAATTTGGCTCAATGCGCATGCGCGGCAGCCATTTTTCTACCAGAATCGTCTCAAAGAAGGTTGCTGTGTGAATTAATATATCATTTCAAGGAGAACAAAAAGCATATGATTGTTATAATATGGATACATTCGGTATAAATGAATCATATAAACGCTCAATTACATGCGTAATTGATGAGATGGATTGCACAACGCGCTAACTTAGATTACGGGAAACATCATGTTGTTCAAAAAAAAGCTATTTACTTAAAAAGTCTTCAAATGTATTACAAAACACTAAAATGATAATAAATAAACATTCTAGAACACGAAATGGAACATGAATAAGCTATATTTTCTTTTCAATTTAATATACACGCGTTTTTCTCGAACACACAAAAAGTTCCCATGTTAAGTCTACGGGAGCTAGGAAAAGACCGCCTCGGGCGGTAGAAAAGGTCTCTAAGCCAATCAGAAAGTGTTTCCCGTATGTCGCCACTCTTGTTATATAGGCACTCTACCCAGTTGGGAGTCGACGGAAGAACCACCACAGATTGCATCCATAGAGGAGAAATAGTATCTCTCCTATAAGATTGCATCACTTCTATAAACCTTGGATTGCATCCGGATGCTGACCCGCGTGACTTTCAAATGTTGTCTTTACCACGTTACAATTCAGGCAGGCGTAAACAGTTTCATTTAAAAAATCCATATTCCTTGTTAAATTTAATGTATTTACTTGATAATGAAGCTACGAAATTAGACTCTTGATTTGTTGTCCGTTCATTTTCTACTTTTCAGAATAAAAGGCTAGGATCGCGTTATCAGCGTATTTCAGAAACGAAAGTGTTTTAGACCCACTAATACCACAAAACTTCTTTTCAATTAGCAGCTCATCAAACCAATTCCGATATTGTCAGTGATTGAATTATAGAGGTCTTCAAAGGTTGATTGGATTGAATTTTATAACACAAGGGTCATATTTGGCCAAGGCGCTCAAATAAAGGTAAGTAAATGGACTATACACACAATGAGTTTAACTGACACTAAAAATAGAAATACACACATAGTGTAATCTAACCTGTGCCGCCTGCAATTCGCGGGTTACCTGAGCAGTGGACAAACCCACTGAGACTCCGATGCACTGGAGAAGGGTCTTTACTAGGACGTCAAAAATTTACAAGCAGTACCGGTCATTTACTGGGCTCAACCGAAGGGAATCCTACTTTACTTTGTAAAGCGATTTTTAATAAATTAATTCCGAGTATATTGGAAAAAAAAGTATGATAATCTACAGAGGTCTAAATATTTTAAATGGTTCATAAAAAAAATCATATTCCTTGATTAATTTAATAGTTCGGTTAAGCTAGAGTCATAAAAATGATTTGTGGCTCGTCCCACCCAAACATATTTTCAAAGCTATTGCCTATGAATCGTATTTATAGTAGTTTTTCTGGATTGTTTTATAACCCAAAAATTAACCAAACAGTGTCAAACAACGTCAAGTAAATTGACTAACACGCAAGGAAAGCTTCTACTGACTCAGAAGAGATAAAACAGTCCTGGGAGAGAGCTTTAATGGGACACCTAACATTTAGTAACAATACCCGGTATTTATTGGGTCCGACTAAAGAGAATTCAACGTATATGTTTGCAGAGCTTTTAACCCTTAAAGTGGTTTCAATAAGGTACCTCGTTCTTCAAAGTTTGATCAATTTTGCTGATGACGAGGTATCTCGCCTTCAAGATATTGACGATTCTTTGATGATGCCGAGATCAAGATCGGGCCAGCTTTCTTCCAATGAGTAATCATGTTTTCTTCTTTCTAATGGCGAGATATCTCGTCCATCAAGATCCGCTGTTTTTCTAGCAGCGAGATTCCACCTCAAGACAGCCACCAGGAGGAATATCCTCTTCGCTACCTAGGTTCACATACGTGGACCTCGACTCTTTCGCCTTAAAAATAATCTATCTGTGATAAATTTGATAGTTAAGAACTCGGGTATACACGTGCGTAGACGTATAACCTACCGATTGACACCAATGGATGGCACTATCAATCGGTAGTTCCTGTGGAATGTTTATTATTCAAAAGCGATTTGTGAAGAAATAACTTGGACTCAGCGTGCACGTAAGAGTCAGACTATTTCATTTTGTTTTAATGATTTCTAAATCCTTTATTCGTTTTAGTTGATAGGTAATGGTAATTTTAGTTAACGTCGTATTAGAGCAACACAACGGGCTATTGACGACAGTCCGGGATCAGTCCCTTAAGGAAAAGATCCGAGGACAACACCTCGTAATTTTGTACCACGGTCAGATGACGAAGCAACACCTGAGCTGACACCCCACTCTCCAAACTTCCACACTAACCCAACGAGAGAACTTTCGGCCACGACAGATTTAAGGTGCACCAACCGCCTCTACACCATACGCTTACAAACATCCATGCCCGGACCCGAGCCAGGAACCTTCCGATCTAGAGGCTAACACCTTAACCACTATACCGGTTGATCGGCTTTAGTTGATAATTTCTGAGTTCTTAAGTATGAGTTCTTAAGCAATGTCTTATCATTTGAAAATTATTACGCTTTCAGCATAAATGAGACCCGAGGTACACATATATGTACCTAAAATGGTTAGCCCCTATGATGTCACCATCTAAAAGAGAAATTTACTTGAGAATTTTGAAGTACTTTTTTATCAAAAAAAATCTGATTTTTAAACAATTTTACATTGTTGGTAATGAAGAGGTTAATAATTAATACTAAAAATAATGAAAAATATGAGAAATTGCAGAGGTTCGTTAACATTTTAAGGGCTCAATAAAAAGTTAATATTCCTCAGTTCATTTGATGATATTCTCGTCTAGATGAAGTTATGACATTGAAGAGTTTCGGACTTGGTGTCTCCATCTATCTTCCACCTTCCATAATAATAGGCCGAGACCCTTGCATTAGCGTATTCCAGAAGCAAAAATTCTTCTGTCCCTCCGACACCACAAAACTTCCGTTTAATTAGCGGCTCATCAAACCAGCCCCGATTTGCTTCTTGGGCAAACTTTTGCCGAGCCTCGCGGTACCATCCATCAGGCAAGATGGATCGCCCGGCCCCCGTCAGTCCCCCGATTCTGCAGCGCCAGGAATAAGACCTGTCGGTGTGTTTTGACAAGTTTCTAATCATCCTTTTAAGTGTAATAATTAATTAACAGTGGTGTGATGGAAGTAAACCTCCCTCTACGTCATTCCGGGAAATCGGGAAATCCCGAATTAAAACGGGAAATGTATGGGTCCGCTGCTCACGCGGAGGAGGGCTGTGTTGTCGTTGGTCACGCTGGACGGTTGGAATTCCGGACATTGGGCGAGGTGGGGGAAGGGAACCCCCTGATTGGAAACGTGGTCTATGGAGGGGCTGTGCGTAGAGGACGTTCATTAAATCTCTACAAATTAGGGTGCACTGGTTGAGTTCCGAAATGCACTTTGACCCTGGTCGAATAGTTGAAGAGGGTTCATTTGTCAGGATGTCGGATTACTGCACGCCTGGATGTGTCGTTCAAAATTTTGCGTTTGTTCCAGGTAGGTAGTTGAATTTACATCACAGATTAGAAAATACAAAGGGCTATTGGTGACGGTTCGGCATCAATCACGAAGTGAAAGATGTAAGGACGAGGCCACGTAACTTTGAACCACGGTCAGATGAAAAGGTTAACATATGTATGTGATGAGGATTGAAAATATTATAAGCGGAAATTTTACTGAATTTGAATGAAATTTTGCATTTGTTCCAGGTAGGTAGTTGAATTTACATCACAGATTAGAAAATACAAATGGCTATTGGTGACGGTTCGGCATCAATCACGAAGTGAAAGATGTAAGGACGAGCCAACGTAACTTTGAACCACGGTCAGATGAAAAGGTTAACATATGTATGTGATGAGGATTGAAAATATTATAAGCGGAAATTTTACTGAATTTGAATGAAATTTTGCATTTGTTCCAGGTAGGTAGTTGAATTTACATCACAGATTAGAAAATACAAAGGGCTATTGGTGACGGTTCGGCATCAATCACGAAGTGAAAGATGTAAGGACGAGGCCACGTAACTTTGAACCACGGTCAGATGAAAAGGTTAACATATGTATGTGATGAGGATTGAAAATATTATAAGCGGAAATTTTACTGAATTTGAATGAAATTTTGCATTTGTTCCATGTAGATAGTTGAATTTACATCACAGATTAGAAAATACAAAGGGCTGTTGGTGAAGGTTCGGCATCAATCACGAAGTGAAAGATGTAAGGACGAGGTCACGTAACTTTGAACCACGGTCAGATGAAAAGGTTAACATATGTATGTGATGAGGATTGAAAATATTATTAGCAGAAATTTTACTGAATTTGAATGAAATTTTGCATTTGTTCCAGGTACGTAGTTTAATTTACGTCGCACTGGTGAAATACAAATGGTGATTGGCGACGGTTCGGGATCAATCTCCAAGTGAACGATCCGAGTACGAGGACATGTAATTTTGAACCACGGTCAGATGACGAGGTCAACATCTGTATATCTTGAGGATTAAAAATATTATAAGTGGAAACTTTAACGAATTTGTTTCCACGAAGGTTGTATAAGCTCTCCTCTCAACTCGGGCTCAGAGAACGCTATCACTCAGTGGGTTTACCCCATATACGTAACATGTAAATAGACTGAGCATTAGGGTGGAGCGAAAAACACGAATTTCGGAAATTGAAAACGCCTATGGTGGGAATAGTTGGGGACTACCATGCTTATTAACAGTACAAAATATGAGCTAAATCAATTAATATCTTCAGGTGCCCAAATCACTTTGAAATTTCAATATTTTGCCAATTTTTTCACAAAAATAATATTAACGCATTTAAAAAAAATTTAATACATCTTATTTAAAGCCATGGGTGGATGAAATAAACTTCCCTGCGTGTAAAAAAAAGTTTTACACTTAACATTATCCCGGAAAATAAAAAATTTCCCCTTTTTCTAGAGCGCCATCACGCGCGTCTCCACTCCTCTCAATAGACTCATCATTGCGACCACGCGTTTACACGGGCGCTTCCCCTTGTAGCTCTTCGCTTTTTTTTTTAATTATTAAAACAACCCAGAACTTAGCACGAGGAGATGGCTGCATATCGAGTCCCCCCCCCCTGCTTAAATTTTAATCTTTAAGTTCAGTTTTGTTTGGGTTTGGTTTGTTTGTTAAGGATACACGGTTCTGTGAATTAGTCGAAATGCCTAGGACACGATCAGTAGATGTATGTCCCGTGTTTGGAATGGCTGAAATATTGAAGCCTAGCACACTTCCAACATATGCAGATTTATGAAGTATTATCTTTACATACAGAAAGATTGTAAAAGAGATGCTAGTATGTGGATGATGGATGTTCAATTTTAATTAAAGAGCTCAAAGGATTATGGGGGAAAAGTTCGATTCCAACTGTAATAAACCAACAAATAATATATATGCTGAAAAAATACCATAAAGCATATAGAAATATTAAGAAACTATTAAAAAATACTGGCAAACTATATTTCTCGAAAGGTTGTGTCCTTCAGGGAATCAGCAGAAAAAAAATCTATTTGATATTAGCATATGTAAATGTAAGAACTTTCTCAGTTGTACTTTCAAAATTAAAGTACCTA
This sequence comes from Metellina segmentata, assembly GCA_947359465.1. Taxonomy (NCBI): domain Eukaryota; kingdom Metazoa; phylum Arthropoda; class Arachnida; order Araneae; family Tetragnathidae; genus Metellina; species Metellina segmentata. The sequence continues at coordinate 91,485,992 of OX375880.1, read as the reverse complement.
TTGCTGAAAGAGCTTTTTTAACAGATCAAAGGACATTTCGAAAAATGGTCATTGGAAATGTTGGCATTAAAACCAGCAGAATGCTTGAAAAAAAGGTTGCAGCGCAAAGAAAGGGAAGCAGAGAGCCAAAACGTTTAGCTCTCTCACAAGGATTGTAAAGGAAAACAATCCAAAATCTCTCGCACTCTACTACGGGAGCTAGTTTAAGTTTTAATTTGCTTCAGAATTCTAATGCCACTATAAACACAGTCATTGATAATAATTCTTCTTCAACTTCACAAACGAGAACTAAACTTCCAAATGTAGCTCAGGCTTGTGACAGAAATGGCGTTTCAGATAGATCAGCAGCAATTCTAATAAATGCTGCTTTGAAGGATATGGGGAAAATTTCCAAGGATGATTCATCAAACATAGTTGATCGTAGTAAACTTAGAAGCGAAAGGACAAAGACTCGCAGCTACCTGAAAAGGAAAAATGAGGAAACTACCTCTTTATCAGAATATGGAATATACTTCGATGAGCGAAAGGATTAAACTTTAGTAATGATTAAAGAAAGAGAAAGGATTTCTAGAAAGACGGTAACAGAAGAACATATCGTTCTAATACAAGAACCAGGATCAAAATACCCAGCTACCTTTACGTCATTTGTTGCAACATTTAGAAGGAAAAACCACAGGACCAAAAGGATACAACGGAAAAATTGGAAAAATGTTTGAATTTTTTGCATGTGCAAGTGGTGAAAATAAATTTGGCGCTACACTGGGACCGTTAGAGGGGAAGGGAGGTGAATTAATTCAAGACGAGGAGGGAATGGCAAACGTGTTAAATGACTTTTTTCTGGGGGTTTTCAATGGTAACTATAGTTTAAAAAAGGACCCCAAGGATGGAGCCTTTGCAGGGGGTATAATTAAAGAATGCAAATTCAACAGGGAAGAAATAGTACATCAGTTGAAAAGAATTAAGCCATCTAAAGCACCAGGGCCAGACGATATTTATCCGAGAGTACTAGTGGAATGCGCGGAAGAACTGGGGGAAGTAATTCACACGATATTTAATTCAACATATAGCACAGGTTGGGTGCCAATGGATTGGAAGTTGGCCAACATAACTCCAATTTTCAAAAAGGGAATCCAAAGTGATCCGGGCAACTATAGACCAGTAAGTCTAACATCAGTAATTTGCAAAATATTTGAATCTCTGTTAAAAAAGCATATAATGTTATACTTGGAGGAGGGGGGACTGTTATCAGAGAATCAGTATGGGTTTAGGAAGGGCAGATCCTGCTCTACAAACCTTTTGAAGTTCTACGAAAAAATTACTGAGGAGCTGGATAATAAGAGCAGTGTGGATATCATGTACATAGATTTTCAAAAGGCTTTTGATAAAGTACCTCATGAGGCATTACTGTTTAAATTGGAAAGGCTGGGGATTCAGGGAAAAACATTAATATGGATAAAGAATTGGTTATTGGGTAGAAAGCAGAGAGTGCAGGTAAAAGGAAATTATTCACAGTGGACAGAAGTTATAAGTGGGGTGCCTCAGGGATCAGTTTTGGGACCAATTTTATTTATAATTTTCATAGATGATATAGGTCAGGGGATCAAGAATAGAATCAGTATATTTGCAGATGACTTAAAAATATGGGGGACAGTGGATACCAAGTTACAGATAGAAAATTTACAAGGGGATTTTGATAAGATATCCGAATGGGCTGTAAAATGGGGTATGTCATTTAATGTAGGGAAATGTCAAGTTCTGCATATGGGTTACAGGAATAGTGGAGCCGAGTACTGTCTGCAGGGAGTAAAGGTAACGGAGGGAGAAACAGTCAAGGATCTTGGGGTGATAATTCACAGGGATTTTAAAATGGGTCACCAATGTTCAGCTGCGGGTAAAAAGGCTAATAGGTTATTGGGGTATATTAAAAAGACTGTAACTTCAAGGGATAAGAATATAATCTTGCCATTATATAAGGGTTTAGTAAGATCACATCTAGAATATGCTGTACAATTCTGGGCTCCATATATGAGAAAGGACATAGAATCAATTGAAAGGGTTCAGCACAGAGCTACAAAAATAATAAAGGGGCTAGCAAATTTCGACTATAATGAACGTTTAAGTAAGCTAAACATGTATACACTGGAAAGAAGAAGAAGGAGGGGGGATTTGATTCAGCTTTTCAAGTTTGTAAAACAAGGGGACACAGAGGGCTTAAATTTCAATAGGGATAACAGAACAAGGGGCCATGGGTATAAATTGAATAAGACACATTTTAATCGGGATTTAAGGAAAAACTACTACTTTAATAGGGTAATAGACAGTTGGAACGCGTTGCCAGAAAATATAGTTAATTCAAAGGGAGTGTACGAATTTAAGACACAATTGGATAGTCAGTGGGAATTGGAGAATTCATAAACAAAGGACCAGCCTTGTTGGGCTTGAGCCTGTAGCTGGTCGTCAATATTTGTATTTGTATTTGTATTTGAATCTTGTGAAAAATTGCCTTTGACAAACTTTGAAAAGATATAAGTAACTTTGCCAGATATTGTCCTAGAGGATCTTATCACTGTTCAACGATACATTTACGAAATGTGCACAGGTATATCAAATAAATATATTCCATTAAGCTTGTCACAAAAAAATCCAGGAAAATTGAATCATTCCAGATGGTTGACCACGACAAATATAATTTTAAGGTTATATGTTTCAACAGAAGATCCAACCCATAACTTGAAAATATTAACAGAGTATGTTGTGAAGGTACACTCATATGTGTGGTTTAAAATTAAAAGTCAGTCATCATGTCGGTAAGGGAATTCCTAATTTTTTCCATATTTTAAATAAATCGAGATTTTAGACTGAGGGTATAAAAATTGTTGTAGATAAGAAATGCTTATTATGCCCATCCAGAAAATATTATTTTGGCAATGTTAGCTGATGATAGAAAACACGTCAGAGAATTGAGCCTCAGAAAAATTTAAAATTAAGGCAACAAAAAAAAAAAAAAAAGTTGAAAAGAATATTTGAGAGTTCAAAATTCCCAAGTTAAACTTCGAAGCAGACGATTACATAAATTTAATTGAATGGCAATCAGATTCCATTACAGATCCACCACTTACAGTATCTCTTTCTGATGATCAACTCAAGTCTATGATTCTAGACGTTCCAACCAATAGTAACATGTTTAACTTTCCATGCCATTCACAAGTAGTAGAACGTTGCGTTAAATTAGTAACTGAAGCATATAGTACAGTATGTGGTACAGAGGCACGAGATGGATTTATTCGGTCAAGAATTGCTTCTAGACTTGCTTTACCCAGATTTGAAACCAAAAGCCAATATCAACCACTTTTAAGCTAAACCACTTGCCAGTAATTTCAACTTAATTTTTTAGTGTAAGCTAGCAACTTAAATTGAAAATTTTAGGGGGGGGGGGTGGAACTCGATATGCAGCCATCTCCTCGTGCTAAGTTCTGGGTTGTTTTCATAATTAAAAAAAAGCGAAGAGCTGCAAGGGGAAGCGCCCGTGTAAACGCGTGGTCGCAATGATGAGTCTATTGAGAGGAGTGGAGACGCGCGTGATGGCGCTCTAAAAAAAGGGGAAATTTTTTATTTTCCGGGATAATGTTAAGTGTAAAACTTTTTTTTTACACGCAGGGAAGTTCATTTCACCCACCCATGGCTTTAAATAAGATGTATTTAATTTTTTTTAAATGCGTTATTATTATTTTTGTGAAAAAATTGGCAAAATATTGAAATTTCAAAGTGATTTGGGCACCTGAAGATATTAATTGATTTAGCTCATATTTTGTACTGTTAATAAGCATGGTAGTCCCCAACTATTCCCACCATAGGCGTTTTCAATTTCCGAAATTCGTGTTTTTCGCTCCACCCTACTGAGCATTCCTATTGAAAGAAGCTTCAATACATATGACCAACGTGTCGATTAGAAGCCAATTGATTCCTCTACGAAAAATTGACTTGTTTGTTCGATTTATCATGTTATGGGCTCGTTTAGCGATATAACATCCGATGACAGGGTAGATTTGTGAATGAGTATTTCTATACAGTGCCGACGAAAATGGTGAAATTGACAATGCTGACTGTCGTGCGGACCAATCAGAGGAATCAATGGATGGGCGTCTTCTACCACCACGTCAACCAATTAGATGATGAATGTTCGAAGACAAAAGTTGTCTAAGGATCACGTTGTTACTGGTTTTAGTAACGCGATCCTGGGCATATTAAAAGCTACTATTGCTATCTCTACTTTTATGTTTTTCTTACGGTTTTCCCCCTTCTCAAGCAGTCAGGAAGGAGTAAGTGGCACACGTACTTGAGTGTAATTCTCTATTCTGAATCAGTAAGAACAAAAGTTTGTATGTTCATTGACTTGATAGAGAAAAACGCTGCTTGGTTAGCTCTGACCATGTGCCAAGTAAAAGACCAACCAAACACCTAAAAGGCCACAGCTTCTCCTTAACCTGGTCGATTTATCATGGGACATGGATCAGATTTGACCAAACTGGACAAAGCAACGTTTTTTTTTTTTTTGCAAGTAACACACGTACATACTGATACAAACTTGAAAATGCAACCAGGGTAGCTTCGTGTACATGTATGTCCATTACATTTTTTGGCGCAGTTTAGCCCTTACCATAAAAAGACACTATCTATCCCAAAAAATAAGTACCATGGCTGACCACTTGATCAACTCCTCTCACCAAAAAATGGTTCGATTCCTCTTTAGATGAATTTCCCTCTTCTGCTTCAGTAAAACTTTCCCTGTCGATATGTCTTGTCCGTATACTTGAAGTGGTTTGGCTCAGCTTGGCCATATATGGCCAACCCTTTGCCCATGAAATCACAATCCACCATAGTCACTTTCCCGTTATGTAACGATATAAATCAACCAATAACCAGTCGTTGAGATGAAATAACGTAAATCAATAATCTGATAAAAACACAGAAAATAAATTTTTATTACTATTTTCAAATCTCAAATACATCTTCCAGATTATTCCTCTAGAACTAGATTGATCACGCGTCTAATACAATATTGGAATATAATATTTACATTTTTATGTGCAGATAGTGGTCTGTCATCAGATCAATAATCATCTTCCTCCGTATATTAGTGTTTTTAATTAAATTCCCATGTTTGTTATCCATCAAAAAATGTTGGAGCCAATCAGAATGCAATAATGCTATCCCCGTAGTTGCCTTCCTACATTCCACTGATTAATGTCTCTGTATAACTATCAAGGGAAATCACGAGCTTCCCCCGTAGATTTTTAATCTCTTGAAACAATAGCTTATATAACCCATGTGGCATGTACCTCACGAATCACCAAGGGATTCAAATCCCCCACCTCAACCATTTTCTGCAATATGAAACCCTGAACCCTCGGGCTTAGTACCCTCATATTCTTTCGATATCCAATAGTAATTAAACGTCAATTGAGAGCTTCAAATTGAAAACTTATCCCTTAATACTTCTTCCGTTAACATGAGCCAGTGGTTTCCAAACTTTATGTATCGCATTCCTTTATATACAGACACCTGAAGGTGAGGATTTTACTTCCGTTTAACCAAACCATCTTGTTCAATAGGTAATGGCATTACCTCAAAATGTTCCAGAGTGATGTTATATCTGGAAATGTATATTGAACCCGCGTTGTAGCACAAAAACACTAGTACCATCTACATTTACATAAAACGCCTCTCATAGCTTGGTACATTATTTTCATGGATCGTATTTTCTTATATAACATCACATCTTGAAACACGAGTCTGGCGTACTAACGTCGATTTCATGATGTAATGTATAAACCAACGAAACCATACATGAAATGAACATTAGCAAAATATGTGCAAAGATTTTTTGCATCTCGCTTGTATTAAAAACTAGCTGAATTACGTTGCTCTGGATTCAAATATGACCGCGACAGTTGAAATATGACCTCGACATTTCCCTTCGCCAACTCAAATACACAAACCCTGTAGAACGTTTGTCCTACAGCGACGACTAAAATATGACCCAATATTTCTCTGCGTTAACTCAAATACACAAACCCTGTAGAACATGTTTCCTAGTCCATGTTCATTTATTGCAGGAAAACAAACTTTAGATTTTAAAATTGGGGCTTCGAGGGGTATTTTTAGGGGCACCCTATGTTTATTGTATACATATTGCTTCTAAGCGCAGACTCTTTTTTATGGTAGTTCGTTTATGTTTACACTCAAAAACCTTCTCATAACTCAGAGTTTAGGTTTATCACTCATCTTTTGCTACCATCGACGCTTATTTAAATAGAGGGACCATGGCGTGGAGCTTGTTATTTTTCTAATCAAAAATATGTCACGTGGTATTGAATGAAAGCACGAATCCCAACGTAGTATTAATTGTTGGGTGTGATTAGAAATACTAGTTCTCCCTTCGATAGCCAGTTGGTCATAGTGAATACCCAAGACCACATGAATATCACTTCTGAGATCTTAACACAGCTACTCCACCTGCATGCTCCGTTTTTTCCATTAGATCCTTGTTTGGTGTACAAGTACTAAAGTCTACCGTCTAATAGCCATCGACCTTCTAATGAAATAAACAGAGTATGTGAGTGTGCGTCGCTGTCGTAATTCCTAGAAAGGTAAGTCGCGTCGGCTTTCGAATCGACTTGGTTCGATTGCCTATCAAAACGCAGGCCTTAACAACTCTGCTAATCATCTTAACCAGTCGTAATTCATGCTTTTTGCTATTATCTCACGGGACAAATTTCCAACCGAGTCACCTGAAGAAATACCATAAAACGAGGCACAGTTACACCTTCGTCTATTTTCTTTGAAGGTCGAGGTTCATAGCCCAGTATGTCTGTATAATATATACCATTTGGAAACAAGTACTATCGCTCTGTTTCCCAATTTAACAAACTATCTGATTTAGAGCCAGGGCCATGGTGTGGATACTCATAGTGCTCCTGAATTCCCTTTACGCTGAAGATACTGGTATGATCCTTTCGTATATCAAACAAATACCCCGCCCAGGCCAAAATTAGTCCAATCAAATTGGGACAGAATAATAAATACATCCATTTTCATACCACCACATACATCATGCAGGTTAATACCTCAGTACCAAATAATTAAATTCATAGTATACCTCCCAGTAGACTTTTAATCTCTTGAAACGATTGTTGTATAGAGGACCAACAAATGTAAATAAACTCGTACCTTTTATAGCATTCTACGTTCCTCCCGAATCGCAATATAACGCTCCTTTTCCCATCCCAGTGATCATCTCTACTATTATAAAAGGAAGTGTTCGTGTATCTGAGGTGTCCAGATGAATCTATAGCACTTACAGTCACGAAATTTAGACACACAGGTAGTCCTAAAAATGACTGAATAGACCTCGAATCCCAAATTTTTAAATTTAATCTAGACCATTTTTTAATTTATTTATTGGCGTATTTTTATTATTTGGTTTCCTAAGAATGGCAACAGTGTGAGAGAGATAACAGCATCTAAATTTTCCTTTGATTTCATTGGCTCTTTTATTTCATTGGTTGTTCTAAGTTTTTTATTTTGTGTTCGTTTTTGGACACGCGCTTAAGTTTTCTTTGACGTTCTGTTTGATTTGAATTGAATCTATTTGTTACTTGCTGTTTTTTCTTCAACTTTAAGACTTTTGAAAGTATAGCGATGTTTATTATGATGTATAGCAATCACCATTTTTATAATTAATGCAATTTTTCGTTTATTACTGTTTAATTTGACTTTTTGTGAATCAGTAAGGTTGACTTTTTAAAAGCATAACTTTTTGCCACTGGTAACGCCGTACGGGTACTGCTAGTTATTCATATGAAAAAGCAATCACAATAATAAGGGTTTATATTCAAGTGATAGCCCACTAAAAACATCATTTGAGAATTCTTTCTAAATTTAATTTCGATTCCTCCCTGATTCTCTCTTCTGTGTGTAATAAAGCTTTCCTTATGAGTGTATGTGCATTTACTTGATACTTTTTTGGCGTAGGTTGGACAAACATAGTCTTTGCACCATAAACCCATCCAACCAATCAACTTTTCTAAATTTTTGCGGGGAGAGCCAGATGATGCAATGAAATATCAACATTTGTTTTACTCGTAGTCAAGAAATACGGGTCTGCATATTTCAATTCGTGGCAAATTAGAAAATATTCTTACTTATGACTTACCAGCGATTCATTCATTGGCCTCAGGTTTCAAGAAACTGAAATCCTGGTGATGAAAAACAATGATACGATAGTGATGTCAGAAGTAAGATGGTAGTTTGTATATTAAAGAATTTATTGTCTGTGCTCACATTCCAGTGTGTATTCGTTCAATACAATGTCCTATACCAAATGACTATCATCGTGAGGAACACGTATATTTAGACCGATATCGAATGAAATAAAATTCATAGCAGGTCTCTCGGGAGCCATTTAATCAGGGGTGGGTGGTAATGTCATCGCTTGCATGGGTCCTCCCCTACTCTCGTTGAACGACTGACTCTTGTCGATTTGTGTAGCCTAGTCTAGTCGATACCACTAGGAGTCGCATGTTTTCGTGTTCTCACTGGACACGACTACCTACAAAATCCTTTAAATCGAATCGACTTGTCAAACTCTCCAACTTGTTCTCTGTGTAGCCTTTCAGACATGACAGAACCCACCATAATAGTTGCCCTGACGTCACAGTCAATAATACTGTGTGATGACAGTTTTACATATTTTATTTCTGCTTCTAGAGACAAGATTTTGCTGCCAGACAAAGGCTTATTGCGTTATGGCTAGACGCTTGTTTTCCTGTTCTCATTAAACACGACTACATAATCCTCTCTACCGAATTGGCTTGTTAAACTCTCCAACTTACTCTCTATGTGGCCTTTCAGACATAACAAGAACCCGCCTCAATAGTTGCTCTGATTTCCCCGACGCTTTTCAGTGAATAATACTGCTATTTACGTACTTTATTTCTGTTCCTAGACGAAATTGGGTTTCCAGACAGAGGTTTACAACCAAAAGGTTAAAATCTAGTGTATTTGGTATAGTGTATTTGGTATGGGATAAAACAAAATAAGTCAATCTGTTGAAACAATTGCTCCCATGCCCGATGTCGATTCTAGGCTCTACCGAATCGCCAAGGGACCCAAATCCCCCCTCCAAAAAAAAAAAGATCTTTAGCAAAATGAAAAAGCAATCGCCGTACCCCCGGGCCAGCTTTCTTCATATTCTTCCGATATCCAATAATAATCAAACGCCAATATCCCTCCCGTAAAAGAACGAAGAAAAAGAAAAGAAAAAATATTCCCGATAGGACCATATAACTGAAACCGTACCCCATCCCTCTTACCACGTCATTGGTAGGACCGGGGGCCCCTCTATACGACAAAAGCAAAACGAAAGCCAAAAATCACCCCCGAATCTTTTCAATACGAGAACCATATCGGTATCGGTATGAAAGATCTGAAAAAAAAAAGGCAAGTATGGCTTGGAATTGAACCTGGTGCCCACACCGCTGGAAGAACCGTGAACAAGAATTCAATTTCCAAAAAGAATTCCCCTCCCATTGCTGTATATATATACGTATATATGTCCAGAGGGTGGATAGGATGGGGAAATCCCCTGAAGGGGGCCACAAGGGGGTCGTTTCTGGAACGGGGGTTATTACGAAGGTTTAATAGGTTGGTCATTGGGTGGAATGGTCTTCAGCAATTGTTCGCAGTTTCTGGTTGTTGTGTGGATGCATTGGGTCTGGTGGGTTCCTGGCATACCATAGAGGAAAGTTGAATGTGTGGGGGATGGTCATCCTCGATCCACGTGGCTGGAATGCAAATGTTTGGATGCATTAATGTGTACTAAAAAAAGTGAGTTGGGGGTGTATTGGATAGATATTCGGTGACCAATGAACTGTTATAGAATTTTGTTTTATCCGATCGGAATTCGGGGAGTCCAGAGTCATTAAAAAAGGTACTCTGTTCCCTCCAAAATCGATACTAAAAACCTTTCAGGTAGTAGAAGGCCGCCGTGACTCAGTGGATTTGCCCGCTCAGTTAATAGTTGTAGGCATCGCAGGCTCTAGTCCTGTAATTTACTCAGGGTTTACTTCTATCTTTGTGTGAGTAAAGACTTTTCTTGGCTGTGTATGTCCATTACTGCACGTGGTTTGTCTAGTGTTTGACGCAGTATGGTCAAATATTATGGCCCTTACCCAATGAAACCCAAACAACTAGAAACGTATTCAGAAAGTAACTTACTGTAAAAAGTAAAGAACTTCAGAAAGTAAAATGTAAAATAATTACAGAACCCTCATGAAGAGATATATAAGTAGAGAGAGAGAGAGAGGGAGTACCTACGTATTTCTTTGAACGTATTCTAAGCAATACATAAAAAGTAAAGAAAAGGTCACCTGGTCAAGGAAAAGAATAATCTAATATTTTGAAAGATTATGACTAGTTGTTTAGTTAAATTTCATTATCTGTTTATAGATGTGGAAGGTGTATATATATATATATATATGTCATATCATCCTGACACAGTTTAAAATCAGATGTGTATTGGGACACAGAAAGCAGGCGATATTAAAACAAAAGTTCCTTATTGCAGCCTAGTTGTAGCAGTTTCCACAACAGGAAAGGAGCTAGGTCTTTTTACTTCTTTAATCAATGGTAGTAATCAGAAAGTGAGGGATTACAGGCGTGCTCCGATATTTAAATGGGGATTTACAAAAGAGATGATAAAATGGTTTCTCCCTAAAACGGTATGTTACGTCATGTATAAGTGTGTGACAAATGACTGTTATTGGGCTCAGTGCTTCTAGACAGAGTTGACGTGGTGTGGAAGTTTGCTATGTGGGTATTTTAACCGCAATTATTTACATCGCAATGGATAAATACAACGGGCTATTGGCGATGGTCCGGGATCAAACCCTAAGGGAAAGAAAGATCCGAGGAATAGATATAGGTGCCACAAGTGCTAGAGTTTGAACGGTTTGGCATTTCAGAAATATTTAATAGATGGTTTGAGGTGTAGCACAATTTTGTCCATATTACAGAGGTGTATTTCAGCGTTATGTGTGAGAAAAGAATGCGTTTATGTGTACTCCATTATTAGAATACTAAACTTGAATGTCAATTTTCATAACAAATTAATCCCCCCCCCTCCCCCACATTTATACTGCTGTTAAAAAGAAAGAAAATGCCAAAGCTTTTGAATTATCTCACAAACGTCTAGAGAGTATTAAAACCAGACGGGAGGACTCCTCCATTTCATTCTTGAGCTCATTAATAATACCGGCTTTTACAAGTTGTAATGCATAGTTCAATAAACAAAATGCGGTAAGAGTAAAGCAATAATAACGCTAATTTTGTGGACATTAATTTATCGACAAAGCTTATTTGGTACTAATAAGCATACTTTATTCTATTTACTTGAATAAAAGTATTTTAACCTTATTTTAAATGCTTGAAATTTGTATCAAATCTCTGTAAGTCTAACTCCTTTCTGTAAGTCTGTCTATCTCTGTAAGTCTAACTTCTTTCTGGTAGTTAATTTAAAGAACTGCTTTTGTGAACGTTGATGAACCAATGCACTGTATGCTAAATGCCAGTTTAACCCTCCTGGTGGTTGTCTTGACGAGATATCTCGTCATTTGCAAAACCATTAGCAGGTCTTGATGTCAGAGTTATCTCGTGATTAGACGGAAACTGACTAGATCTTGATCTAGTCAGTTTGATCTAGTTTAGACTAGATCTTGATCTTGTCATCATAAAAAAGTGACGATATCTTGATGACGAGATATCTCTTCAACAAACCAAATTAGTCAAATCTTGATGACGAGATATGTCTTCATTAGCAAAATTGGTCAAATCTTGATGACGAGATATGTCTTCATTAGTAAAATTGGTCAAATCTTAATGACGAGATATGTCTTTATTAGCAAAATTGGTCAAATCTTGATGGTCAAGATATGTCGTCAAAACCTCTCGGGCCGACCAACCGGTATAGTGGTTAAGGTGTTTGCCTCTAGATCGGAAGGTTCCTGGTTCGAATCCGGGTCCGGGTACGGATGTTTGTAAACGTATGGTGTAGAGGCGGCTGGTGCACCTAAAATCTGTCGTGGCCGAAAGTCCTCACGTTGTTTTGGAAGTTTGGAGAGTGGGGTGCCATCTCAGGTGTTGCTTCGTCATCTGACCTTGATTCAAAATCACGAGGTGTTGTCCTAGGATCTTTCTCTTAAGGGTTTGATCCCGGACGGGCGTCAATGGCCCGTCATGTAGCTCTAGTACGACGTTAATTTAAAAAATTACCAAAACCTCTCGGAAGGTTAAACATATTCTAATTTTAGGGATTTATAATCATAGGTGAAATCACTGTTTGAATCCATCTGAATAGAGAAATTTAGTTCACCTTTAGGCATACTGTTATATTTGCATGGAACATCAGAGTAGTATACAGAAACCTTATATGTCAGCTTCAGCAATTTGTGCAATCCCGATTTTATAATCAAGGATGGATTGATTGCCAGAATCCAGAATAACAAGGAGTTACAGAAATTCCAATTTTAGAATCATTACCTCAGAATCAAATGGAATGGAGATTTCGTAAACCAAGTGTGATTCGCCAGCTACGTTAATTTCCAATCTCGGGCGCCCAATCAAATTACCAGTCTTCTCTTTTTCTAAAGACGACAATAATATCACGTAATCACACAGACTCGTCCAATTAATACCTTATTTTATTCCGCGTTGAAATTACGCAGCACCAAGAACTTGGTCGAAATGTATAGGCATAAAACTAATATAAAATGAAGGGTATCATTAACAAAGCCGGAGGAAAATTTTCTCGGGATGTCTTTATAAAGATTCCTCAAGGCTCTCGGGGCCCACTAATGAGATGCAAGACGGCGTGTGAAATGAACCGTCTCGCCCAAGATCAAAGAGAAGTTGGGTCCTTCTGGTCAGCACATCAGTTCCTTCCAATTAAATTTTGTGCGCGCTCCCCCCAATGGCTTTTCCAAGTTATTAGCGTGGCCATTCGTGCCGACATCGACTTGAATAATTGAAACCTACCACTTTAAATGGAAATGTTGCAACCGGTCAATTGTATCGACGACCGGTATCTTGCGGCCGGCGGAATTACTGTTTCCCGGAATGGCAACGCTGCAAAGTCGGTGTCGATGGAAGTGCTCGAGATGTAATGGGTTTTATTTATGAATTGGATTAGTACCAAGTTTTGCGGGGTTGAACCGGTTCTTTTTTGTTGTGGTATTGAAGTAGCCTAAACGTAACGGTTTGGGGGAGGAATTAAAGAATCATTCAGTGCCGTCGCGGTTTAATGTCTCGCTTCCTCTTTGTGCAAATGTGTTGTTTCGCGTTCTGTTTCTATTGACCAGTGTCTGTTGGGAACGATTCGATAACATTATATTTCAAAGGACGGTCTTTGCGGTGAAATGGAGAGTACGTGTACTTGCGTGGTGGCTGTCATCTAATTGGTTGGAGTGGAGGCGGAATATTACGATAGCTTGTGTGTTGCCCAACTCAAAAGGAATGACTTTCGAGTCTTGTAATGGAATCGTATTAGTTAAAACACCATGTTTAAGAGGATATATTGTAGTAGGAACCCTCTGGATTGTGGGAAATATGCAAAAACCAAAGTGGGTTGACAAAAATTGGATTTATGTTAATGTATTGATTAACAGTGATCTTTAAAAGCTTTTCGTGAGCACCGTTTCTTTTGTTGTTGTTGTAAAACGGTCGAAACGTAACGGTTTTGGGGGAAGAATTAAGGAATTATTCCGTGACATTGCTCGCTAATGTTGGATATTTTCATTTTTCCTTTTGTGCACATGTGTTGCTTGCAGGGTTGAACGCGTATGAACAATTCTCATAACAGTCTATTTTAAATTAAGTTCACTGCAGTTAAATTGAGAGCGACCGTTCTATCATCTAATTGATTAGAGTGGAGGTAATCTATTTTGGCGAGCTATTTTAAACGAGATAGCTTGTATGTTGCACAACACAAAAAGAATGACATTAAAATCTTGTGATGGAATCATATAGGTGACAACACGATGTTAAAGAGAGTAGACAAATGTACCTTCCATATCTATATATATAATTCTCTTACGTGGCACGCAAAAAAGACGTTATTTGTAATCGCGTTTTGGCAACACTGTACGATTGTTTGTTTATCGCGATGTATGATTGTAAGTCTCGCGCATCGATTGAATTTATAGCGTTATCGGATGAAATTTTATTGAAAAAAAAAAAAAGGAAATTTTAATGAGCTGTTGCAGTTAGCTTATAATAGAAATCAAAGAAAGCGGAGGATCTTTTCAGGGCCATTTAAAAAACGGTCCTTTTCAGGGCCAACAATTATAGTTCAACAAGACGCTTGCACTACAACTTTCGGCAACAAACTCAATGAAAAAGTGTGGGTCGTTTGAGTGCTGGGAAAATGTACACACAAACAACATGCTGGGTATTCAATTTCCAAAGCAACGTTCAAATTTCGAGTCAAAATTTGCACAAAGTTTTCATTTTAATTCTGATTTTAGAGATACTGTATATATTTTTTCTGTAATACAGCAAATTTAGATTTGAAAAACATTTTTTTGGTAACATATTTTGTAAACAATCCCTTCTGCTAGGACACATGTCTTCATTGAGGCGAGCGAAGCGAGCATAGGTTCGCGCAGCGAACCAATGAGGATTGCGAAGCAATCCTCCGGGGGTTGGTGAGCGTTAGCGAGAAGGGGGCAGGCCCCCTAGTATTGGGAAATGTGTAAGAACGAAAAACTACATTGATGTTAATATATCGCTTAGTAATGATTTGTTAATACAAGTTTTGCTGGTTACGTCGTGTCTTTTTTGTTTGTGCCAGGAAATGGTCAAAACTCAACGGTTTATGGGGAGGAATTAAGGAGTCATTCTCGCGTGTTAATGTCTAGTAGTTTTGTTTCCTCTTGTACAAAAGTGTTGTTTCGTGTTCTGCTCCTGTTGGCCAGTGTCTGTTGGAGAACGATTGTATGAACGATTCGGGGGGATGAAATTCTACTTTAAAGGTAAGTTCTTTTATAGTTGATAGTGCATGTTCTTGAAAGGTAGGCATCATCTAATTGATAAGAGTGGAGGCAATGAAATGCACAAAATATTGCGATAGCTTTTGTGTTGCACAACATAAAAGGAATGACATTCAATTCTTGTGACTGAGCCGTACTCGTTAAAAGACCATGTTTAAGAGAGTAGATTACAGTATATACCATTCGAATTGGTATGGGCACAAAAGCAAAATTGTTATCTAAACTGATAAAATATGCATCAGCGTTGGTATATCGGTTAGAAATTATCTTTAAAAGCTTTGCGGGGAGCGGTATCACTTTTCTTGTTGCTGGTAAATGATCCGTTTGGTCGTAGCGGTTTCTCGTACTGTTAAATATAACCGATATATTAACCCTTCTTTGCATGATTTTTTCTTTATCGGTGAAATAAATCAAGGTGATATCATTCATGTTCAAAATTAAAGGAAAAATGGTTAAAAAAATCTTAGTATATATTTATAGTATAAATTTAGCAAAAAAACAATGTGAAGGTATCATGTGGTATTTTTTAAATTAAACGCAAACTTTTTCAGAAATTGCTCTAAAAATAACAGAAACACATGTTACAAACCTTTCTTCCACTCATTTTCACTTTTTTAGCAATAGAAACTCAAATATAATAAAACAAAATTAAAAACGAAATCATACGTTTATTGCAACTACAACAAACAGCGGAATGACAACTTCAAGCTCGTTTTACTGATAGTGACACTTGCTTATTTTTGACAGCTATGTTTTTTTTTATGCAATGGACATTAAAAAGGTATCCAGACACGATCAACTTAAAGTGAACTTGTTCTTTTATATAATTTTTGGGCATTCAATGTTATGATGGAAATTTCCACCCATTATGCAAAGAAGGGTTAACTCAATACTCGTTGCTTGGTTGGGTTTTTATGACACTAGTGCAATATTTAGTAAAGCACATTATTCATTGACATTTTGCCACTAACAACTTCGATCTGATCCGACTGAGAGATTTCCTACTACCCCATCTCACGAACAATATTGTTTCCATTTAAAAAAAGTATTGATATCTTATTTTAAAACAATTTGTCGAAGATTTGCCTCTAATACAACCGGTAAATAGCTTTGATCGGTTCAATAAAGTAATTTGATCCAGCAATTCTAAGAAAAACGAATAAATATTTCCTTTTTATCAACAATAATTAATAAATGGTACTTGTTTTTGACAGATATGTCGTGTCAATTTTCAGATATTACGAGCGAAATATTTAAAGAATCTTACGTATTACTACACCAACTCCTTATACCATGCTCTATAGTTCAACTTAGGTTATTTCCCACCAATTCCCTTTGTTATATTATTCCAGTGCCAAATTCAACTAACTAACTACACCAAATCCAATTAATAAAAAGTAGTAACTTAATTTTTCCGTGGCAAGACTGGAAGACAGCCCATACGCACGTATAGTCGGAAAATGAGTTAGGAAAGCGTGTCTCAATCGATGAAAACCATTTGTATCCCATTGGGAATCACGCAGCCATCCACACATTGTTGTGATAACTCCATTCTTTGGTGGACCCTTGCGTCCAGGGGTGATGGTTATCTTTAGCGGTGAAATGGCCCCAGTAAACACCTGATGCTGATGAAGATTGTCTTTCTGGGGAAGATAACCCAGATCAGAACAGCCTTATTGCTTCTGCAAAAAGGACAGAATATCCAGCACCGTCTGAACTCATGGGCATACTGGGAAAAAGTAAAACTTTACGTTATAATTGCCCTGATAGTGGTTATCAGTTTGAATTCACTCATAAAATATTCGTTTTCTTAAGAGCAATGATAGTTTTAAAATTTTTTAAATGAAGGTCTCCTGGTAATATCCTTGCAGGCAAATTGCGTCCGAACAAATTTATCAGGCTTTGAATTTTGAAGTTTTAAAACATTCCAAAATTCTAATGGTTTATCCTCTGCTCAAAAGGTTATCCCGTCTTTGTCTTCAGGAATTACACACTTATTAAAACTATCAAAAATTAGTTTCATCATATGGATATTTTTTTTATTACTGTAGCTTATCACCCCAGGTGCAGAATTATATTCAGTGTTCTACAACACAACTTCAAGCTATTGCAATTGTTCTGCAGGCATTTTGTCCGAATTTTGAAAACTGTAGTAAAATCAAAAACAGACGTAAAACACAACTATCGGCAAAATATGTATTACATATTTATGATAAAACATCAAAAGGAATTAACTTCTTTTATTTCAAACCAATGCATACTTTCAGAATTTGCAATTCTGTCTATAACTTTTGAAGTTAAGTATTTTGAAGATGTGTTATTTATACAGTGTTTGTGATAATTTGAGGAGGTGCAATGAGGTTGTTTCGTAGCTAGAGAAGAAAAAAAGTGCGACAATAAGCCCGCATCGTAACTTATGATTGAAATAAAAAATTGGCCAATATTTTCATAAAATTAAGAAAAAATTGTTTTGCAAAGACTGTTTGGTGTGCGACATTTGTCGTAGTTTTAAGCACTCTCTGCTGCCGGGCTTATCAGTATGAACCTTTCAATTGTTTTTTTTTAACCGAAATCAATCAAGCGTATGAAAAGAAAATATATTTTCGAAGAAAAGATCAAACCACCCTTCCTTATTCACGCGTTGGACATCATAGAAGAAATCCCGAATACCATTCGAAAGGGAATATCGTTTTCTATGAATTCGTGTGAAAAAAGTGAGTTTTGGGTCGACACCATAGTTGCTTGCACAAAAACTTTTTGCCTGAATACCAAGTTTTGAGTCATTTGGTCCAATCAATTTTGGATTATGAGTATAGACGTTTTGGCGTACTTAACGCTAAATTAGTCTTTGCATTGCTTAGGCATGGTTACCTAGTGTTTCTGTATACTGCGACTCTGTAGAAGTAAAGTACAGAAACCATCTGCTTCTATGTAGAATTCCTCGAGAACTTTCTGAAGCGTCAAAGTATTGGCAAGGCAAGAGAACTTTTGAGACAATGACTTCGATCATCTCTTTGTTTCTTCGTTGTTTCTTGGAGTGTGCTATATTAATTTTTTTTGTCGTTCTATTGTCCTTGTTCATTGTTTTTCTTTGAGCATTATGTCTAATCTTCCTCTTGCATTGTGATTGTTTCCTGGCCATTGGAACTATAAAAAACAAATGTTAAATTAGTTTCAGTCTATTATTCGTAAACTCCGAAGAAATCTTTAAATCTAGCTGAATTTCTTATAATGTTACAGTTACAGAATCCGAGCAAAATCTATGTATGTTTCTTTTCAAGTCTCTTCTTTACATGCGGTGTTAATTGTGAGACTAGTATTTGAAAAACATGAGCATCAACCTTCATACATTTGATGGAAATCAATTGCGCTTTTTATCTATAATTTCGCTGCAGAGTATTTGTGTCGCGCGCGCGATATAAGTCTATTCCTCAATATTTCCAACTCTATCCAAGCAATACTTATTATCGCAGTTTCCATTTCCAGCTTTGAGAAATTTGCAAGTTCAGGGACACCAGTATATAACAAACCCTAATCCTTCTCTTCCCAATATGCATGTGCTTTATCCCAACCCGTACACAGAAGGGATAAGTGTATGATTTTGTTGTGGAATCCAATGACGAGTCAATAATTACTCGCAATATAATATCTGGTTTCTGAAAGCACTATCGTTTTAATTTATTTTTCTAGTGGTTTCGACGAGATATTTCGTTTATAAGAAATGATCAATTTTACTCATGACGAGACATCTCGTCTTCACTATGTTGTCGTTTATTTATAAAGACGAGATTAAAGTGTATGTGTATTCTAGAAAACACGAAAATCGACCAGAATATCAATATATTTTTTATTAATTCAAAATATTTTCCAATTTATTAGCATTAAAACAATGCCAAGATTGTACAAATATTCAAAATATTATTTTAACTACAAGGGTTGTTGTTAGGTAGTATCACCACGAACAGACATGTTTCCAAAACATTAAACTCGATTTCTAAAGAACTGTGTTTTTGCAATAGGATTTTGCTTCGTTCAAAACATAATAACTCCACAATGAATTCACATATTATAATTATTTTTGCATCATTATGATCTATGTATTACAGTGGATGTTTGAACCTCAATGAGAGTATTTCGTCAAGAAATGGATTTTTAAATATTGAAATTCCTGAAAAGATGTGGATTTTTTACGCTTGATTAAAAAATTGTTTTTTAAAAAAAACCATTTCTTCTAGCGACTTGATGGAAATTGAAATTATGAAGAATAATATTAGAAATAATTTACAACAGTAATAGTCTTTCTAGACAAATTAGAATTTAAAATATCCCGTTTCAAAAAACATGTTAATTAGCTAATTATATCTTAATTAGATAGTTAATTATTTACACAATTTGATTCTTTTCCCTGAAATTATTTTGAAAGTACACCAATTACCTGTGATGAGAAAACTAGATTTTTAAAGTCAAAATTTAAAAAAGATACTGTCTAGTGTATACGTACAACTTGAGATTTGTTCAGATTTTCTAATGACGCGACATCTCGTTCATCGAGATCTGGTTAGTTTTTCAAATGGCGTGATTTCTCGTCAACCGAAATCTGGTTAATTTTTCTAATGTGATGTCTCGACCATCAAGATCTGATCAGTTTTTGTCTAATGACGTGATATATCGTCCATCAAGATCTAGTCAGTTTTCAACTTACGTGATATATCGTCCATCAAGATCTAGTCAGTTTTCAACTTACGTGATATATCGTCCATCAAGATGACATTATGATGTCATCTTGATGGACGTCTCGTCAGTTTTCAACTTAAGTGTTTTCTCATACATCAAAATCTGGTTAGTTTTTCTAACGTGATGTCTTGACCATCAAGATCTAGTCAGTTTTCAACCTACGTGATTTCTCGTCCATCAAAATCTGGTTAATTTCTCAAATGTGATGTCTCGACCATCAAGATGTGGTCAGTTTTTTTCTACTGACGTAATATATCGTCCATCAAGATCTAGTCGGTTTTCAGATTACGTGATATATCGTCCATCAAGATCTCGTCAGTTTACAACTCAAATGTTTTCTCATACATCAAAATCTGGTTCGTTTTTCTAATGTGATGTCTCGACCATCAAGATCTAGTCAGTTTTCAACCTACGTGATTTCTCGTCCATCAAAATCTGGTTAATTTCTCAAATGTGATGTCTCGACCATCAAGATGTGGTCAGTTTTTTTCTATTGACGTAATATATCGTCCATCAAGATCTAGTCGGTTTTCAGATTACATGATTTCTCGTCCATCAAAATGTGGTTTATTTTATAATGTCATGTCTCGATCATCAAGATCTGGTCAGTTTTTTTTCTATTGACGTGATATATCGGCCATCAAGATCTAGTCAGTATTTAGATTACGTGATTTCTCATCCATCAAAATGTGGTTAGTTCATCTAATGACATGATATTTTGTCTATCAAAATATCTGGTAAGCTTTTTCTAATAATTGGATATTTAGTCCATCAAGGTCTAGTTAGTTTTGCTACAACGAGATACCTTGTATGGACTACCACCAGAAGAGTTAACAATCAGGTAAAAGCAAGATTTCTTTCTAATCATTGCTTTCCGGATCTGAAGTTGTTCGGTTGGTTCGTTGGTCGCTGGCAGGACATTAACCATGGACGCTTCACTTTCCGCTAGCACCTAAGAGAAAGGATTAGTGTGATTCGCATTTTATTGTGTAAAGAGAACAAAATACATCACAGCCAATCCATCATCATTATATAGGAAAGGGGTTTTACCGCGACAGCGTATCTACAAATCGATTGAACAGTTCGAAAATTGTCGCACAAGTGTTACGCTTGAAGGAATAGTATGCTAGTTATAGTTAGGAATAGTATGCTAGTATAGTAGTTATAGTAATAGTATGCACTACCACAGCTTACGATATCGGTAATAGCACGTTTGGTATGCTTCTGCCATGGGAGCACAGTAGCCTTTGAACAGTTAGTTTTTACATTTAGAATGAAATAATTAAGTGTACCGCATTCTAATTTGACTTAAATACTCATACAAGAAAAACTCCTTCTTATTCAGACAAATATTTAAAATTTCAATATTTAAATCTATTACAATATTTTAAAATTGCTACACCCTGCATATTTTTATTTAATATAGTTTTTCTTTATTTTTAAATGTTTCCCATATTTTTATGCATGGGTTTTCTTGTGCTACTGTTGTTTTTTATTACAAACGTACATTTTAAGAAACAGACATTTGATTTTTTAATTGCTTTTAAATTTTAAAATCACAATTAACAAAATTAAGAAATAATCCCCACATTTCGGTAAAACCGTGTGGTACTAGTGAAAATGGGTTCAGAACTTTACGATATTGTCCTATAAAAGTAATTTTTTTCCTAGTTTGATAGCAGAAGTCATTAATTAGGTTGTAAAGGAAGCCCTCCAGTAGTATTAACCAAAAAATTGACTTTTACTACATTATTATAACATGAAAACAATACACTAGAAGGAAATTTAAATTTAATTTTTTTTTAATTAATTCCGGCTTTCCCTAGTTAATTTTTAAAATCTTTATTCCATGTGCGAAGTTATCAAATACACCATGAAAGGTATTAATACTCTAGCTGTCTGAACATGGGTACAATGTGAGTGTTTTTCCTGAAGGATATTCTTCATAGGTATGTCCCTGATGTTTGTTTATATTTTGAAGTGCATCCCTCTCAAACCCATCGTCCAAAGCAGTCATCAGCATTTCACTGTCCCTATGTCTAAATAATTGCCTTTAAATGCCTACACGTCAGAGCTAAAGAATAGTACCGTAATTTAATAAAAAATAATTTCAACTGATTTAATGCTAATTTTTAGAAGATATGTACAGCTGTCTGGACATGAATCTTAAGGTTATGTAAAGGCTAAATCACCCTGGATATGATATTGGTATTTGTATCCACGATATTTGTTCATAATATGAAGTGATCCCTCTCAAAAATATCGTCCAAAGCAGCCCTTGGCAGTTCATTTTGTTTTCTGTTTCTTTCCCTATAAATGCCAACTCGCCAAAAGCCATGGTGTCGCAATGTGATAATAAAACGATTGAAGATTATTTTTTAACTGATTTCATGCTAATGCTTAGAAGATGTATACTAGCTGTTTCGACATGTATGCAAAATCAATGTTCTTCCTTGGAGTTAATCACACTAGATCCATAAATGATGCTTGTCCATAATATGGAGTGCATCCCTCTCAAACCCATCGTCCAAAATAGCCATCAGCACTTCATTGTTCCTATTACTGATTCATTCCCCTCAAAACTCTCTCTGCACGAAATGTTGCAACAGAAAAATCATGCTCGTCTTTGACGTGAAAACAAGAATGAATCGCTCTGATAACCTACTCATTCCTCCTCCGATAATTGAGATTGATTTGATGATCGGTGTCGAAACCAGCTCTGCTTCTCGATATCGTTACACGTATCAATACTGATGATTGAGAGGCATTGAATGCATGGCATCGTTTAGAAGTAAATGACATAAAGACCGTTCAATATGTGCTTTGAATATTCCGCAGTGTGTAATTCTTCATGTGAACTGGAGGACTTTGAAGAGCATAAGCCTTAGGCACGTACTGAGAAATGATCAAAACTAAGTGGTTAACCTAAATTAAGTAATTTAAATCGACATTAGATGTCTGAATGAGATTAGTCCACCTGAAACTTCGTTTTTAATTTCAGTAATGAAGAGGATCGCGATAATACAATCCGACGAGCGTTATTTTTCTGTTGCAACATTTCGTCTGCCGATATATAAGAAAAATCTTAATAAACAAAATCGCTCGGAAAGTAAAATTATTTCATTTAGCATTTGTTTATTTCTAAAACTAAATGCTCTGTTATTGCAAGTGTAAACAACTTCAGAAAAGCGACTATTGTAATTATATTTTTTTTCTCCCTACTGCTTCATATTCTAAAAGCGCGCTATTATTTCATGCAAACATACAATGTTGTAACGTACCAATTGGACGTACCAATTCTGACTTATCCAGCTGAAGCACTTTTAAAATAAATTTGAACACATTTTGATTGAGCTTGCCATGTTACCATCTGACAAGATGACGTTCTGCATTCTTGTTTGCTTAAACGTAGTTTATTATCACTTTTTAAAGTGTCTGAGTACAATATAAAACTTTTTCTGTCTCTTTATGAGAGTATACCATTATACCATGCTGGTATTTAGAGACCTGAAATAAAACTGACCTCTCTACAGTCCCTTTCCACCACTTGCTTAGCCTTTTTTTTTTTTGGTAGCTAAGGAATTATTGGTAGCTTTTAACACTTGGGAGACTTCCATGACTTGATGAATCGCTTTGAGGATGTGATATTTTCTTCTGAGTTGGTACAGCACAAAATTAAAATGTGAAACTATTTTGATTTCGTTTTCATGCTACCTCTTGAAAGGCTCTGACTTTTTAATTATATTTACCTCTCTTTCCAGCCTCTTGCTATACCTTACACCATTCTGCAAATAGGGAATTATAGGTAGCTTCAAACAATCTAGAATATCAAACGGCACGTTTTTTTGGTTCTTTTGACAAAGTTTGCATGTTAACTTATGGGAGCCTCTAACCTCTAATAAAACGTGCCTCTCCTTCACTTGCTTTACCTTTCGTAATTTGATGGGAAGGGAATTCTTGGTAGTTTCTAACACCCGGGAAGATATAAAGGCACATCCCTATTCGTCAGCGTCACAGTTAAAGATATTTTCTTCTAAATTAGTACAGCAGAGAAACGTCAAAATGTGAACCCATTTTCACAAGTTTAGCATGCTAAAAAACTTGAAAAAACCCTGAAACCCCTCTCAACATGCATTACACCATTTGGGAGGTAAGGAATTATAGTAGGCCTTCAATACTTGGGAATATCATATTTCGACTTGGGCGTAACGCACACACACATATGACGATATTTTTTTGACAATGCAGTATAAGAACTAAAAAACCTTTAGTTGTGCAACTAAGCCCTGTAAATATTAGGAAACCTCAAATAGAACTTACCCTCTGGCAGCTGTTGCCTCTTATATAATTTAGTAGGTATGGAATTATTAGAAGTCTGATACACTTGGGAAGATCATATGGTGTTTCTCTTATTAAAAGGTATTTTCTTCGAAGTTGGTACAGCAGAAAAACGTTAATATATGAACTGTTTTAACAAAATTTGCATCAGAGCTATTTGGAAAAAACCCTTAAACCTTTTAGAAGACGTACCTACCTCTCTCTCTCTCTCTCTCGATATATCTTACACCATTCTTCAGGTAAGGAATTATGGAAGTCTTCAGCACTTGTGAAGATCATTTGGCATGTTTCATCTTAGTGAGTATAACTAATTTAAAGATCTTTTTTGACAATTGACATTTGAAAAACTTAGAAACCTTTAGTTATGCAAATACTTAGACCTGCAAATACTTGGAAATTTCTAACAAAACTTACCCTCCGGCATATCTTACTTTTTCTTAGATAATTATGAAGTTATGGAGTTATTGGAATTCCAATACACTTGGGAAGATCACTGGTACGCCTCTGTTAGGTTTGAATAACTTATTTAAAGGTATTTTCTTCTAAGTTGGTGCAGGCAGAAAAACATTAAAATGTGAACCCCTAAGTTTTCATACTAGCTGTTGGAAACCCCTTAAAACCTCCAATAAAGCTTACCTCTTTTTATCTTGATAAAAATCTTACGCTACTTGATAGGTAAAGAATTATCAGAAGTCTTCAACACTTGGAAATATTTTCTTGATGGGCGTAACGCATTTAAAGATATTTTGCTGACCATGCAATTGTTATTTTAAAACCTTTAGTTGAACAAATATTAAGTCCTTCGAATATTTGAAAACCTCTAATAGAACTTACCCTCTAGCAGCCCTTGCATGACCTTACATAATTTGGTAGGTAGGGAATTATTGGTAGTTTCTAACACTCGAGAAGATCACATGGCACGTCCTTACTTATTGGGGGCGTAACTTATTTAAAAC
This sequence comes from Metellina segmentata, assembly GCA_947359465.1. Classification (NCBI taxonomy): domain Eukaryota; kingdom Metazoa; phylum Arthropoda; class Arachnida; order Araneae; family Tetragnathidae; genus Metellina; species Metellina segmentata. Next base: position 91,460,860 of record OX375880.1, on the reverse strand, counting down.
TCTTTTCCTGGCACCACAGCAGAAAACTGAGAATTTGAATGCAGTTTTACCGAGCGTATGCCAGTAGGCCGACAAAATACCTCCAGCTTTCGACGGTATTTCCGGTAAAATCGGAACAGAGCATCACTTCACTAACATTCGCGGATGATCTGCTTATTACTCACGGCAACGAATGAAAAAAAGGGAATCCCTTCAGACAGAACACGCCCGACTGCACGTGCATGAAGTTGTCAACCCCAGCCCCCTTTCAGCGAATCCCCGTCGACTATCTCATTACTTCCCGGGAAGGAATCCCAGGAAACAAAAAGCCCCAGACATTTCACCACAGTTCTCCCACTGTTCCGTTCCGGAGAGGTCGTAATCAAAAACCCAAAAAGTTGTCCCTGCCGAAACAACGACAGGGCAAGCCCGATGAAAACACACAGAACCTTATTATGCAGCTAATGAACTTCCTGTGTTGACGTTTCGGCTTTCCATAACCGTAACTGGATCTCACCGAGGGATGGAGGGAGTGCAGGACCACCCACTGCATTCCGCCATCCTTCATCTGGGTATGCTTTTGCATTGATGTTCTGCATTTATTGGAAGGACGTCATCGTGCTTATTGCACAAGGACGTTTTGTGCTCGCAGATGCTGGGTCGTCTACGATCGTGTGGGGCTTGTTGGAGGTTTGGGGTTGGGTGGGTAATTTTAACTGGTTGGGGTAATTGGATCCTGGTGGTGATTAGAATAGGTTTCGAAAGTGGGAAGTCCCACGGTGGGAAGGTTTGTCTTTTGCTCGGTAGCGGGCAATTTTTGTTCATAAAAAGAGGAGGTGGCTGTAATGGGAATATCTTCCTTGAATCTTCCGCAGTCGCAAAGAAAAGGTGATACGAATAGGCATGGTGTATCCCTGAAACCTTTACCTCAATGAAACAGTAACAAATCACAAAGGAATTTAACCTTGTCACTGTAACATACTGGACCTAGTTGCAGGTTTGGGTCGGTGATTTCAACTTGTTGGGGTGATGGTATGGGTTTTGAGGAAGCCGTGGAACTATTAAACACCACTATTGGAAGATTTATCTTTTGCTCTGTAGCTTCGTCTTGGGCAATTTGAAGTTCAAGAAACTGGAGGAAGCTGGAATGGGAATATCTGCTTCGAATCTTTGGTTGGGTCAGTGAAAAAGTGATACGAATAGTCATGGTATTTGGCCCTGACATAATAGTCGCCTCTACCTCGATAAAATACTAACTTTTTGAGGGCTAACACCATAACATACTGGATTGAGTTGCAGGTTTGAGATTGGATGGATAATTTTAAGTGATTGGGGTGATAGGAACTTTGTGGTAATTTATTCTTAGGGATGTCGTGGAACTAGGAAGTCACATGTTGGGAAGGTTTATCTTCTGTCGGTAACTTCGTCTTAGGCAATTTATGTCAATGAAAACTGGAGGAAGTTTGAATGAGAATCTCTTTGGATCTTAGGTAAACACTGTCAAAAGGTGATATGAATAGGCACGGTATATCCGTGACATAACAGTCACCTTTACCTCAATAAAAGGACCAGCCTTGTTGGGCTTGAGCCTTTAGCTGGTTGTCAATATTTGTATTTGTATTTGTATAAATGACTCGCGAATCACTAACCTTTTGAGGAGATCACGCTGTAATATACTGGACCGAGTTGCACGTATTGTATAGGACTGTGTATGTATTGGATGGGTAATTTTAGCTGATTGGAGTGGTGGGATCCTTGTGGTGTTTAAGGTTTGAGGATATTGTGGAACTAGAAATGCTGTCTCACGGTGGGAAGGTTTGTCTTTCGATAGGTAGCTCCGTAGCGGGACATGTTTGTTTACGAAAACTGGAAGGAGCTTGTAGGGGAACCGTCATTATATGAAATAAAAATAATGAAAGACTAAAAAATATCTCTCTCACGAACCCTTTAAGGGGTTCATACTTTAACATACTAAACCGAGTGGCAGGTAAGGTATTGGATGGATAGTTTTAACTGGATGTGGTGAAATCTGTAATGCGTCGGATAAAATTTACATTTAGTATTGTTGAGCATTCTTCCATAAGTCTATGCTCCAAATATACATTAACAGTGTTTGATGGCTTTGAAAATCTTTTATCATTTCTAATTTTTATGTATGGCCAAAAAATGTAAGCATAAAATATAGTACCGTCAACTGGGGTAACTTTGTCCCATTTTTCATGTTTATTTCACAGGAAAAGCAAATAACTGTTGTAAACAAATTAGAATTTGATTTATTAAGTGGTTTATATTATTTTAAACATATTCAACCGCAGTATAAATATAAAGTTAAAGTATACATACAAACTTTACACAATTTTTTAATTTTTTGAAATTTTTGGGCTAATGTCACCTTTAATTGGGGCAACTTGGCCCAACTCTTGAAAACCAAACATTCAAATGGTTGCCATAGCTTAGACTAATGTTAGATATTGTACAAGTATTACGAATTTACCTGTCAATAATATCTTATCTCATCAAAGTTAATCTCAAGCTAATTTGGAAAAAAATCACAAATTAACCTTATATCTATGCAAAACGGACTTTAAATTACAAGTGAAATTTTTAAAAAATACTATGTAAAATTGCAAGTAAACAGTAAATTAACAGTCGTATTAGTTTTGATGAATTTACAGTCCATACTAGGAAGAAGAAACATAATCCAGTTCTGGAACATTAAACTGATTCCTCTTTGACGCAATTTTTGGAGGATTAATTTTCCCGCACACTTCTATCCACTCATAATTTAGTCTTGTTTTCTGGCCAACGCCAAAATTTGAGTTTTCTTTCCATACATACCATAGTCGGTGCATTGTCTTACAAGCTTAAGGTATGTGCCTACCGAAAAATCACCGTTTTCTTGAAATTTTCCGAGTTTTTTTTTTTAATTTTTATTATTTATATTAAAACCCAGACTTTTAGGATTCCAAAAATGTTTTAGTTTTGTTTCTATGGTAGTTGGAAGCAAAATTATAGGCCAAATTATAAACCGGAAGTGAAGTTTTCGAAACCGAAACTAAGCTATAGAAATGTAAACAATGCATCTAAACAGCTGTTTCATTCACTCTATAACATTGTGAATGCACAATTTACTCTTTTAATATCTAATTAAGTATTTATTATAGTTTTTAGCGCGCATTCGTGACCAAGAACTATTAATCAAGTGTTTACATGGCCATGGCACAGAATAACAATGATTCATTCAACAATGTTCTGTGGAATATTATACCAAAAGAAAATTTTGTTCAACTGGAAACACTGTTATTAGGTTCTAAGAGAGCAGTTTTGTTATTCAACTCAGAACATATGGAGATGATACCTGTATTTAACTATCTTAATATAACACTTGAACCAGAAATTATAAAAAACTACAAAGAAATTGATGTTGAAAGAATTAAAAAATCAAGGAGACAAGTACAGCCTAAATCAAAATTATCCAGAAAAATATGAAAAGCTAAAAGAAAATCACAATTAATTAAAAATGAAGTCAAGGAAGGCTTGACTTACAAGTATGGTGAATTCTAAGGTGTTTTAACATTCGTATAATTATTTGTGGAACTTTCAAATCTTTATTTGTATTTTCTGAAAAACTGCTATTTTTATTTTTTCGGATTACGAAAAATCTCATTTCTGATAAACTTTTTAATATATTCAAATACAAATTTTACCACAGTGTTCTATACACCTCTAGGTATGTTCTAAACCTCAAATATAGCTGGTAAATATATGTTAAATTATTTTAGAACTATATTTATTTGAAAAAGTGATATATTATTTTGTCAAATTGTGATGTTTTTACAAAGTTTGACATATTTCAGTAAATTTTAAGAGGAACTGCAAATATTCTGCTTCACAACACGGGTAAATATGTAACAAATATATTGTTGAAAGAAAAAGTTGAATATATTTATTAGAATTTGATATAGGAGCTTTGGCGTAACGGTCAAATTTCACTAAATTTTGACCAAATATGGCCAAAATTTCTAAAATAAAAAAAGTCCATAAAAATAGCATTTGAATTAACAGTTTTATATACCTTTGTAACTGAAAACATAAATGTTGCATAAATTTTTATTTTTATTTTTTATTTTTATTTATTTTTATTTTTTTTAAACTCCGAACGTAGGCACATACCTTAAAATCTTTCCAGGATACTTAACATCATTGTACTTCACAGTAACAAAATCCTCTACATCGTATTGTTTGGGATTTACTTGCTTGTTTGGACTGTTGTTGACTTCTCCAGATTCTTCAAGTGTCTCTTCAAATTCATAGGATGTTTCACTTATACCATCAGACTCTGACACTCTTTCAGTGTCAACCACCATGTTGGGCCAAAGTTACCACAAGACCTGGGACAAAGTTTGTCTAATGTAATTAATATTCATTAGTTGGCAAACCACCAAATAAATCAAGGTAATAACATTGAAAATAGTTGAAACAATTAATAATAAACTGAGAGAATCACTCTATTACATTTACAAGGAAAAGTTGAAAGACAACAACAATATACGTTTTAGATATACTAAAGGGGAGCAGCACTGTAATGGTGGTAAATTGAGAAACTACAATACAAAACTAGGAGAAAGTCAAGGCAGTACTGCTACATATTGGCCCTTGCAATAAATACGTGATAATCAATCTCCTTTGTCTAGAGACAGCACATACAATCTTTTTTCGTTTGTTGGGCCAAATTTACCCGGAAAGACCAAAGTACCTCAGTTGACGGTATGAATTTAGATAGAACCTCTGGTTCTATCATGGTTAATTAAAACGCTATATTATGTTAATATTTTTTTCTTCCAGGTTTAAGGGTAATAGATATTGATTTATTTGTAATCTGTTTACACAGACAAATACTGTCAAAATTGTAGTTTTCAATGCAATGTGAAGTAATGTTAAAGGAAAACTTTTAATATACTAAACTGTATTATGTGTGTGGTCATTATTAGGGTTACAATTTGAAGGTAAAAGTATTAATAAACAATCGAAATTGATATTGAATAGTCTTTAACAAAAAAAAAATTCACACACACATTGTCAACTTTAAATAACAAGAAACAATAAGCAGAATTTCTTTCAAATGTTAAAGTAAACATTACAGTGCTTTACATTATTTTATTTTTAAATCTTGTGTCTTTTCATGTTAGTTTTTCAAACATGTACAAGTGTTTATAATTTAAGAACAAAACTTTAAACTTCCATTTTTAGAAGTTTACGTTTGTAAGACCCAAATAGTATGTTTTTGTTCCTTCGTCCTCTTCTTGAGATCATTCTGTGTAAACTGTTCATGTTTAAGGTAATCTATAAAATGCTTCACCCCTTCGCAATCTTATCACAAATCTATATCAACCCTTATCTCGGATGAAAAAGAAAAATGTGACATGTTCTGTAAAACGAATTGTAATCCATCGTACTTTTCTCAGAACAAGTATTCTAAAATGAACTTTTATTCTTCAAAATAACCTCACCTTGCCCCACCCTCTTATTCAAACACACGATTTCGAACTAATAAAGGCCTGCGAACAATATTCACAACCGTGACCATCTGGCTTCGGCATGAAGACACTATTTAAATACGCAGCTTAGAAAAAGGCTTGGAATATAATTCTAAATAAAAAAGAGTTGACGCAAGCGCGGATTTCGGTACATTTCACCTTTTGTTTCCCAAACAAAATACACGAAACATCAATTACAAAGCGTTTGAAAGAGTTTAACGGCTTTTTTTTTTCATAAACAGTTGAAGATGCGGCCTGGAAACCTTCATGTTATTCGGTCAGAATGTTACAGTACGCTACTTCAGCTAAACGATCGTTTGTCTCTTTTCTTGTTTTTTAATCCTTTGCTCGAGGTTCGTGCTATGACAGATGTTTCATGAATACATATTGCTGAGATCTCTATGGATAGTTTAAGCTGGTTGAATCCTTTGCTTAAATCCTGTTTTTAAACGTCTTTACAAAAGTATGGATTGTCCCTTTTGTGAGATTACAATGTATTTTGTTCTTTATCTTGTGCATCTTGACCTATTATACTATTTCAAATAGCTAGGAGAAAAGATATTTAAAATAAGCTGATCTTCGACTTGGAAGGATATGTCTTTCTCTAGTATAAATGGCAAGGTTAATCCTTCTTCAGTTTATTGGGTTAAGTAGGTTCTTGTATTCATAGTAATACTGTTAAAAATCCTTTTATTTGTTCTCTGTTCCTGTAGAAAAATCCCTATAAAATGTGACGAAGCATAGCTTGAATTAAATTAACATTTCTTTGAATCTATCAAACGAATGATTGTTTTAGATATTTTCAAACCTCTATTAGTCCGTGTTTTACAAATACATTTTTGTTTTCTTTGTCTAAATGACCAGACTGATTTGTTTATGTTTTACAAGTGTTTCCTGTAGCTTCACGTCTGATCCAAAATGTGTTTGAGAAGTTAATATATTCTCTCCATTGCATTGTTTTTTTTTTAGCAATAGCATTAGATTGATTCTTTCTTTCATTTCTAAACAGAAAACATGTTTAGATTTCTTTCTTTGCGAGAGGGATTGTTAGTGGACCTCACCTTACCTTGATAGATGGTAGGTAGGCAGATAGATAGTTGAATTTACGTTACATTGATACATCACAACGGGCTATTTATCTTGATAGAAATTGCCTTTCATGGAAAACAAATGTTATTTTAGTGGATTTTCCGAAATTAATTTTAACAAATGAGATATAAAGGGTGTTTTTTTAATTGAAGTTAATTTTGCATACTACGAAAATATCACATCCATTGTGAACTTTTGATTGTGTTAGAATTAAAAGTTCGTAATGGACTTTTTCTGAACTTTGGAATGAATTCTGCCTAAGAGGAAAATTACATGCGATTGCGGCCAAAAATACATCTTCAGAATTCCCTCGACTTTTGCAAATAAGGACAATGAAAGGCATTTTCTGTCAAGGCAATTATCGGTACTGGTTGTGTTTCTAGTACGTATTCTGAAAATGACGTAGCTAGCCTGGTTTTTCGAATACGATTTCAACACTTCGCAGATAAAAAATAAATTCCGAACTGATAATATGATACCTGATTGCTCAATGCCAATTAGATTAAAGGTAAAACATTACCAAAACGGGATTAACCTACATTTTAAGATAACCCAGATATGTATAATGCGAGCGCATTTGAATTACAGAAGTAAATCTTCACAGAACACCTGGTTTGTTTACTGAAAATCCCTCTCATAGAATATGCTAAAAAGTAAAATATGTTCACATTTTTACCTGAATCTATTTAACCTCGAAAAAATATCCATTTTACCAACAGTTTTTGCATAATCGTTTTAGAAAAAAGAATATTTTATTCCATCATTCTAACATTTTTTAAACCATGCATCTGTTTCCGTGTCTTAAAATTTATCAACTGGAATCAATTAGTAAAAAAAATATCACTATTCCGTGTAAAACACATTTTTTCGCTGATTTGCAATAATAATGCGAATAATTGGAAAGGGATAAAAAATAGCAAAGTCTGAAATATAACTAATGAGACTAAAATCATTTGCTAATCGGAATTCAAGAACTTTTTCTGCCGTTGTAAACTCTTAATCGAAACCGTGTTTTAACACTTTTTTTCCTATGCAGAGCGAAAAAAGTGTTGAACTTTGTCATGCCTGAACTTCGTAATGAGTTAAATCTCCCTAACCTCATTAGGCGTAATGATTGAGGGAAAACGTTTGGAAACGAACTACTGCTGAAATGCCCTTTCCAAATTATCCTTATAGACGACTGCTTTAATTTAATTAATTTGAAAGTCCAATTTAAGTGAAATAAGGGAAGAATACGTTTTCTCCGTTTTTCAGGCGAAAATTATGTAAATGTGGACTCTGATTTTAATCGCTTATACAGATTCGTTTAAAGATTTCTTTAAGGTTCACTTAAAATAGGACGAACAGTCAAATCAATGTTCATTTAATTCGGAAGTTGTCGATAGGGAATTTGTATGGTTGTCCTTGACTGTTCTTTCGCATTTGGAAATTACATTTATATCGCAAAGTTAGATTTACGCAGTTATTTTTTAACTCTGTTTAACCGAGTTTAATTTAACTATTTGATTTAAAAACTGTGCAGCCGATAAATAATTGATAGTTCCAGGTTCAAAAATGCCATTAGACTTGATAGCAGACAATAATTTTCCAAAATTATTTTTTCATTTAAATTTAATCGTTTTATTTTATATTTTTGTATAATGGCATCATATAAACTTTCTATAATCGTCTCGTAAGCGATCCTAAAACGTAAAACGAGTTTACTCTTTTTTATAATGTTGATTTATTATTCAGTTTCCTTTTTTTTTTGCTGTTAAAAAGTGATTCTTTTTTCAAATAATCATTTAAACTTTCCTCTTTCGAATGTTTAATTATTTCTTCACGACAATATTTTGTTGTTTACCCCAAGATGTTTCTAGCATTCTAGTAATCTACTAAAAGTATTTTAATTTATTATTTAACTGCTTTATCATTCGTACATGTTCTTTTGCTGTTACTCGTTTTGTGCGATCAATCTAGAACATTCCTAGAAAATTCCATGCGGAATATTCCATCTAGAACAACCGTGTAAAATTAAAATGTAATAAAGGAACCACTTCAACTGCAACAGAGAACATCCCTCCAAATGGTGGGGTGATTCATATAATTAAATATGAGTCCCCATAAAAGTATTAGAGGGCTCGAGGGGATAGTGGTTAGAGCCCCTAGGAATTGGCACCCATACTTAAAGTCTTCTGCTCTTATACATCATCACTGACACTGGATTGTAATTTTAGTAAATTTTAAAACTATGTTTTTAATTAATTTTAAGTTCAGTTTCAGCTGAAAATAACTATAAAATTGCCACTCTAACATGCAGTTAACACAACATACTTTGAAATCCTGTGTTTAGATTTGGTTCTACATTAACATGTATTGCAATTAGGTAAAAAAAGTTAGAATAATTCAACAAAAAATTACAATGCACGCAAATTTCTTAAGATAGGATCTCGGAAACTAGAGGGCTCTATTGATAATCATTTCTCACTTCTTAACAAAAAAACGTACAAAACAAACTGTTTGTAATAAAAAAAGTGGGAAATTTAGTTGATATTTTAATAGTTTGTCACCGTTTGTTAAATTGTTTCAGTCATCGTTTATTCAGTTGGAATTTTAACTAAAAGAATTTTTTCGCTTCAAAAATTCCCAGAATTTGCCTAGCAAAAAAAAAAAATGACCACAACTGCAGCTCGTTTAGAAATACGGTTTGTAAGTTAGCAAAATACAGTAAATTACAGCAGATGCGATATTCACGTTGAGAGAGGGTGTCAGAAGCTAATGGATTATCCGCCTTACGACTTAAAAGAAACGCTAAAAACCAATACCTCTCGTTTTACAAAAAGCAGGAAATTTAATATGTCATTAATTTCCCATAAATGTTTCGGTTTGTTAAATCGTCTTACCGCTATTTCAATTGTAAGAGAGGGATTTTCATTTTGAACAAACCAGTCTAAAAGCGGAGGTAACCTAATGCTGCCAGAGGATAAATGTCGGGATTACTTTAACATCTTGGGTCATTGTAGTCCAGTTGGTGAAGTCACAGATAAGCAACTTGAGAGTTGCGAGTTTAAAATTCGATCTAACCTAAGACCGGAATGAACGTGGGGTCTGATGTACGTCAAATATGTCGTGGCCTTAGATATCCTCACATTGGCGTGCTTTGGAAATTTGTAATGGAGCCAGTTCAGGTATTGATCTCGTCATTGGTCTGTAGTTCCAAATTATGAAGCTTGGTCATCGGATCTTAACTTACGGGATTGATCCTGGAGCTTCACCAATAGCCCCATAAATTGCTACAGTTTGACATCGATTCAACTACCTACCAAGTTTGACGTTCGACTGCAGTCTATTTAGTCTACATAGAAATATGGTTCTACCCATAATGAGTGACTGAATTAATTATCGCCTTCTCAGACCTATTCCTAGATTCCCAAGACTACCAATTTCACCTCTCTTGAGAATGATATACCCAATCCATCATCCTTTTGCCACATGTCAAATCTTTCCAAATCCTTTGTTCCTTCGGGGGGTGTTGGAAAGGTCAGGTCCTAATTATTTTCAATCATCGCAGGCTTGAGAATCTCATGTAGCATCGTTTGATTAGGGTCTTCTAAGAACACCCTTTGTTTCTAGCCATCTGCTCCGGTTAAGCAGTCCAACCCTTCGCGATTTAGTCTCTGTCAGTTGAGCATGCCCGGACCCTGTGGTTGACCTCGAGGTTGTGTTCTTGTTGCTAAATGCGGTGGTTGAATTACTCCATGGTCTTCGAGGTAATTGGGTACCTGAAGAGGTCTCGTTCGTTCCGATGCTGGTGTGGTAATGAAGCCTTGTCTTGATTTTGATTATGGGCGATGTTTTAAGTGGTTTGCTGGGTTAGGCGTGATTGGTAGGCGCGTGTTCCATTAGGAATTTCTATTTTTCCGTTCCTATTTTGTGAAACGGGTTAGAAGGGAGCTTATTTATATGTTGCTAATATACTGAGAAAAAATTAGTAAAACGGGATCCTGTTCGAATGTGCTCCAGTCTTGGGGTGCGATTTCTATAGCGCGCAGAGCGTCTACCGTATAGCACTGCTACAATGGGATGTTACAGGTTCATTGGGGTCAATTATATTATTCCTCAACCTCCTACTAGAATGTGCTTCAGTCTTGGGGGGGGATTTCTATAGCGCGTCTGACGCAGAGCGTCTACCACAGAACACTGGTACAATGGGAATTTACAGGTTCATTGGGGTCAATTATATTATTCCTCAACCGCCTGCTCGAATGTGTTTCAGTCTTGAGGTGCGATTTCTATAGCGCGTCTGTCGCATAGCGTCTACCGCAGAGCACTGCTACAATGAGATGTTACAAGTTCATTGGGGTCAATTTTGTTATTCATCAACCTCCTGCTCGAATGTGCTTCAGTCTTGAGGTGCAATTTCTATAGCGAGTCTACCGCAGAGCGTTTACCGCAGAGCATTGCTACAATGAGATGTTACAAGTTCATTGGGGTCAATTATGTTATTCCTCAACCTAATGCTCGAATGTGCTTCAGTCTTGAGGTCCGATTTCTATAGCGCGTCTGACGCATAGCGTCTACCACAGAGCACGACGTTAATTAAATATGTACCTATCTACCAGACGCAGGGTGGCCAAATATGAGAGTATGAGGCAAATATGAGAGTATGAGACAAATATGAGAGTATATTTGTATTGAGTGTACGACTATTACCTGGTATTGTATACCTTGCGTCTGACAAAGGATGGCATCTTCCGACCGGGGTTTAAAATTACGTGTTGTCCTTGGATCCTTCCTTTCCTAGGTTGATCCCGAACCTTCGCCAATACCCCGTTGTGTTGCTCCAGTGTAACGTTAATTAAATACTTACCTATCTACTTGACGCAGGGTGATCAAATATGAGAGTATGTCAAATACGAGAGTATGAGAGTACAGTAAAACCCCGATTATCCGAGTTTCCGCTTTAACCGAGCTGTCAAATATTTCTAGGATTTTTTTTTGGTTCCACATTTTCTATTTTTAAAACTACCGAAAAAAATTTTTAACTTGATCTTACAAACACTCAAGAAAACGAAATCCGTGATTGGATAAATGCTGACGAATAACAAGAAATTAGAGATAAAAATTATCTTCAGTAAGGAAAATGAATCTAGCTATGATGATGAAAATCGACCTATCAAAATCTTCCATACAGATGGACTAAAAGCTATCAAAAGTGCTATTGACTATATAGAACAACAAGATAAAGCGAAACCAGCAATTCTGTTATCCTTACAAAAATGGGGAAACACTGAAACAGAAAAACGCCAAATTAACGTAAAACAAAAAACAATTAAGGATTTTTTTAAGTAAAAACTCTTTAATTATCGTAACAATATAAATTGTCATATGGTGTATATGTATAACTTTTAATCTTGTTAAAATATACATTTAAACCTACAAGCTTTATTTGATTTACACGTTTTGCTTTAACAGAGTTTTTTGGTTATCCGAGTAAGTCTTGGTCTACATTAACTCGGACAATCGAGACTACTATATATATATATATATATAAATTTGTGAGTTCAGGAATTTTTGCTGTAAGTCGACGATATTGCCCGGTATTGAAGCTCTTACGTGAACATTATTTTCTCAAGTTGAAAAAGTGATACGCAGACTTTCCAATACAATTATCCACGTGGATATTTGAAAAACGTATTGGAGTTTATCGTATGGTGCTTAGCAATAGTAGCGTTACCATTTGTGATTATACGTACATCAGCATTTCCTCTGGCAAGCTTTAATACAAGGGTCTTTTAAATGAAAAGGTACGAAACGTCGCAACAACGTAACCGTTAACATATTTGCCTTTACCGCTATGTGAGAACGTAGCGAGACATCTAGGGATACGATTGGAATCTCCGGCGTGGATCGGTGTATGCGCGGGCGCCCGCATGCGCAGGTGAGAGCAGAGTCTCTTATAAAGACTGCCGTCCAACTGACGAGGCAGTGAGTGTGAGGTCTGGATGGCGTTCACATTGCAAAATTCGACGATTGAGGAGCAGCGAGGCGTTATCCGATTTCTGACATCGGAAGGTGTTTAACCGGCCGTTATTCATCGCTGGATGGTAACCGTATACGGGGAAGACTGTGTGTCCGACAATGGAGTGTCCGTTTCGTGCAGGCCGTGAGTATTTGGTTGATGACCCGAGACTAGGCCAGGCAAACACAGTAATCACGGCCGATCTCATCGACAAGGTGGACGACCTAGTGAGAAGTGATCGGCGTGTCACATTGTTAATGTTGGCGGTGAATGTGGATGTCAGCGTTGGAAAAGTGTGGACAATTGTTCATGACAGGTTGCGTTGTCTGAAGGTGTGCACGCAGTGGCTTCCGAAGCAGATCACCGACCAGTAAAAGGAACTGCGTATGGGGCTAGCACTTCAACATCTGTTTCGGTATTATGAAGACCACGCTTTCCTGGAGCGGATCGTCACAGGTGATGAGAGCTGGTGCAATCACTACGAGCCAGAGACAAAGCGGGACAGCATGCAGTGGAAGCATGCGTCGTCACCTCCCCCTAAAAAGTTCAAAGCCGTGGCGTCATCAGGGAAGGTGTTGCTCACCGTCTTTTTCGACGTCCAAGGTCCGCTGCTTGTTGGATTCCTCGAGCACGGAAGAACCATTAACTCCGATGTGTACTGTGAGACACACCGAAGCCTATGCAGGTCCATCAAGAACAAAAGACCGGGGCTACTCACATGAGGGTGTGGTTCTGCTTCATGATAACGCGCGTCCACACGTCACCAGGGTCACACACGCGGAACTGGCCAAGTTCAAATGGGAGCAGCTTGACCATCCGCCCTACTGCCCGGACATGTCGCCCTGCGATTTCCATGTGTTTAGTCCCCTGAAAAAACATCTAAAAGGGAAGCGCTTCAACTCGGACGACGAACTCAAGGACGCTGTGAAGGACTGGGTCTCGTCACGGCCACAGGAATTCTGGAAACAAGGAATCCTTCGGCTCGTTAATCAATGGGATCGTTGTGCTCAGACCTATGGTGTATACTTTGAATAAAGTCTTCATTTATACACACAGTGTCATTTCGTACCTTTTCATTTGAACAACCCTTTACCTTTAAGAAATGGACTCCTTTTCGAAGTCATCTGTTTTCTCCAGAACCGTAAAGTGCATTTTCACGCAGGTTATTTATTTCAAGTGTTACTGTAGATTTTATAAAAAAGTAGCTCACGAATGGTATGAGGGATTCAATTATTTCCCAATTAAAACTTTTATAATTAAGGTGTTGAATGTTGAAAAGCATTTAACTGGTGCCATGTGTTTTTTAAGTAATATAATTGTAAAACAATAGTAACTTTATTTTTTGCCGTTCTAAAGTATATGTTTTTTTAATAAAACTTACAACGAATAATAATAAATATAGGAATGTCACATGTAATTTTGATAAAAGTATTTTTAATTTATGACTTATTTTTATAGTAATTCTCAGTTTTAATTCAGAAAATTTGCCTTCGATTTCAAGGTCATTTCCAAAAGTTTCTCTCTAAAGCAATTCTTAGAAACTTATCTGAGGGATATGACACGAATATGTCAATTATCTATAAGGAAGGGTGTTCTAATTTTAAATGAATTAAAGTTTAACAACTGAAACTTATTTTGATAAATTATTCATCTAATAAACGTACAAAAGGCATTGTTTACTTCCAAAGAAATCCCATAATTTCAAGGTCATAATAAACATGAGCTCAGAAAAACATCACAACTCGTTCCTCATGTAAAAGCCTTACTATAATAAAGAGATGTGATAAAGCTCTTGGTAAAGTAAATATTTCACATTTTATTTAAAACTTAAAGAGACTTCGTAAAACCTTTCTTACGTTTCTTGAAAACCAATGGTACGCAAAGACATGTAATTCGATTGTTCAGGCGCAATTAAGAAAAAACACCGATTCAACAGTTTCATTCAATGCAATTACGCTTCCAAGAACACATTTAGTTTCCGAGAGTGGCAACAGAACACACACTCGTGCGTTAAAAAGAATTCGAAGCACATTTAACGAAAAATAAGTTTTTTTCCATTTTCAGATCGGCAGTCTCAAGGGTCTAATCAAAGTGATATTTAATTGAAAACTACCATATCATCAAGTGAATTAAAGCAACAAAAAATCGTTTGAATAAATTAAACCTCGTTAAAAAAAGATTAAAATGGAAAAAAACCTTTCCGCGCAACAAAAAAAAATCGGCACATTTTTCTTCAACTTTCATTGCCTTAAAACTTTTTGATCATTCTTCTCGGAGTGTTGCCACTCTTTTGTTTGGAAAAAAAACAGGAGAAACGCATCCGCCAGACGTTAAAGGAAACATTCGTAAAAGAAGGATGGGAAGAGAAGAGGGAAGGGCGAATATAAAAAACCGAAAAGATAAAGGGGATTAAAAAATAGTGAAAAAACTTCTGTACGTAGTGTGAGGCTAAATCCACCTTCACACTCCGTTTACTTTTGTTTTCGTAGAAGAGTAAAAAATGTAGATGAGATTAAGTCGAAGAGAGAAAAAACGCCTTAGTCTTCGATTTTTTTTTTTAGAAACTTTTATTTGGTAGAACTTCCACAGCGGAGTGTATGTTAACGTAGGCTATGTTAATCCTCACAATCCATAGAAGCTGATGTATTGTGTACCATTGGGTTTCCAGGCTCCTTACTTCTCTTCAGTTCTGGGAATATTTTTAGCAGACGATTCGGAAGAACTGCACGAAAGGAGCCTTGGAACATTTGCATTTTCTGGGAAATGTATAGCTAGAACAATTTATTCATGCGAGAAACAGGTATATTTTTTGTAATTTATTTTTTTTAACTCTGCTACTTTTTGAAAGCAATCGTCAGTCAAAAAGCTGCATTTTTCAAATTTTCCGTTTTTCTCGTCTTTTAAGACATAGATAACGTCATTTTATAGTTACTTTCTTCTTTATTGTTTTTACTCTTTTGTTCCACTTGAAACACGATTTAGTAATAGTTAGTTCTCGATTGTAGAACACGCCAAGGAATACGGGCAACATAAAAATCAATGAGAAAAGACTGGAGCTCTATTCTTATGTATAAATTTTTATTTTTTTGTATTGAATCTTTCGAAATTCAATTTACTGAGCTTCTTCAAATGCATTGGAAAAGTAGAGAAATGGAGCTTACTGAGACTTTCTGCCATTTGATGGGTGATAGAATATCTTTTAGATAAGGAAACTTAGTTCAAGTTGAAACATATAACTCGCTTAACATTTTTTTGTTATTTTAATTATATTGAATAATTAGTTTGCATTTAACGTCGAAATACTAAAAATCGTGCAAAAATATTAATTCTTATGACGAGCTCAATTCGAAAACAATTCCTCAAGAGAAACCTCCCTTTATTACAGAGTTGCTATGGTAACCGAGAAGCTTCTGGAACCATAGGTGGGAAGGAAGAGCTTTAGTTTCCGACGGCCGAGCTCTGCTGTCAAAGTGGCAGTAGTTCTGTCTGCATCTTTAATTGAGAAGGAAGTAGAAACCCGTAAGGGAAGAGGTAAAACGAGGAGGCTTTTTAGTCTGTCTATTACGGCTGCATTGCTGTAGTTACTGTGACGTTACTTGAACCGTCATTGGAAGGGAAGAGCTATCGTTTCTGACGGCCGAGCTCTGTTTTTTATATGGTGGTAGTTCTGCCTCTCTAATTCAGAAGGTAACGTTCCTATAATTTTTTTTTTTTGTGATTCGACTAACCCTCGTTTTTTTGACGCGATATCTTGTCTACCAAGCTCTAACTAATTTTGCTGATAGTGACGACATAAAGATATTGCCTTTTTTTTTATGGTGACGAGCGAGATCGAGATCTGGGCAGTTTTGCAATAATGAAACATCTTGTCGAGACAATGTTGGGTTAAATGTTTGAAACTAGTTGACAGTTTAGCTTCGAGAATAGTTTTTAATATCAGGTATTTAATTAGGATGTTATTTAAGTATTTAATTTTTGGTAGATCATAAGAAATGTTTTATGACGACACAAAATATCAAAGGTAGGTAGGTAGTTGAATTAGCGTCGCACTGGAATATCACAATTTTGAATTAATGCTCCAAGTTTTTTCCTCGAGACACCAAGATCTAGTCAAGTTTGCATTTGATGAAGTATTCTCTTCATCAAAATGCTGCCGATTTTTCCTGATGACGAGATCAAAATCTGGTCAATTTGCTGATGACGAGTTACCTAGTCGAGACAACTACTATGAAGATAATTGATTGTTCAATTGTTTCAGGCGTATCTATGTGCATTTTACCTGTGTTATAAACGATACTGTCAGATACTGATAGACATTTGTGGACACAACAATACTGGTTAAATAAGCATTCGTGTGTATTTTATGCTGATTAAATAAGCATTGGTGTGTATTTTATGCTGATTAAATAAGCATTGGTGTGTATTTTATGCTCATAAAATTAGCAGTGGTGAGTCGATTAAGCTGATTAAATTTGCATTGGTGAGTAGTTTATGCTGATTAAATTCGCATTGGTGTGTTTTTTTATGCTAATTAAAAAAAGCATTTTTGTGTATTTTATGCTGATTAAATTAGTATTGGTGTAATTTTTGACTGTTTATAGATTAAAACATTTTGGAAAGGGATATACATAGACCCTTCTATTCAGTAAATGATTGGTCACAAATGTTAAATCTCCTATTGGTTGACTCCATAAGGCATCCCATCATCAAGAAAATTGATCAAAGAAAATTGATCAGATCAGAAAGGTTACTGTCAGATACTGATAGACATTTGTGGACACAACAACGTGTTATGTGTATTTTATGCTGATTATTTGTATTTTATGCTGATTAAATAAGCATTGGTGTGTATTTTATGCTCCTACTTAGCATTGGTAAGTCGTTTATGCTGATTAAATTAGCATTGGTGAGTAGTTTATGCTGATTAAATTAGCATTGGTGTGTATTTTAAGCTGATTAAATTAGCATTTGTGTAATTTTTGACTGTTTATCGATTAATACATTTTATAGAGGGATATACATGGACCCTTAAATTCATTACATGATTGGTCACAAATGTTAAATCTCCTGTTGGTTGACTCCGTGAGGCATCTAAGAAAATTGTTCAGATCTAGATGTATGAGATGTCATTAGAAGAAAACTGATTAGATTTTGATCTTATCGTTATTAAAAAATCTGCAATATCTTAATGACGAGATACCTCGTCATTAGAAAGTTTGGTCAGATCTTGGTGAGCACGATGTCTCACCAAGAGATTTGAAGAGTTAACGTCGCACTGAAGCAACACAACTGACAGTAAAAATATCGAAGAAAGAATTGGTTTAGTACTGCGCGAACGACTGTAACGAATGCGCGAAACACCTTTATATTAACTACAGGTGATTGATCATTGGTACATTCTTGATTTCGCTGTCATTCCTAGTCATATACGGGTACTGGTGGTTATGCTAAGTCAAGATATCCTTTTGATCTAACGTCATCTGAACGTGGTTCAAAATTACGTGATGTTGCAATCGGTTTTTTTTTTACCTTCGGGTGTAATCCTGGATTGTCAGCAATGCCCCGTTGTGTTGCTCCAGTGCAACGTTCATTAAATACCTACCTACCTTTTGTTCTAAAGTATATGAAACAATCTTTCGATTCCTTATAGCCGACCAACCAGTATAGTGGTTAAGGTGTTAGCCTCTAGATCGGAAGGTTCCTGGTTCGAATCCGGGTCCGGACATGGATGTTTGTATACGTATGGTGTAGAGGCGGCTGGTACACCTTTAAATCTGTCGTGGTCGAAAGTACTCACGTTGGGTTGGCGTGGAAGTTTGGAGAGTGGGGTGCCAGTTCAGGTGTTGCTTCGTCATCTGACTGTGGTTCAAAATTACGAGGTGTTGTCCTCGGATCTTTCCCTTAAGGGACTGATCCCGGACCGTCGTCAATAGCCCGTTGTGTTGCTCTAGTACGACGTTAACTAAAATTACCATAACCATTACCATTACCATTCCTTATAACAACCTATTCCATTCAAAAATATATCCTTTAGGTTAAGGTTATAGATATTGCGCGATTCTCTTTCTTGGCTTGGCTCTTATAACTTTTAAGGTACAATTACTGCACTGGCCGTAGTCTAAATTCTTTCTTGGTGTGACCAAGATACTGTATACCGGCCGATTAGGTATAAAGGTTACAGAAAATTTACCCCCAAAAAAAGAACCCCAAACCAGTAACGTGAACCAAAACTTCTAAGCGTGGCTTTCACGCAGATAAAAAAATTATCCAGGTCCAGACCATTGCACCAAAACACAATGGACAAGACACCAAATATTTTTTTTTATTTCCAATGGCAAGGCTGCGTACAGATTGCAAAGACAAATACAATACATAATACAATCCAGAAATACAGTACAGTACATAATTGATCGAAGTCATTGTAGCCTTATACAAGGCCAGAAGTGATGGTTACTTGTGAAGGGGCACCCAGTGGGTGGACCATCATTGTCCCTAACTAAGGACAGCACAATTTACATCCATGCCCTGACCCGGATTCGAACCAGGAACCTTCCGATCCAGTGGCCAACACCTTGACCACTAGACCGGTTGGTCGGCAGACACCAAAGATAAAAGACCCGAACCTAAGCACGAGACTAGGCCTAATTATTTTATCACATTAACTTTTACAACCCACCGATGAGTCTAAGTAATACGATACCCTCCGAAAACACAACCAGGATATTTGGTACGCCAATACACGCTCCGGCACTTAAATATATGAATGGACATCCATATCCACGGACAAGATAGCATTTAAGAACTGCAACGAATGGTGATACGTATTCATATGAACAACTGGTTTTTAATTATTGGTATGTTATTGGTTTCGCTGTTATATACAGCCACTGACCGGTAATACTAAGTAAAAACATTCTTTTTGATTCGAAATAAATAAAACAATATTTCGATTCCTTTTAGCAACTACTCCATTTAAAAACATTAAAATGAAAGAACTCCAACTTCAACTATCCCATGTAGCGAGAACACGTTATTATGAAAAATTCAAGTACCGCTCCAACAGAAAAAGGAAGTTTTGATATTAAAGCCTTGTAAAAACGGTACTTCATTAAGTTTTATCTGGCATGTCCCAAACCAGTAACGCGAACCAAAACCTCTAGCGTGACTGACGCGCAGGTCAAAGAACCATCCAAGGTCCAGACCATTGCACCCCAAGTACAACACACCAAAAAGATAAAAGACCCGAACCTAAGCACGAGACTCGGCCTAATTATTTTATCACATTAACTTTTACAACCCACCGATGAGTCTAAGTAATACGCTGCCGTCCGAAAACACAACCGGGACACTTGGTAAGCCGGCACACGCTCCGGCACTTAAATATATGAATGGACATCCATATCCACGGACAGGATAGCATTTAAGGACGCTAACAAATACGGAATCGCTCCTCAGTGAGATGTGATTGATACGTAAACTGTACATTGTCTTGGAAAATTACAACGTGCACTAAATGTTGGGAATTAATCAGGGACATGCATGCCTTGCCAAGGGCCGCGTATTTTACGATGAAATTATAGTATGGAACAAAGGGGCCGCTACTGGAGTGAGGAGTTAGCTGAAAAATGAGTTTGAAAAGGGGTATTGTGTTCAGGTTTTGAACTAGAATGGAAAAGCGGCGTTGGATCTTAAGTTTTCGGGTGACTTTAAAGTGGGTTGATTCACATAGTCAAGGCGATTCCCGATTGGAGAGCCGACCAACCGGTATAGTGGTTAAGGTGTTAGCCTCTAGATCGGAAGGTTCCTGGTTCGAATCCGGGTTCGGGCATGGATGTTTGTAAACGTATGGTGTAGAGGCGGCTGGTGCACCTTAAATCTGTCGTGGCCAAAAGTCCTCACGTTGGGTTGGCGTGGAAGTTTGGAGAGTGGGGTGCCAGCTCAGGTGTTGCTTCGTCATCTGACCGTGGTTCAAAATTACGAGGTGTTGTCCTCTGATCTTTCCCTTAAGGGACTGATCCCGGACCGTCGTCAATAGCCCGTTGTGTTGCTCTAGTACGACGTTAACAAAAATTACCATTATTTTTTTTCCCGATTGGAGAAGAAAAATAGATACTGGTGGCTGACGGAATGCATAAGGTTTTGGCGATTAGAGCCTTCCCTGATTTCGTGTTGATTTTTCAATACATAATGGTAATGGTAATTTTTAGTTAACCTCGTACTATAGCAACACAACGGGCTATGGATGACGGTCCGGGATCAGTCCCTTAAGTGAAAGATCCGAGGACAACAACTCGTAATTTTGAACCACGGTCAGATGACGAAGCAACACCTGAGCTGGCACCCATCTCTCCAAACTTCCACGCCAACCCAACGTGAGGACTTTCGACCACAACGGTTTTAAGGTTCACCAGCCGCCTCTACACCATACGCTTACAAACATTCATGCCCGGACGAGGATTCGAACCAGGAACCTTCCGATCTAGAGGCTAACACCTTAACCACTGCACCGGTTGGTCGACGATTTTTCAATGGAAAATCTGATTGATTTCCTAACAGTAATGCCGAACAACAGGTCTGGTGGTTAAGCTAACAGGTAAATTTTTAATTAACGTCGTACTAGAGCAACACAACGGGATATTGAAGACGGTCAGGGATCAATCAGTTAAGGGAAAGATCCGAGGACAACACCTCGTAATTTTGAACCATGGTCAAATGACGAAGCCTGGTGGTTAAGGTGTTAGCCTCTAGACAGGAAGGTTTATGGTTCGAATCCGGGTCAGTACATCGATGTTTGTAAACGTATGGTGTGGAGGCGGCTGGTGCACTTTAAATATGTCGTAGCCGAAAGTCCTCACGTTGGATTGGTGTGGAAGTTTGGAGAGTATGGTGGCAGCTCAGGTTTTTCTTCGTCATCTGACCGTTTTTCAAAATTACAAGTTGTTGTCCTCGAGTCTCTCTTTTAAGGGACTGATCCCAGACCGTCGTCAATATACCACTGTGTTGCTCTAGTACGACGTTAACTAAAATTACCAATTACCATTACCGACCAACTGCTTTGGTGGTTAAGGTGTTAGCCTCTAGATAGGAAAATTCCTGGTTCGAATCCGGGTCAGTGCATGTATGTTTGTAAGCGTATGGTGTAGAGGCGGCTGGAGAACCTTAAATCTGTCGTGGCCGAAAGTCCTCACGTTGGGTTGGTGTGGAAGTTTGGAGAGTGGGGTGCCTGCTCAGGTGTTGCTTCGTCATCTGACCATGGTTCAAAATTACGAGGTGTGTCCTCGGATCTTTCCCTTAAGGGACTGATTCCGGACCGTCGTCAATAGCCCGTTGTGTTGCTCTAGTACGACGTTAACTAAAATTACCAATTACCCGGACCGTCGTCAATAGCCCGTTGTGTTGCTCTAGTAAGACGTTAACTAAAAATTACCAATTACCCGGACCGTCGTCAATAGCCCGTTGTGTTACTCTAGTACGACGTTGACTGAAAATTCGCAATTACCATGGATATTTCTCTTAGGGAGTTGATCCCGGACCATCGTCAATATCCCGTTGTGTTGCTCTAGTACGACGTTAATTAAAAATTACCTTACCATTACGTAACATAGTTTTGTCTCATCACATGTTGCTTAAAGGCCTTCATTTCTAACAGCTATAGCCGACCAACCGGTATAGTGGTTAAGGTGTTAGCCTCTAGATCGCAAGGTTCCTGGTTCGAATCCGGGTCCGGGCATGGATGTTTGTAAACGTATGGTGTAGAGGCGGCTGGTGCACCTTAAATCTGTCGTGGCCGAAAGTCCTCACGTTGGGTTGGCGTGGAAGTTTGGAGAGTGGGGTGCCAGCTCAGGTGTTGCTTCGTCATCTGACCGTGGTTCAAAATTACGAGGTGTTGTCCTCGAATCTTTCCCTTAAGGGACTGATCCCGGACCGTCGTCAATAGCCCGTTGTGTTGCTCTAGTACGACGTTAACTAAAAATTACCATTACCAATTACCGATTCCACGGGCGGCGGTAGCCCGGTTGGAAGAAAAACGGATTAGCAACCGAAGGGTTACAAGTTCGAATCCAGCCAAAGACCGTCGTGCACAAAAGACGCTGGTGCAAGTTAAATTTGCCGTGACTTCAAATGTCTTTACGTTGGCGTGGTGTGAAACTCAAAATTACGTGGCGTTATCGGATCTTACTCCTTCGGATTGTCGCCTATAGTCCGTTATGTTGCTCCAGTGCGATGTTGATTAAAATACCGATATAACAAAGCAGGTGTAATTATAAAAATTATATTGATCTTTTTTGCCCAAAATTGGCACATAGCTCAGGCATGACCTTGCCATCTGTCCTGTGTCAAAATTACGTGGTGTTGTCCTCGGATCTTTCCCATCGGGTTTGATCCCGGACTGTCCCTGGGAGTCAGACGTTTTCATGCCCCAGTGCTACGTTGATTTATATTCCCACCTTCCAAAGTAGCATTAAAAAAAAATTTGAAACAACCTGTTTATGATACTTTGTAAAAAACATTTTACATAAAACTACAATATTCATACGGATATTAAATTTACGTGTTTTACATGAATTTTTTTGTGAACACAAATGCCAAAAAATCAAAACTAAGCCATTAAAATGAGCTAAATCTTAAGCAATTTAAAACTTGGGTAGTTATTTTTTTTTTACGTGGGGGAAAAAAAGTAAACCATATTCTAATCAACCTTATACAAATGGGTAATAAAAATATTAAATTTAAGGGGGTCCGGGACACATCAAAATTTTTTTTTATTAACTAATTCAGAATTTTGAATTTTTTTGTACTGATTACCCATGTCACTAATAGACTAAATAACTAATAATCACAACACAAAATTTTTCCAAAAGTTTTTTAAAAATTTTAAATTAAAATTTTTTTTTAAAAGTTTAAGTTTTAAAGGGGTCATTTAAAATTGTTAAAACTCAAAATATTCTTGATCAATTTTCAAAATTTTTACAGTAAATTATTTACAAATTTATAAACTTTAATTTTGATTCAGCAATTTAAAAAATATTAATTTAATAAAAAATAAAAAATATTTGAATGAAATCTTTTGAAAATTTTAAGGTACGTTTTTTTTAAAAAGTCATGTTTTTAAAAGTAAATATTTGTTTCAAATTTGCTGAATCAAAATTAAAGTATAATGTTTGAAAAAGATATATTCCAAATTTCAACCCTTAAACTTTATCGGTTTTCGACTTATAGCAATTTGAACACAGGAAATCTTGAAAAAATGAATCATGGAGAAAAAAGGATTTAAAGTTTTAAAGACACATGTTGTTGCCATGACAACAACTGTCAAGAGTGTTAGATTTTCAAAACAACGCACCACAAAAATTATTATATCTCTAGTTCTAATTAAGATAGAAACATGATTTAGACGTCATTTTAAGCAAAACAACACAGATAATTTCTTAAAATAATAAAAAAAATTTCGAAAATTTGACGATTTTTGTGTCCCCGACCCCCTTAATTAAAAAATAATAATTTTTGAAAATTATCGTCTTTCTTTAAGTATTAGTGGAATTTTGAACCAGGAGCTATGAGTTATTTATCGAGTGCATAGTTCAACATATGGCAATATTAGTAATGAGTTACCAAAATTTTGATTTGAAAGTCCACTCTTCCTCTTAACTGGATAATTAAAGGTAGTAGGCCACTCATACCATCTCCGCTATGTTTCCTAATTGCCTTCATTTATTGACACAAGTGTCCTTACCCACATATATAGCTCAGTTAAATCCATTTGCAATGAACATTTGCATCGATACGCACATTTCAAACCTTAAAATGAAATAAAAATTTCAAAAATATAAAATAGCGTTTCGTGTGTTCTTATCTCCAATAAAAAATGGACGCTAAATACCTCAAGTTACCCCAATTAGTTTTTGAACGTCCACTTCAATTCCAACCCATCCACTTGTTGAAGGAAATTCGGTATTTTTAAACCTCTAAACGTATTTCCGTGTTCGCCTTTTTTTTTCTGCCAGACTTCTATCTGCCAGATTTCTTATTGCTCTCTGACATCAGACTGCTGAAAAGTTTCATTAGAGCAGAAAACTCTTTCGTCTAGTTTAGGTAATATTATACAAGATCCTTAGCTCTGATCAATCATATATAAACTAAGTAGTAAAATTGATGAATGATCAGATCTTAATGGACGAGATATCTAGTCATTAGAAGAAACCTGACCAGATCTTGATGGACGAGATACCTAGTCATTAGAAGAAATCTGACCAGATCTTGATGGACGAGATATCTAGTCATTAGAAGAAACCTGACCAGATCTTGATGGACGCGATACCTAGTCATTAGAAGAAACCTGACCAGATCTTGATGGACGAGATATCTAGTCATTAGAAGAAACCTGACCAGAACTTGATGGACGAGATACCTAGTCATTAGAAGAAACCTGACCAGATCTTAATGGACGAGATATCTAGTCATTAGAAGAAACCTGACCAGATCTTGATGAACGAGATATCTAGTCATTAGAAGAAATATGACCAGATCTTGATGGACGAGATACCTAGTCAATAGAAGAAACCTAACCAGATCTTGATGGACGAGATATCTAGTCATTAGAAGAAACCTAACCAGATCTTGATGGACGAGATACCTAGTCAATAGAAGAAACCTAACCAGATCTTGATGGACGAGATATCTAGTCATTAGAAGAAACCTAACCAGATCTTGATGGACGAGATATCTAGTCAATAGAAGGAACCTGACCATATCGTAATGGACGAGATGTCTAGTCATTAGAAGAAACCTGACCAGATCTTGATGGACGAGATACCTAGTCAATAGAAGAAACCTGACCAGATCTTAATAGACGTGATATCTAGTCATTAGAAGAAACCTGACCATATCTTAATGGACGAGATATCTAGTCAATAAAAGGAACCTGACCATATCGTAATGGACGAGATATCTAGTCATTAGAAGAAACCTGACCATATCTTGATGGACGAGATACCTAGTCAATAGAAGAAACCTGACCATATCTTAATGGACGTGATATCTAGTCATTAGAAAAAACCTGACCATATCTTGATGGACGAGATATCTAGTCAATAGTAGAAACCTGACCAGATCTTAATGCACGAGATATCTTGTCTTTAGAAGAAACCTGACCATATCTTAATGGACGATATATCAAGTCATTAGAAGAAACCTGACCAGATCTTGATGGACGAGATATCTAGTCAATAGAAGAAACCTGACCAGATCTTAATGGACGAGATGTCTAGTCGTTAGAAGAAACCTGACCAGATCTTGATGGACGAGATATCTAGTCATTATAAGAAACCTGACCTGAACTTGATGGACGAGATACCTAGTCATTAGAAGAAACCTGACCAGATCTTGATGGACGAGATATCTAGTCATTAGAAGAAACCTGACCAGATCTTGATGAACGAGATATCTAGTCATTAGAAGAAACCTGACCAGATCTTGATGGACGAGATACCTAGTCATTAGAAGAAATCTGAACAGATCTTGATGGACGAGATATCTAGTCATTAGAAGAAATATGACCAGATCTTGATGGACGAGATACCTAGTCATTAGAAGAAACCTGACCAGATCTTGATGGACGAGATATCTAGTCATTAGAAGAAACCTAACCAGATCTTTATGGACGAGATATCTAGTCAATAGAAGAAACCTGACCAGATCTTGATGGACGAGATACCTAGTCATTAGAAGAAATCTGACCAGATCTTGATGGACGAGATATCTAGTCAATAGAAGAAACCTGACCAGATCTTGATGGACGAGATACCTAGTCATTAGAAGAAATCTGACCAGATCTTGATGGACGAGATACCTAGTCATTAGAAGAAATCTGACCAGATCTTGATGGACGAGATATCTAGTCATTAGAAGAAACCTAACCAGATCTTGATGGACGAGATATCTAGTCAATAGAAGAAACCTGACCAGATCTTGATGGACGAGATATCTAGTCATTAGAAGGAACCTGACCATATCGTAATGGACGAGATATCTAGTCATTAGAAGAAACCTGACCAGATCTTGATGGACGAGATACCTAGTCAATAGAAGAAACCTGACCAGATCTTAATGCACGAGATATCTTGTCTTTAGAAGAAACCTGACCATATCTTAATGGACGATATATCAAGTCATTAGAACAAACCTGACCACATCTTGATGGACGAGTTATCTAGTCAATAGAAGAAACCTGACCAGATCTTAATGGACGAGATGTCTAGTCGTTAGAAGAAACCTGACCAGATCTTGTTGGACGAGATACCTAGTCAGTAGAATAAACCTGACCAGATCTTAATGGACGAGACATCTAGTCGTTAGAAGAAAATCTTGAAAACCTTTGGGATGCCCTCGGCCGTGCTGTCTCCGCATGTTTCCTACCTCCAGCTACTGTCACAGAGTTGCAAATTGCTCTACATGATGAATGGCGATTACTTGACTCTGGGGTGGTTGATCACCTCATGGAAAGCATGGTCACTCGTTATATACTTTTTGTATGAGGATGAGGGGTGATCATATACCCTATTAATATCGGTTTTGTTTATTTGTTTTGGATTTATATAAACATCATTTTGTTAATGACTCCAATATGACTTCATCTTTTAATTTATGAATTTTTAATATTATTTTCATCTTTGTACTTAATTTTTTGTTTGTTTCATGCATAAACCTATTTGCTACTTTCCTGCCGTATTTCGCGTCAATCAAAGCTGTCGTTTTTTCGCATTTTACCTTTCGTGCTTAACTTTTGGTAGAGAGTGTATATAGAGTAAATGTGTGAATGCTCCTCTCTACAGAGTGGCGAAAAAATGTTGAAATCACCTTAGCCGTCTACAAATCGCATGGACCAATTAGATGATGACTCAATGGATGAGCGTCTTCGCTCCTTCCGTGGATCAATCAGATGATGAACGTTCGTTTCCACCCGGACGAAAATATTCTGAGGGCCACTTTAATACTAGTTTTGTCCCATGATTCTGGACGCATAAACATTACTCATTCTACTTTCATATTTCCTCTATGGTGGTCATAGCATTTGCATGCCACCAGGTTCATATCCCGGATTGTAAACAAATGGATGTTGATAATAGTCCCTATTGCGAAGAAAAACAGCTTACCCACTGGGAGCTTCTTTATAAATAGCCACCAGTTCACCCCATTGTTACACCGAAGTACTCCATGGCTACCTGGCTAAAGACCGTCGTGTTCACTAATGGTGACTGGAGCACGTTAAATAGGTCGTGGTCACAAAGTCCCCCATGTTCCCATACGAAATCAATACCTCTGTGGGTACCTGATCAGGGGGTTATCGGCCTCTGATTGGGATCTAAATTACGATATGTGTGAGTAAATGGATGTATGAAAGGGACCTTCCTGTAAAACGGATGTGTCATGTATGTCGAGCAAAGTCGGACTTCCTCCCAATGGGGCTCAATAACATGGAAGGCGCACCCCCTGGCCTCTTGCCGTCATAAACAGGCCTGGCACTCCTCTTGTCTGCCAGTGTAGGCAAGAGAAACAACAACAACAGCTCCATGGTCGGGCATAAGAAAACTCGAGAAGATAGTCACATTGTGAGATCTTTAATAAAAATAACAAGCAAATTAACGAAAGACATCAGTGAAAAAAAAAATCTTCTGTTGTCTATTCTGATATCAGAATGAAACTTGCTACTTTGGACACTGCTAATCATATATACAAGGCTGGCGGCTTAAAGATATCTCTAAATCATTTTACCACGGCAGTTAACGTGATCTTGACTCTGATCACCTCTCAAGTTCAGCACAATTATCACTTCGAAATTTATTCAAAATTCTCCAGAGTAAGTACCCACTATCTGAAGAGACATCCGATATGTTTTGACCAACATATCTCCTATTTCTTTCTAAATTACCCACGCTAATGACGTTGATTGCTTAATTGAACAATTAGGTGCTGCGTTTAACGAGGCTTTCGATGCATCTTCTAAACCATGAAACTTCTGTTCGTAATTTAGGACGGGAACCGTGAAGGGAGAAGAATGCTACCGAGGCCTGACCGATAAGGGAATGTCAACGTGAGGCAAGACTAACTTTGTAATAGGACTTGGGACGAAAAAATTGCGCATGAATTTATTGTAACTAACTTATTTGTGAAACTGAGGTGCAGTGTGTGTGTGTGTGCTCTTTCTCAGGTAGGTAGGTAGGTATTTTAATTAAAGTCGCACTCGAGTAACAAAATGGGATATTGGCGACGATTCAGGATCAAAATCTAGAATGAAGTTGCTGCAACTTTCAACCAGAAAAACGTTCGAAAAATCAGTTCTGAGTGGGAAAAAATAATAATAAATAAATAAAATAAAAAATTTATATATATATATATATATATATATACATCACATACATACACATTCATACATACATGCATACACACACATACAAACAAAACGAATACGAGGTTTCTTTTTCTGTGAGAAGTGTTAAAATCCCCTTATCATACGTGTACGTGTATTCCCATCCACATCCTAATGAAATACGCCGACCAACCGGTATAGTGGTTAAGGTGTTAGCCTCTAGATCGGAAGGTTCCTGGTTCGAATCCAGGTTCGGGCATGGATGTTTGTAAACGTATGGTGTAGAGGCGGCTGGTGCACCTTAAATCTGTCGTGGCCGAAAGTCCTCAAGTTGGGTTGGCGTGGAAGTTTGGAGAGTGGGGTGCCAGCTCAGGTGTTGCTTCGTCATCTGACCGTGGTTCAAAATTACGAGGTGTTGTCCTCGGATCTTTCCCTTAAGGGACTGATCCCGGACCGTCGTCAATAGCCCGTTGTGTAGCTCTAGTACGACGTTAACTGAAATTACCATTACCCGAACCGTCGTCAATAGCCCGTTGTGTTGCTCTAGTACGACGTTAACTAAAAAATTACCAATTATTCCTAATGAAATACACAGACGGCAGGTATTTTAACTTGCGTCGCACTGAAGTAACACAGCGGGCTATTGGATCCAGGATCAATCCAAAAGAGAAAGACGCAAGGACAACACCACGTAATTTTGAACCACGGTCAGATGACGAGGTCACACCTGAATTGACACCCCACTCTCCAAACTACCACACCACGTGAGTATATTTGAGGCCACTACAGATTTTAAGTGCACCAACCCCCTTTGTACACGATGGTCTTTGGTTGGATTCAAACTCGCAACAATCCTGTTGTACTAATCCGTTACTCTTCCTTCCTTATCAAGTCTTAATGGATCATGAGAAAAGTTTGTAAAGATATAAAGTTCATTAAAGCCAATTAAAAAAGTTTTCTGTGATATTCTGGTCGGACTTATCAAACTCGAAAATCTGTTGTCCGCTCATTCACCCTTCAAATAGTTTCAACGAGATATCTCGTCCATCAAGATCTGAACAATTTCGTGGATGACGAGATATCTTGTCATAAAGTAATGCCTATTATATTCAGAATGATAAAGCTATTGACGGTTTTTTGATAATAACGATATCAAAATCAGGCCAGTTTTGCCAATGGTGACACGTAATCTTATATGGTGTAAATAATATAATTTGATTAAATTGGTGAATCATTTTAAATGTAATTACTTTATTACAATTAAACTGGTGTATGAAGTTAGTTATTATTAAGGTAATGGGTAATGGTAATTTTAGTTAACGTCGTACTAGAGCAACACAACGGGCTATTGACGACGGTCCGGAATCAGTCCCTTAAGGGAAAGATTCGAGGACAACACCTCGTAATTTTGAACCACGGTCAGATGACGAAGCAACACCTGAGCTGGCACCCCACTCTCCAAACTTCCACGCCAACCCAACGTTATTATTAAGGAAAAAACAATAAAAATGGTGAATCAATTCAAACGTAATTAATTTATTCGACTTCATCAAGCAGTTAAATGCAATTAATTCTATAGCAACTAAATTCACTGCCATTTCTTTATAAAATTAAATTGGTAGATCAGATTTCATGTACTTAATTTATATCAATTAAATTTGTCAGGCTCTTGAAAATTAATTAATCAATGAAACAAAATTGGTAAAATTATTAAAATATAAAATTAAATTTTACCATTGTTTTAATATTGCATTTGAATAAAACTAAATATAAAATATTTAATTTAATTTATATGCAATTTTACGCAAAGTTTAGATTAAGTTTAGTTCTAATTTAAGTTTTGGTAAAAAAAAAAGCCTAGAAACAAAAAAAAATTTAATGGGTTCTCAAAGATAAACAGTAAGATTCCGTTATTAAATATTGATCTTTCATCAACACTTAAGACTAAAAAATAATGCTTATAATCCCATCAAGACAAGAAGCAGTTTCGCTACGATAACTTTACAATTAATATGTCCCTTTCTTCCAGATTCCAACCCCGAAACGTTTTGATTATCGTGCACCGTTAAAAAAATAGATCCCTGCACCGTTTTTCCAACGCTACGGTTCAACCACAGATGTGAGAAGGATCTGCAATGGACTTCTATTTTTCCTGTGGTTTTTTTGTTTCCTTTTTTTAATCTTTTTTACTTGTCTTTTTATGATTTTTTTACTCTCCTCACCCATTCTCTTAACTTTTTAATAGCTTCAAATGAAAGTGGTCTTTTTCGGTCTCGGAAAAGCAGCGAGCATATGGCAACTTCTCACGGATAGTCTACTCAGTCGTGAGACATATCTGCGAGACAAAGGCCACTGCGGCAGTCTTTTTTGGAAGAGGATGTGCGTTTTATTTAATTTTTATGTTTCGTTTCGAGTCTTCATATGCGGGATACACTGACAATGTTTATTGTGTCGGTCGTGGTTTTTTTCGGGTGTTCATTCCGGTTTATTTTGCAATTAACGATTAAAGATACGGCTGGATTGCGTTTCCCCGTTTTACTGTTGTGACCGTTTGGCCGTGAAAGTGGTCGTTGCCGAACTTTGAACTTGACTCTATGTTAAACGGGATAGGGATGAACTCTAGTGGAAGATAAAAATATTTCTTGCGGGAATTCAAGGTGCCTATTTATATCTGAAACATATATTTGCGACAGGTTAGCCAGGATATTGGAATGAGGTTGTATCCTTAGGCAACACACAATCCCATAGTAAAATATGAGGCTACGTTTTTTCAAATAACCGTTATAGCCATCTATACAAGAGATATTTTCTCTGTAAAGGTGCGATACTCATAGCGCGTCTGACGCATGCGGCTGACACAGTGCGTCTAACATCCCACTGTAGCAGTGCTCTGCGGTAGACGCTATGCGTCTGACGCGCTGTAGAAATCGCACCTCAAGACTGAAGCACATTCGAGCAGGAGGTTGAGGAATAATATAATTGACCCCAATGAACTTGTAACATCCCATTGTAGCAGTGCTCTGCGGTAGACGCTATGCGTCAGACGCGCCATAGAAATCGTACCTCAAGACTGAAGCACATTCGAGCAGGAGGTTGAGGAATAATATAATTGACCCCAATGAACTTGTAACATCCCATTGTAGCAGTGCTCTGCGGTAGACGCTATGCGTCAGACGCGCCATAGAAATCGCACCTCAAGACTGAAGCACATTCGAGCAGGAGGTTGAGGAATAATATAATTGACCCCAATGAACTTGTAACATCCCATTGTAGCAGTGCTCTGCGGTAGACGCTATGCGTCAGACGCGCCATAGAAATCGCACCTCAAGACTGAAGCACATTCGAGCAGGAGGTTGAGGAATAATATAATTGACCCCAATGAACTTGTAACATCCCATTGTAGCTCACACTGGAGCAACACAACGGGGTATTGGTGACGGTTTTGGATCAACCTAGGAAGGGAAAGATCGAGGACAACACCACATAGTTTTAAACAACGGTCGGATGCCATCCTGCGGCAGACGCGATGTCTACAATGTCATTTAAATAGACATACACTCAATAAAAGTATTATTGACACAGAAGGGATACATACACCCAAGGAGTAATTGTACCGCAACTTAAAGAAATGGGCTTTCTAATTAGTACACTTTCATTTTAAATGCATAAAAATCTTTAAAAATGTCGATTATTATTTTATAAATTTGAATAAATTTTTGTACATTTCTGTTTAAAATGATATATCATTTATGGAAACATGTTGAGAAAAAGTATTTCCTTCTCGTGTAATACGTACGAAAAATACCCGTACGAGTAAACCTTTTGATTTAAACTTCAACATCTCAAAATGTGTACTTTTTCCATAAAAGAAACTTTTTTCATTCTATTTAAGCAAAAAAAATAATTGGTTTACAAGTGTAACATAATCTATAACTTATGGAAGTTTAAGTATACAGATTTACGGATATGAGATTTAGAGCATTGAATTTATACGAATTAGGTGACTACAAAGATTAAAGGTTGACTCACCTTGTTCCCCAAGAGCTATCATCAGTGGACGAAATAAAGACAGAACACTAGTTTCGATGTGATGCGATTCTTTGTTTAAAGTATAAAGTATAAGACAAATATGCGCAGGCGACCTTTTTGTGCGTAGACGGAATTCTAATTTTTAAATGATATAATGGTTACAGTTTTCATGATTAAAAATACATTCACAGTATCGTCACGTGCGCTGCATAACAAATATATCAAAATGCAACAATGTTTGCAAATACACTAGTAATATTTGAGCGCGTTATAAAATTAAATCCACGGAGAGTTCGCACTCACTCATATTATCATAGTAAATAAATACATAATCTTCTTGCCACACTAGTTAGCAATGTATATCAGTCCTCTTGTGGCTAATCTAAATCAACATCCTGCGAGGGCCGGCATGAGGGGAGAGGAAGGACCACCAGTCGATTCTGAGCACGAAGCTTTTCTCCATCCCTGGTCCGCACGCTGGCTACCCTGGTGATCTGATCTTTGCCCGGGAAGATGTTGGTTACGCGACCAAGAGTCCAGGAACAAGGAGCAGAATTTGCCTCTTGAAGAAGAACCATGTCTCCAATTTGCAGAGGTTGTTTCGTTGAATTCCACTTTTGACGAGGCTGGAGTGTATGCAGGAGGTCTCGTGTCCAGCGGCGCTAGAAGGATTCCTTAACCTGCAATAAGAGTCTCCATCTGCAAGAGAGACTTAGAATTTTTCGATTAGTGTTTGTAGAACTGTCAGTGTTTTCTGGAAGTTCCAGAAGGGGAACTCCGATTAGGAAGTGTCCAGGGGTAAGTGCACGAAGATCACTAGTTGCCGAGGATAAAGGTACCAGAGGCCTTGAGTTTATGCAAGCCTCTATTTGACATAACACTGTAGAGAATTCCTCGAAATTGAGAAGTGTGCCTTGACAAGTTTTTGTGAGAT
Source organism: Metellina segmentata (assembly GCA_947359465.1). Lineage (NCBI taxonomy): Eukaryota > Metazoa > Arthropoda > Arachnida > Araneae > Tetragnathidae > Metellina > Metellina segmentata. The sequence goes on along the minus strand of OX375880.1, from coordinate 91,426,925 downwards.
GCCGCTTAGCAAGTTTAATTGAAGCTTCCCATAACCCACCTTGGTTAGGGGCATAGGGTGGAATAAAATGCCAATGAATGTTTCTTTCCGATGAGAAGTTCTGGACGGATTGCTCTTTTGTGAGTTTAAAAAGTGCTTTTAGATAGGCAGACGCACCGCGGAAATTAGTACCATTGTCTGAGAATATTTCCGAGGGAAATCCTCGACGTGCGACGAATCGTCTCAATGCAGCCAAGAACGAGTCAGTAGAGAGACTGGATACGGCTTCCAGATGTACGGCACGGGTACACATACATATGAAAAGGCAAATGTATGTCTTGAATGTTGTCGCTTTTCGCTGGTGCTGGCATTTTGTACTAATTGGACCAGCGAAATCAATTCCAACTTTGTCGAAGGGGCGTGACTGCATGATTCTTGCAATAGGTAAATCACCCATCTTTTGGTATACTGGCCTGGCCAATGATTTAAAGCATGTGATGCAACTGCGCACTACACTGCGTACTGTGGATTTGCCATCCGGAATCCAGAAGATTTGACGGATCAACGATAAGACAAGTTCGGGTCCCGAATGAAGACTTGTAAGATGGAAATGTCGAATCACTAAGGCAGTAACTGGGTGTCTCTTAGGAAGTAGAATAGGAAATTTATGATCGAATGCTAATGTCTGATGATGTGATAAACGTCCTCCAACGCGAAGAAGTCCTACTTCGTCAAGAAAGACATTTAAAGACAGTAGTTTGCTGGATTTAGGGAGAGGTTTAGTTTTTGCTATAAGCTTAAGGTCGGAAGCGAATTCTTCTTGCTGTACAATTTTTAGAATAGCCGTTCGTGCACCGGTCAGTTCAGAAGTTTGAAGAGTACCTTTAAGCTTATTTCTAGATTTGAGGTTGTGAATGAAACGTAAGATCCAGGCTGTGACACGTAATAATGTTGTGTATGAAGAATACTTCAAGATAGCATGAGAGATTGGAGGTGATTCTTTAACTGTTTGTGGAACCAAATCCTTATTCTCGTCACGAATAAGTACTGAAGAAGTAGAGAGTTCAAAAGAAGTGAGAGCTCCGTATTTATTGTTGACAACAATCCAGTTTGGACCAGTGAACCACTCTAAATGAGCCAACAACTGTGAAGGATAAAGTCCTCGACTAGCACAGTCTGCTGGGTTTTCTTTGCCAGGAATGTGGTTCCAAGAAGTTACTGACGTCAGGGAAAGTATTTTTCCCACTCGATGTTGTACAAACTGATTTCCTGAAGACGGAGGGTTTGTGATCCAACTCAATGCGATTGTTGAGTCGCACCAAAGGAATATTTGTGGGTTTGGAACTGGGATTACTTTTAGAATTGTTGAAATTAGCTCGGCTAGCAGTAAACAACCCTGAAGCTCCAGCCGGGGTAGAGTTACTGGTTTAACAGGCGCAACTCTTGTTTTTGCTGTGAGTAAGGATACATGTGTCGACTCAGAAATGACCTTTAAATAAACTACTGAAGCATAAGCTTTAAAAGACGCGTCGCAAAAGCCATGAAGTTCAAGAATACAATCCTCTGAAGTATGTATGTAGCGAGGAACTTTAATTTGTTTAAAGTGATGCATTTCTGCTTGGAATTTATTCCACCGTTCTAGAATGTCTGGTGGAACGGGATCGTCCCAAGCCAATTTTGACTTCCACAAGTCCTGAAGCATAATCTTCAGAAGCAATATGGCAGGTGCCATTAGTCCCAGAGGATCAAAACTACGCGCTATGACCGATAACAGTTCACGTTTGGTGGAGACGGTTGGCTCTTCCACATTCCGAACTTGCAGCGAATCGGTTGGAAGATTCCAAACGAGTCCCAAGATTTTTTGTGAAGACTCTTCAGCATCACTGAACGATTGGTTAAGGCTTTTGGCTTTTAACGAATAAGGCAATTCGCTTAGTACCTCTTCATGACTAGATGACCATTTCCGAAGAGGTAAGCATCCTGCATTCATGAAACGTAGCATTTCATCGATTAAGGATTTTGCGGCTTCTACGGTGTCTGCACCTGCTAAAAGATCATCAACGTAGAAATGATTTTCAGCAATTTTAGAGGCGTTCGGAAAGTTGTCTTGTTCGTCTTTGCACAATTGTTGCAACGTACGAAGTGCGAGGAAAGGCGAAGAAGACATTCCATAAGTTATAGTGTTTAGTTCGTAGGTAATCAATGGATCGGACGGGTTTTGTCTCCAAAATATTCTTTGGAACGCGCGGTCTTCTTCCGCAATGAGGATTTGACGATACATTTTACATATGTCTGCAGACACTGCAACTTTATAACTTCTAAAGTGAATTAAATTGTCAAATATTTCGGTTTGTAATTTACGACCTTTCAGTAGAAGGTCGTTGACTGCATGCCCATTGGATGTTTTACTCGACCCATCAAAAACAACGCGAAGAGCAGTTGTGGTTGAATGAAGATTTTCAACACAATGGTGAGGAAGATAATAGTGGTTCTGATCTATCTCCAAGGTGGAAGGAGGTAGAGGTGACATATGCCCTAGGGCTAGATATTCATTCATGAACTCACTATATTTGAGTTTTAAATCTGGCTTTTTAGCAAGTTTATTCTCTAATGAAAGAAAACGGTTGAGAGCTTTCGATCGACTTTCACCTAAGTCTCTGTCATTACGAAAAGGGAGTTTTACTATGTATCTTCCCTCACTATTTCGTTGTAATGAATTTGTGTAAAGATCTTCACACTGAATTTCTTCATTATTTACCAGTTCTTCACACGGAATCGATTCAATTTGCCAGAATTTTTGCAGTGTGCTATCAATACTGGCATTAACAGAAAGACAGCCGATAGAAATGTTCGAGTGTACGGCAGAGTTTATTTTTCCGGTGAGTAAATGTCCTAATTTTGTAGGAATAGCAACTGGTGAACCACTTTGTCCAACAATTGGAGAGCCGTTTAGTAGCAGAGGGAAAATGTCTGCTCCCAGAAGAATATCTATCGGTTTTTGACTTGTAGAGTCTGGATCGGCTAGTATGAGTCCATATAAATGTGTCCATTTACGTTTCTGAATATAGAAGTTAGGGAGAGGTGGAGTCACTTTGCTTACTACTAATACTTCAATGTGAAAAGAATCTGACGAGAAGTGAGGAGAAAAAACAACGTTGGCGATGTGCAACGATGTTTCCGCCGTGACCCCATTAATTCCCATTAAGCGATGTGTAGTTTCCCGCAAGGGTACTTGTAAGCGCTCCGCACATTCACGAGTCAAGAGAGAATTTTGGCTAGCTCCATCAATTAAAGCATTAAATTGCAAAAATTCCCCAGTTTTTGATTTTATTTTTATTTGTGCGGTGGATAATAAAACATTACTTGTTTGTATATGTGATTGGCATTGGAGAGTTGTAGAAATGGATGATGATGGATGTTCCGGAGGGGCAATCGCGTTGTTTACTTCAGAATTTCCTACTCTATAAATGTGCAATAAGGTATGATGTTCATTCGAAGAACAATTTTTACACCCACTTTTTATCCGACAGGGATCAGTGTGCCCACGCAGGCAATTTGCACAGAGTTTATTCGTTTCTACAACTTTCCACCGATCAGTTACGGACATGCGATTGAAACATGTACACTTATAAAGAGGATGGATGTTATTGTGCCCACAAAGAACGCAAGCTTTCCAATTTACAGCGACCGCACTCGCTACTAGAGGTCTAGCAAACGAACTGCTCCTTTCCGGTTTTTTACTCCCCCCGAACCTGTTTACATTAGCGTTTCTCCCTGGCCTTTCACTCCCCCCGCTAGGCAACGCAGAAAAAGAAGAAACAGAACGAGCTTCACACTCCAAAAAGGTTCGGAACGATTCGAGATCGGGATAAATGTCCTTCCTCAAGGTCAAATGCCATCGCTGTTTAACTGCGTCGTCGATTTTCGTTAAGATGTGAGAAATGATGATTAACTCACTCAAAGAATCTGATTTTAACCCTATGGTTTGCAGATTTCGAACTGCTTCGTTGCAATTGTCTAAAACATCCAACAAAGCTTTAGTGTTATTGGCTTTGTTAATTTTCATGCCAAAAATTTTATTTATGTGGACAAATGCCAATTGAATTTTGTCTTCATACCTATCGCATAATATCTCCCAGCAATGCCTCAAATTCCCTGATTGCATTTGAAATCTGCGAATTAATTTTGCAGCATTGCCACGTGTAGATGCAAACAGGTATTGTAATTTCTCGATGTCCGACAACTCGGTGTTGTCGAGAACAGAGGCTTGAAATAACTCCCTAAAGGTAATCCACTGTTCCAGTTCACCGGAAAAATGTGGAAGTTCCAATTTAGGCAGTTTTGTTTTAGACTTATTAGCTGAATTTTGAACATTATTGCCACTTCCCACTGTTGAGACTTGTTCATGTTTATCATTGACAGTTTTATTTTCCAAATCAACGGATAAATTTAGAAGTATGTCCTGATAATTAAGATACGTATCCAAATAATCATCTGTGTCCTTCGAAGACAACTCCGAAAATGAATTGGATAGCCGAGTATCGAATGAATTGACTTTAGTTTTTAGCGCCTGTACCATATTTTGCTCAGTTATTTGACATCGTTGGATCTTCTCCCCAATTCTGTCAATTTCTTTACACAGAATGTCAAAATTCTGCGTAGTTTTCGCATTTTTAGGTGCCATAATTCCACGGCGGAACTCCGGCTCGACGGACCAAATGGAAGTTTAAGTATACAGATTTACGGATATGAGATTTAGAGCATTGAATTTATACGAATTAGGTGACTACAAAGATTAAAGGTTGACTCACCTTGTTCCCCAAGAGCTATCATCAGTGGACGAAATAAAGACAGAACACTAGTTTCGATGTGATGCGATTCTTTGTTTAAAGTATAAAGTATAAGACAAATATGCGCAGGCGACCTTTTTGTGCGTAGACGGAATTCTAATTTTTAAATGATATAATGGTTACAGTTTTCATGATTAAAAATACATTCACAGTATCGTCACGTGCGCTGCATAACAAATATATCAAAATGCAACAATGTTTGCAAATACACTAGTAATATTTGAGCGCGTTATAAAATTAAATCCACGGAGAGTTCGCACTCACTCATATTATCATAGTAAATAAATACATAATCTTCTTGCCACACTAGTTAGCAATGTATATCAGTCCTCTTGTGGCTAATCTAAATCAACAACTTATTTTAACTCAGGCATTTTTTCTATCTGCTCAGAAAAGTTTATTTTAATTGTTAAAAGATGAAAATTAGTCATTATTTTTCAGAAAAAAAAATATAGCTGTAGAAATAAAATCACAAAATTTCAACTCTAAAGTTTTGTAAAAATCCCTGTGTTAACGTGTTTAAAAATGTCTTCATAACTTGTATAAAAAAAATTCAAATCCATACACATAAGATATTCTGAGAAAATATTCCTTAAAACATGACAATGCTAACACTACCAAGATAAAACTGCACCGGTCCCCAATAATTGTTTATTTGGGGATGGAGGAGGCAGAGGGGTATTCAAGGAAGTAGATAGTTAGCGTCGCAATGTAGTATCACAACGGTCTATTGATGACTTTCCGGGATCAATCCCTACTTGAAATATCTGAAGACAACACCTTATAATATTGACCGACCAACCGGTATAGTGGTTAAGGTGTTAGCCTCTAGATCGGAAGGTTCCTGGTTCGAATCCGGATAAGTGCATGGATATTTGTAAGCGTATGGTGTAGACGCCTCTGGTGCACCTTAAATCTGTCGCGGCCGAAAGTCCTCACGTTGGGTCGGCATGGAAGTTTGGAGAGTGGGGTGCCAGCTCAGGTGTTGCTTCGTCATCTGACCGTGGTTCAAAATTACGAGGTGTTGTCCTCGGATCTTTCCCTTAAGGGACTGATCCCGGACCGTCGTCAATAGCCCGTTGTGTTGCTCTAGTACGACGTTAACTAAAAAATTACCAAATTACCAATTATCTTATAATATTGTGCCACGGTCAGGTGCCGACCAACCAATCTGGTGGTTAAGGTATTAGCCTCTAGATCGGAAGGTTCCTGGTTCGAATCCGGGTCAGTGCATGGATATTTGTAAGCGTATGGTGTAGACGCCTCTGGTGCACCTTAAATCTGTCGCGGCCGAAAGTCCTCACGTTGGGTTGGTGTGGAATTTTGGAGAGTGGGGTGCCAGCTCAGGTGTTGCCTCGATATCTGAACGAGGTTCAAAGTTACTTGGTGTTGTCCTTGTATATTTCCCTTAGGGAGTTGATCCCGGACCGTCGTCAATAGCCCATTGTGTTGCTCTAGTACGACGTTAATCAAAAATTACCCTTATCCAGATAACAAGGTCAATACATGAGATACCACTCCCTTTCCAAACGTCCACACCAGGACATTTGAAGCCACGCCATATTTAACATATACTAGCCTCCACGAATACGACGGTGTTTGGTCGGGTCGAGTATCGAACTTGCAATCCTCTAGGTGCTGATTCATTGTTCTTCCAAGTGGGTGGGCAAGAAATTTTTCGATTCTAGTGAATTGTTGAGTAAAAGCATAGATAATTCCGTTTCTGTAAATAAATCGTTTCTATAATAAACGATAAAGTAAATAACCCCCAAAATGTGTTTAAAATACCTAAGAGTATTTATTACTAATACATTATGGCATAGATTCAAGAGCCTTTAAGTGACAGGTAGGCGTTAAATCCACTGAAAGCCTACCTGTCACTAAACAGGCTCCTTCATTAATATGACGTCAAAAACTCGATTACTCTATCAGAGACGTTTTTCTAGGATAATTTTGATCCTCGGGCATTTCAGTCTTAAAAGATTACTGAAGCACATGTTTTGCGATGCAGTTTTTCTCTCGAAAATGACAGCGATAAGAAATGACATTAAAAAATAATCCAATTTACCGCGAAATTATAAAAAAAAAAAAAAAACAGATTCGCATAGGATGTTTTTATAATATAATATGAAGACATAAAAAGGGATTGTAACTATTGTTCAAAACTAATAAATATCAAAGTGAAATGTATTATTATATATTATTGAACTGAATTAGTGTGTTGGAAAAATTGTTGAAAATATAATTTCAATATTGCCGAGTGGTGTGTGTGTATTATTGTTTCGTTAAGAATAAAATAATTAATTTCTAAAATAAAAATATATCATTCCCCTCCTATAAATGCTTTAAAATATTAAATTAACCTTCCACTGAGCTTATCACTTCAATTAACATACACTACCCTACAATAATGGAACGAACAGCAAGATGTGATGGTATAATGGGAAGAATATATGCTTTAACAGGGAATGGTCCCCACGTGCTGCAGTTACACTAACAACCCTCCTGGGCATACCTTCAACAAGGTTTTGATACACAGCTATGGGAATGTGTATCCATTTCTGCTGCAAGAATGTCGCCAGCTGCTCAGCTGTTGATTTCGGACGTGGTTCCCCGGTCCGTAATCGTCGCTCTAACTCGTTCCACAAATGGTCTATGGGGTTTTAGGTCGGGACTCTGAGCAGGCCAGGGAAGACATTTTACATCCGTATCTCGATACCACTGCTTGACAGAGGCTGCAACATAACATAGAACGTTGTCGTTCGAGAAACATTCGTTCATTCCATAAAATTACCAGAGCGTAGGAAGAACCTGATTGTCCAAAATGTTCATGTAGGCGTCAGTTTACCAGGAACACCATGCAAAGGTCTCAGGCCATACCACGAAAAGCACCCCAAACAAGTAGTCGGATTCTATGCCAATCCGCTGGCCACCGGTCCGTTATTGTAGGGTACCGAACTTAGAGTAGCCTCATTACGATGTGTCTAAAGATAGGTATTTAAATTAATCTCGCACTGGAGCAACACAACAAAAATTAATTTTGAACCACGGTCAAATTCAGTTTGCCTGTAAATAAAATTAATCACAAATCGAAAACCCAGATATTGATGTAAGAAAATTCAATTTCTTCGGAGTTTAGTTTTAGTTTTTATTATTATTAGTTTTTATAGACTAAGCGTAGTTTTTAGTAGTTTTAAATAATTTAATAAATATTGACAACAGCTAATCTATATATATAATTCTCTTACGTGGCACGCAAAAAAGACGTTATTTGTAATCGCGTTTTGGCAATACTGTACGATTGTTTGTTTATCGCGAAGTCTCTCGCATCGATTGAATTTATAGCGTTATCGGATGAAATTTTATTGAAAAAAAAAGGAAATTTTAATGAGCTGTTGCAGTTAGTTTATAATAGAAATCAAAGAAAGCGGAGGATATTTTCAGGGCCATTTAAAAAACGGTCCTTTTCAGGACCAACAATTATAGTTCAACAAGACTTGCACTACAACTTTCGGCAACAAACTCAATGAAAAAGTGTGGGTCGTTTGAGTGCTGGGAAAATGTACACACAAACAACATGCTGGGTATTCAATTTCCAAAGCAACGCTCACATTTCGAGTCAAAATTTGCACAAAGTTTTCATTTGAATTCTGATTTCAGAGATACTGTATATATTTTTTTCTGTAATGCAGCAAATTTAGATTTGGAAAATTTTTTTTGGTAACATATTTTGTAAACAATCGCGTTTGTTTGCGATGTGTTTTATTTTGTAAACAATTGTTTGTTCGCGCAGCGAACCAATGAGGATTGCGAACCAATGAGGATTGCGAAGCAATCCTCCAGGGGTTGGCGAGCGTTAACGAGCAGGGGGCAGGCCCCCTAGTTATAAGTATTTCTACAAAGGTTGAACGTCACGTAACGCGTCACACCGTTCGCGAGCCAAATCAGGACGAAATTGCGAAACGTTTGCTTCATGAGATGCCTTGTTTGTCACCAACCATAAGCCATAGATAGAGATAGTAGTGACATCCCTTTCCGCGACGACAATCGGTTCTTCAGCGGCCTTTTTTTCCTGGCCGTAATCGGCGTCATTTTTGTACCATCTGTGACGAAAGGAGCGTGAAATAGCCACATAAGTCTCAGGTGAAGTGCTGGGAAAGTTGCTAGTTTTTGGCTCTGTGTGACCTCCCTCATTTACATTCGTAATTCGGGGACCACTTTAGCGTGGTTGGAAGAGTAGAGCATTCGCAACATAGGGTTGTGAGTTTGAAACCCGATTGAACCAATGTTCGTCGTGTAGGAGGAGGCTAATACACGTTAAATCTGTCGAGGCCTCGAATACTTTCACGTTGGCGTGGTGTGGAAGTTTGGAGAGTGGGGTGCAAGTTGTAGGCAGCGCTGGTACGATTCCTGACTTACCCTGACTTTTTTACGTTCCGTGTTAGTTAAACTTTCCTTATGTGTATGTATGTCCATTACTTGACGTTGTCTGATTAGTGTTAGACGACGTTTGGAAAAATGCGCACCATAAAATCTAACATGTCAGTATTGCAGTAAAGTCATTAAATCTTAGTACACTCTCTAAATGTGTTCTGCGGCTTAAGGGTTGGCAGATACTGAATTTACCTCGCACTGGAAAAACACAGCGGGCTATTAATGGCTATACAATTTTAAAGAATGCATTTCTAAATCATGATTTTCTACATTTATATTATGTTTGGTTTGAGGTTTTAAGAGACTATTGGCCATCAAAAAAATTTTGCAGTTATTATCCGATTTTTATATGAATATTTTTAATATAATAGACTGGTTATTTGTTAATTATTTTATACTGTTTATATGTTCATGGTTATGAATAGGTTAAGCAAAATTGTGAACCAAAATTTGGAAGCATGATGAATTTCTCATTTGCACTTAGATGTAGCACTAGTATGTAACAGATTTCATGGATTATCCAAAAACATTCAAGCAAATAAATTATATCCAGTTGCACATTTCCTTATCAGACAATAGTTCAAAAGTACGAAAAGGTGTCCTCGGGTTTTTCCCTTCGGGATTAATCCAGGATCGTCACCAATGACCTAGTGTTACGTTAATAAGCTACCTACCTATACTCAAGGAACATTTTTGACGTAAGAATATGAAAAAATCTCAAAGGCTTCCTTTACTTATCAACCAGTTTTTTTATATTGTTGCATATGTAATTCCATCAAAAATTATAGTAACTGAAACATTCTGTTTGCTATCTACAGAATTTGATAAAAATTCATTTAAAAATCAGTTTCAGTTACTGTCCCTTAAATAATTTGAAATTACATCCCCAATGAATGTCTGTGTGGGTAGGTAGTTAATTAACACCATTCTGGAGCAACACGACGGGCTATTGGCGACGGTCCGCAATCAATCCCTAAGGAAGATATACAAGGACAACGCCTCGTAATTTTTAACTGCCGTCAGATGACGAGGTCAACACCTCTCTGACCTGGTAACCCACTCTCCAAACTAATACACCGCTCCAACGTGAGGATATTTGAGGTCAGGCAGATTTAACGTGCACCAGCCACCGTGTACATGATGGTATTTGGATGATCCAAATTTCGAATTCCTAACCCTCCGGTAGTTAGTCCGATGCTCTACCCACTGGGCTACCGCTGCCAAAAAGATGTCGGAATTTATTTCAGTTCATGATAGTTTTAACGGTGTTTAAAGATATTACTAGTATACAGGTCAAGCACCTTCAAAACTCCTGGAGCTAGTTGACTCCAAATCTCAAACGAAAGACTCGTTCGTTTTGGGGCAAGAAAAAATATTTCGTTGCGTATACGTATTTGTTCAAGAACAGTGTTCGGAATTTGTATTGAAACGCAATCGAAAAAAGGAAGACGTCAAAAAAGTTATTTGATGAAGCACGGAAAACGGCGATCACAGGACTCCTATAATTTGGAGGAAAGTTCACAGAAAGTCAGCCCAGAAACTAGGTATACCATTATCGTCGAACACCAATCCCCAGAATTTGCTTGCTAAAGAAGCGTCTGCCCATTTGATCGCTTCTATTTTTTTGTCGCCATTTTTATTTTACTTTTTACGTCCTTCCACTGCAATGACTTCCAAGAACTTTTCAGTGGGTAAGACAGAGTAAATCGCTTTTATTATTGTTATTGGCCATAGCAAACGGAGCATCGCTCCTTTATCAGGTGCTTATCAGATTCAAGGTCACGGCAAAGGTCAGGTCCGCGGGGCCGCCGATTGGGCCATTTGAACTAATGACACGCCCACAACAAAAACGGCGGCCTATGACCCGAAGTTCTCTCAGATGTTGTTCAGTGTGCCAATTATTGCTCCGAATAGCTTCTTTTTCTGTGCGCGATTTTTGTTATCTGCTCTTTTTTGTGTGCCCGTGTTGCCGGAACAATTTTTTAGGGTACTTGGGGAGGGCAGCGGGTAATTTAGCCAGTTTCGCTTTTGCTGTTGACTGTTCGTTTCTCCGCTCCGCGTTTCGCTAATACCCTGACATCTGGTCACGTCTCGTTTTTGTCTGAAGCCGGTCTGATTAGAGGCAGATTGTGGGAGCCGACGTTGATGTTAGGTTAAATTAAAACCTGCAATTTTCGGAATCACCTGCAGCGGGAGGTGCATTGTATTGCAATCGAGTCGATCTTTCCTTTTTTTTGGGGGGGGGGAATGGAAATTCTATGCATTATCGCGTTGGGTGCTATCCAAATATCGCCTTTTTGACTAATCACACCTACTAATTCTACTTCAGCGGTAGATAACGCAAACAGGCATCGAAACCACTCATTTAAAATAGAGGGATCGCAAGCTATGTGTAGAAAAAATTATATAGTTCTGGTCAACAATTCCCGATTTTTATTGTCTAGAAAAAACTAACTAAAAATCAAAAGCACTTCAAAGCCATTTTGGATTGGAAGAACGCTGAAGAAGTACAAGCCTTTTTTCTTTCGCGCCACGTTCTTCGGCTATATCGCTCATTTTTACTACTTTTTATTAGCTTTGTTCATATCAAAATTATTCTTTTATTATTAACTATTGAATGTGCATAAATACTAGCAAAATCTTCATCTAATCTCTAACCCTTCTGTCTCGACGTGGTATTTCGTCATTAGAACAAATCTGGCCAGATCTTGATTTCATAAAAAAAATGGGCAATATTTGGTAATGAAGAGGTATTTAAACATTATCGAAATTGGTCAGATCGTTGATAGTCTATATATGTCGCTTAAACCACTTGTAGGATTAATGGACAGTGAAACAGCTATGGTACGGTGACAGGACTGTTTCTATTGACAATGTTTAAAAGGGTGGCATTTAAAAAATGTTTATTTAAAAGTTTTGTAATTTTTCTTGAAAAAGTGTTTTATACCTGTGAGTACGATTTGGTCTTCAAGTATTATTTTGTGTTTAAGAACAATTTTGTCTAGAAGACAATTTAAACACTGTGTCTTCTGTCTTTTCTGAACGGGGACGTGCATGAAAGAAATAGACTTTGAACCATCCTGGTGTTGTCTCGAGGAGGTATCGCGACATCAGCAAAACTGGCCAGATCTTTATGGAAGAGATCTCTCGACACTAAAAAAAAAAAAAAAACTGACCAGATTTCGTTGTGATCAACAAATCGGCAATATCTTGAGGACGACATATTTCATCATTTGCAAAACCGGCCAGATCTTTATGGAAGCGATCTCTCGACACTAAAAAAACTAACGAGATCTTGATCTTGTCATGATCAACAAATCAGAAATATTTTGATGCCGAGACATTTCGTCATCATCAAAAGTGGCCAGATCTGGATGGAAGGGATGTCTCGTTGAAACCACTTGGAGTGTTAAGTGTGCTCTATTCTGAAGATGGAATGAATGGAAATGCATTCACTTCATGAGCAATAGCACTGCAAAATACTTCTGTGACGCGGACAAATGTTTTGGCTTCATGCAGCGCAACTTTTCAATAATACTTTTGGAAATGCCGTCTATTTGGACACTAGGACAACCTCCGTCCTTGACGCACGGAATTAGATAGAATGAATTTCGGATTTACAAGCAGGAAAGGAAATATCAATCCACTTTAGAAACCAAGAGTTCGAATGTCACTTGACGAGGTAACTCGTCATACGTATTAGAAATGCTGACCACATCTCGATGGACGAGGTATCTCGTCATTACAAAATTGGTAGATTGTGGCGTGGAGACAAAGTATTTTTGGCCTGAGTGAATGAATGAAGCAGACATAGGGAGTTTGAACGATTGTTTTTTGTGATTATTCAACGATAAATTTACAGTTTGACAGTGTAATTTTATATTAAATGTCTTGATGGACGAGGTATCTCGTCATTACAAAATTGGTAGATTGTGGCGTGGACACAAAGTACTTTTGGCCTGAGTGAATGAATGAAGCAGACATAGGGAGTTTGAACGATGGTTTTTTTGTGATTATTCAACGATAAATTTACAGTTTGACAGTGTAATTTTATATTAAATGTTGCAAAGTTTGGTAGCTTTTGAACGGTACCACTTAAGCAGTTCTCACTCCACGCAATCCAAAGTGACACTGGCCCAAAGCTAGCCCAGTGCCGTATAATTTCGTCATATTTCGGACCCCTCTCTACGCCAAGTGTACCTGCGCATTCGATTTCAAGGTCATTAGGTTCGGATAACCTTTGTCTACACGATTTTATATTAAACTTTTGACTGTTTCTTCTAGTTCTGAAATCATTTGACTAAACAGTTTCGACGCTTTTTGTAGCGCTCGACTTTTCATACAGTCCTCTTCAGTACTTACTATTCCGATTGCCCTTCAGTACTCACTATTTTTATTGTCATTCAGTAGTTACAGTTCCGATTTTAACCTTTAGACTACTGCCTGTACAGAAGTTATAACTTGATAGTGCAAAGAAAGAATTTAGACTACGGCCAGTGCAGCAGTTGTATCTTGAAAGTTATAAACATCGCGCCAAGAAAGAATTCAGACAACGGACAGTGCAGCAGTTGTATCTTGAAAGTTATAAGAATCGTGCCAAGGAAGAATTTAGACTACAGCCTGTATAGCAGTTGTACCTTGAAAGTTATAAGAATCGAACCAAGAATGAATTGCCTCAGTTATATCTATAGGCGTAGTCAAAAGGTTAAAGACGCATTCACTTCAAATACTGCCAAGACCTTGATCTCGTCAATGACAAAAAATATCCAGTATGTTGATGACGAGATATCTGGTCTTTAGCAAAATTGGTCGAATTTTGAGGGAACGGATAATAATCCACTTGGTGGGAGAAAGAGTTGTTCTTTATTGAACTGATATTAAATTTTTAGGGTCTCGAAAGTTTAAATGGGGGAGAAGGTATCGATTTCCAAAATTTTCTACCGCATTTAGCGTTTTATTAAACTGTTTAACCATTAATTGCGTGCTCACCAGGACTTATTTTCCACACCTGAAACTGGTTACAGGTACACGTTAAAGTAATGAGTGAATCTGTTTATAATTGCTATAAGACCTCTAAACACAGCATTGACCAGGCAAATAACCTGCAATTTTTCTTTACATAAGTTACTTTTTATTAAAAAAAGCTTTCGATATTGTTATTCTCCCCAAATAACTAGTTTTTATTTAGATAAAATTAATTTTTCCTGCCATGAAACGGCTTTTCATCGCTGATAAACAGATTAAGCCTAGATCGCGTATAGCTTAATGAAAACGCATTCCTGCTTTTTACCTGCTTCGAGTTATTGTTACATAATCTCTCATTAAACCCACACGAGTTTCGAACTGATAGAGGGGGACACAAAGGACGCCGTTACAAAGTGCTTCCGAAACTCGTTCAGTAACGCGAAGCCACGCGGGAAAAAAAATACTGGCGATGACGCAAAGCCTATCGATTATATCCGAATTAGCTGAAGAATGGTTGATGGGAAAGCAAAAGGATTAAGACGCATCGATTAAAGAACCACTTCAAAATTCTTCGCTAAGCTGCAAAAACCTAGTCCTTTCTTTTTTCTTCTAGCAACGGAACAAAAAACAAACTTTTCGAAGGCATAACGGATTATAAAAGTCCTTTTTACTCCACTATTAGAGATTAAAATACTGGCAAAAATCTTTGTGTTGAGTGGTTCGATTATGCATTTTTTTATTCCGTCGTTTGCGTGGAGAATTCTTCGCAGTGCGTTCCAGTCTCGGGAGCAGACGATAAATTTAAAGCCGGTCTTTTGTCCTCGGCCAATGAGGTGAGATTAAATCCTTCCGCGCCATTTAACGACGGAGAGTTTTCGGCGGGAAAATCGAACAAAGAAGATGGAATTTTCCACCACAGATTGCGGTCTGAAAAGATTCATTCGCGCGTTATAAATGCTTTGCTTCTGCACAATAAATTCGGCGTTATTTGGTAAGTATTTGTCACACGTTATTAAACTCGGGTCTTCTTTTCTTTCTTTCTCTTTTTATTTTATTATTTCCTTCTGTCTTGCCCCCTTTTGTGTTAAGCTATAATGTTAAATAAATGATATAGCAGAGATGGTTGCTTTTTAACTGGTCCTTTTCCAGTAGTTGCGTTTGAGTTCCACATTCTCGGTTTATTAGTTTGCTTGAAATTTAATATTGCATTTAATTCTGTCTTAATATCTTTCAACTGAATCATGTAAGTACCTCTACTCCTTCTTGTAGTGTTACGGTAGTCCAGTTGGCAGAGTAACGGATTAGAAACCGGATGTTTGTGAGTTCGAAACCGGGTCCAACCAAAGACCACTGTACATGTTAAATCTGTTGGAACCTCAAATATCCTCACGACCTCGTAACTTCAAATGTTGGTATGGTGTTGAAATTTGGAAATTGGGATGCTCTTTCCTGAATTAGTTCATTATTTTGCATTCTGTTTTCACCCCTTTTGTGTTAAGTTACAATCTTAAATAAATGATGTAGCTATTTTTTAACTGGTCCTTTCCCAGTAGTTTTGCTTGAGTTTCACCTTCTCTATATACACTACCCTACAATAATGAACCGGACGGCAGCGAATTTGCATAAAATCCGACTGCTTGTTTGGGGGTGTTTATCGCGGTAAGACCTGGGACCTTTGCATGTTGTTCCTGGTAAATTAAACGCCGGCGCCTACATGAACATTTTGGACAATCAGGTTCTTCCTACGCTCTGGCAATTTGACGGAATGGATGAATGTTACTTCCAGGACGACAACGCTCCATCTCACGTTGCAGCCTCTGTCAAGCAATGGTACCAAGACAGGGAGGCAAAACGCCTTTCCTGGCTGGCCTGCTCAGAGTCCCGACCTAAAACCCATAGAATATTCGTGGACAAGTTAGAGCGACGCTTAGGGACCAGGGAACCACGTCCGAAATCTACGTCTGAGCTGGCGACATTCTTGCAGCAGGAATGGACACAAAAACCATTAGCTGTGTATCAAAACCTTGTTGAAAGTACGCCCAGAAGGGTTGCTAGTGTAATTGCATCACGTGGGGGACCATCCACCTATTAAAGCATTTATTCTTTCCCTTATACCATCACATCTTGCTGTCCGGTCCATTATTGTAGGGTAGTGCATGTGTACAGTTACTTTTGATTTAGTCTTTGTGTACTTAGTAATGTTTATCACCTGTTTCCTGCACTACCCCTTTTCATGGAGTCGTGGATGCCCAGTTCGAAAAATAACAAGTTGCAACCGAAAGGTTTCGAGATCAAAACTCGATCTTACTAAAGATCGTCGTGTTCATGGGGGCTGGTGTATGTTAAATTTGTTGTGGCGTCATGGTGTGGAAGTTTGGAGATTGGGGTACCACATGAGGTGTTAATTCCGTCATCTGACTGTGATTCAAAATTAAAAGGTGTTTTCCTCGGTTCTTTTCTTTTAGGATTAATCCAAGACAGTCCTCAATAGCCCGTTGTGATTATTCAGTTTGACGTTAGTAAACTACCTATCTACCTTTCCCTTACTTATATCACCCCATTTCCTCTCTAAATTTTACTCTTATTTTCTCTACTCTCATTCTCCTCATCTTTCTTTCTCTTTTGTAGTTTTTTCGATATCTCTCTTGCTCTTAGCGTCTCTCAATAGCCTTCTCTTGAACTCAACCTCGAAGTTCCTACTTTTCGTCTTACTTTTGTTTCGTTATCCATTTGTCTCAACACGACTGTGTCTTCCTTTTCTTTAATCACTTTACGTTTTATTTCTTTAAGTTCTTTTCTTAATATATCTGAAGGAATATCTATATTTTCTAGCTTGTTTAAATCCATAAATCTAGTTCTCTTTTCTTATTTTCTCTATTTTGTTTTCTGCATCTCTCTGATTTCATTTATTCTATTCCCTTTTCCACTATTTTTCTCTCTGGGCTTTTGTCTTTTTGGCGTGGTGTGGAAGTTTGGAGAGTAGAGTGCCCGCTGAGGTGTTGTCCTCGTCATCTGACCGCGGTTCAAAATTATGAGGTGTTGTCCTCGGATCTTTACCTTTGAGAGTGATCCCGGACCGTTGCCAATAGCCTATTGGGTTGATTCAGTGCAACGTTAATTCAACTACATCTGTATATCTATATCTTTTTCCATTTGCGTCAAATATCTTTTCAATCATCTTTACTTCTCTTTTTTCTTCTTTTTTAATCCCTTGATTTTGTCAATCTTTTAATTATTTTATATTCCTTTCTTAAGATTTCTGTTGGACTTTATTTACCTTTTTTGTTCCTCCGGTTCGATAGATTTTATCTCTTATTCTTTTTCAATCTTCTATTTAGTCTATATCTCTTTCTCACTACTTCTGTTACTTCTGTATGGCTTTATTTATACAGTGGTTTTCGATAGATTATATCTCTAATTCTTTTAAATTCAATCTTCTGATTATGCTATATCTCTTTATCACTATGTCTACATGCATTTATATATGTCTCTTGTTCTTGTAGTTCAATGGGTAGTTAAGAAAGCAATCAACGTCATACCGGAGCAGCGGGCTATTGGCGCCGGTCCCGAAGATGTGTTTCAATGGGTTTTAATCCTCTTTAGTTTCCAGTCCCATTTTGTCTCACGATCTGCTTTTCGTTTAATTTTGCCGTCATCTTTCCTACTATGATATCCTCCACTACATCAGCAGAAATCGCTCTACATGTCTTTCTAATCATATTTTCTTCCTATTTTTTCTCACTCTCTTTCTTTCATTTTTTTCTCTTCATTCATCAATTTCCTCTACTTTTCCTACTTTTTCTCTTCATTCACACTTCGCTTTCAGTTCTTCACTGGGTATATTTGTATGCCCATTCAACCCTCTTTTATGGTTTGTGGGTTTGTTTGCCATAATAAGGCGCATAGAAATCCCAAATGGAATTGACAAATTGTCTCATGTTTAATATAGTGCTGGACTTATTGACTGATATTAAACTTATTTACTTTATCACAGTAGGCTAACCTAATATACACTGCCCTACAATAATGGACTGGACAGCAAGATGTGGTGGTATAAGGGATAGAACACATGCTTTAAAAGGGTGGTGGTCTCCCACGTGCTGCAATTGCACAAGCAATCCTTCTGGGCATACTTTCGACAAGGTTTAGATACACAGCTATGGGTATTGGTGT
The DNA here is from genome assembly GCA_947359465.1 of Metellina segmentata. NCBI lineage: Eukaryota > Metazoa > Arthropoda > Arachnida > Araneae > Tetragnathidae > Metellina > Metellina segmentata. Next base: position 91,408,524 of record OX375880.1, on the reverse strand, counting down.
CCATTCCTGCTGCAAGAATATCGCCAGCTCAGCTGTAGATTTCGGACGCGGTTCCCTGGTCCGTCAACATCGCTCTAACGCGTCAGGCATGTTATATGGGGCTTAGGTCGGGACTATGAGCAGGCCAGGGAAGACGTTTTACGTTTATGTCTTGGTACCACTGCTTGACAGGGGCTGCAACATGACATGGAGCGTTCTCTTCCTGGAAGTAACATTCGTCCTTTCCATCAAATTGCCAGAGCGCAGGAAGAACCTTATTGTCCAAAATGTTCATGCAGGCGTTCAATTGACCAGGAACAATATGTAAAAGTCCCAGGCCCTGCCACGAGAAACACCCCCAAACAAGTAGTCGGATTTTATGCAAATCCGCTGGCGTCCGGTTCATTATTGAAGGGTAGTGTAAGTCATGTGTCATCCCATTCTCGATTTGATCGCAGCAAACTAACACATAACAGCAGTACATAACTAACTGTCCCCTCACTTTTAAAGGCATTTTTAACCACCAAGTTCTGCTAATTTGAACTTCTAGAGTTTATATTATTTTAGTTAGTGTTTATATATATGTTATTATATTACAAATAAAAAGCACTTAACCGAATATTACAAATTATTAATTATTCCTCGCTACAACATTTTGTATAGTGAAAATCTATAGAACTTTTCTTCATGATAATGTACCTAAGCAATTTAACATGTCATTCTTCCGCTTTACATTCATTTAACTATCTAAACTAACTGATGACTTAATATATCATTAAATAATTTTTAACGTGAATACATCTGTAAAATCGGAACAGAACTGGATAACATGCATGAAAAGTTGAGTGTTAGAAAAAAAATGTTACAATTATTTCATCTTATGATTTCAGAACTAGTAGAAACACCAAGGAGATAAAAATATAGAGTCGTGTAGACAAGGAATGTCCACATCAGACATGACCACATCTGTCCACATCAGACATGACCACATCTGTCCACATCAGATCCACAGAATGTCCACATCAGACATCTACGGATCGACTGAGAGAAACACTGAGCGTGGGGAGTGTATCCGCAATATGTTGATATTTTATGGTACTGGGCGAGCTTTGGGCCAAAACTGTGGATTGCGTAGAGTAAGGACTGCGTAAGTGGTGGAACTGCGCTAGAATCACAAGTCTTTGATCAATAAAATTATCCTTCAGTGTTAATATCAAACTGCACTTTAATCGTTCAAACTGTAAATTAATTGTTGAATATCCACATGTAATAAACAACCGCTCAAACTTCCTGTATCTGCTACATTCGTACAACAATTTACCATCATGTCCGAGTATTCATGTCAAGACTACGGTTTGTATCCTCGATAGGGATGTGAAGCGAATCACAGAACTGCTACTCAATCGCTGCTATTCTTAAAATAACAGTTCTTGCCTGGAACTGTATTATCACAATAACAGTGATTTGGTAGCAGTGATTACTGGAACCGTGATCGAGAATATCTGTGATTCGGTAGCACTGATTGAGGGCTAATTGATGTTAGAGGAAATCTTTTAACCCTTGTACTGCTATTGTGATTCGGTAGCAGGAATCGAGAGTTAACTGATATCAGCTATTATTTAATTTTTATCGGTGATTGCGATAGTTGAATATGACTGGTATTCAAGATTGGGTAGCAGTTGAAAATTGCTTCTATTAGTGATTTGGTCATCCTTAGGCTTTGGTCAATCGGTGGTCATCCTTAGTCGTTGTAAGCCGCAAAGTTAACATCTCATCCCGAAAGAACTTGCGTTGTGTGCAACAAACAATTCTAAATCACAAAAAACAGCATCCCCTTTCAACCAACCAGAGTCGTCACTAGCCTGTTGGGTTGTTCTAGTACGACGTTAATTAAAAAATTACCAACCAACCAGATTCAGTCATAGTTTGGAATCACAATCATGGTTTAGATTCACAGATATTTTTTGGTAGCAGTCACAGAAAACTGTTAATGGAAATCACTATTATTAACATCCCTAATCCTCGACACAATCTACCGATTTTTCTAATAGCGAGATGACCATCAAGATCCATTCATATTTTCTAACATGACAAGATCATCTAGACATGATGGCAAAAAGTACGATCACTTTTCTTTTCAAAATAAACAACAGTCGATAGAACAAGTGCTGAGTGGCTAACAAGACGCATATCGGAAACACAAATCTGCAGACAGGCATTTGTTTTGATTGGTCGACTCTAGGATATGTCGAAATCCACCAACGGCGTCATCCAATCAAGTGCGTACTTTTTAAGTTCATAATTTCTACAGGAAATTCGGAGCATGAACCACTTGTTGAAAAAATCCACGTCAGAAAAAATAAATAACTTATTGATCCAGAAAAAAATGTTTTGATCCCGTGCACCACACAAAACCCGAGACAGAACAAGATCGAAGTGACGGGGTTAACAGGTAGTGGGAAAAGTAATTAATTTCAGGGTCATTCGCTTGACCTCCCAGCCACGGGAGGGCCAGGAGGGTGCTAGACGCCCTTTCCCACCCATCCCAGTCTCCCCATCGAACGAGCCATGCAGACGCGATCCACCAATTCCATTTAGGTGTGAATTATTTGGTCGTTTAGATTTCGTTTCACTTGAGTTGTGTCGTCATTGTTTCCGAAAAAGGTCGATTTAATGGATGGATGTAAGGTCGTCTGCGATGGGATCGGGGGAACGCAAATGGTGATCGTTCCTGGGGCTTTTGTTTTTCTTTCTGAACTGAGGAGGGGCGGAGTATTGTTCTTTCATGTCAGTCACATGTACAGTGTTTTGTGGAATGGTGTCTTGAGTTACTGAAGCAACACAGGGATTCCTTTAGTACAGCTCGATATTCACCTAGTTTAAATGATAATACATGCTCATATTTATAACGCATTGTACAAGGTTTGAACAAAACGCGTCTGTCTTTTGGTCTTGTGTGTATGTCCATTACTTGAAGACTGAATCAACACATGGTCAATAGTTTTGCTCGATATTCACCTAATTTAAATCGCAATATTTGCTAATTTATTCCGCGTGGTACGAGGTGTGACCAAAACGTGTCCGACTTTTGGTCTTATGTGTACATATGTCCATTACTTGATGACTGAAGCAACATATGGATGTCAATAGTTTTGCTCGATATTCACCTAATTAAAATAGCAATATTTGCTAATTTATTCCGCGTGGTACGAGGTGTGACCAAAACGCGTCCGACTTTTGGTCTTATGTGTACACATGTCCATTACTTGACGACTGAAGCAACATATGGATGTCAATAATTTTGCTCGATATTCACCTAATTTAAATCGCAATATTTGCTAATTTATTCCGCGTGGTACGAGGTCTGACCAAAACGCGTCCGACTTTTGGTCTTATGTGTACATATGTCCATTACTTGACGACTGAAGCAACATATGGATGTCAATAGTTTTGCTCGATATTCACCTAATTTAAATCGCAATATTTGCTAATTTATTCCGCGTGGTACGAGGTGTGACCAAAACGTGTCCGACTTTTGGTCTTATGTGTACATATGTCCATTACTTGATGACTGAAGCAACACATGGATGTCAGTAGTTTTGCTCGATATTCTCCTAGTTTGAATAGTAATCTTTGCTAATTTATTCCGCGTGGTACGAGATCTTAACTAAACGCTTCCAGGTTTTGGTCTTATGTGTGTATGTCCATTACTTGATGATGACTGTCTTGTGTGTAGTGGAATTATACCAAATATCGACCTTGTGCACTGAAGTCCAACCAACTAATCGACTTTTGGTCTGAAAAAATTTGCTATTACTTGTGACGCAACTTTTCCTAATGTGGTCTTTACGTCATAAAACCCAAAAAACCGACTTTTTGTCAGGAAATTGTTATTACTTTACTCCACTTTGTTCGAAACTTTTGGTATAACTTTACAGCACTTTGTTCGAAAGTTTAGCAACTACTTTATTACTTTTGTGCAACAAGAAATCGGAATACTCCAAAGTCAATGCGTTCGGAAGGAAACTACTTTTCAACACTGCCCAAAAAAGGAAACTCTTTTAAGTCATTGTTTGATCGGAAAGAAACAACTTTACACTACACTGAAAAACATCGAAACACTCCAAAGCCAAAATTTGGTCGGAATAGAACTAACATGAGTTATATTTTGAAATAAATAAATAAATAAATGATCATAATACAAGTCTATAGATAAAAGCTATTACTTTTAGAACTTCATTAGAAAGGTCATAAATTAACAAGTTGTAAAGACCCTCTGGCTGCGATACATGCCGATATACGGCGTGCAATGGAGTTCAATAGAAACCTTTATGTTATTTTATGGAAAATTAGGCTAAGTAGTAATCTACAGTTGCTGCTTAAGATCTCTTAGTGGATAGATACTGCTTAAGATAGATGCTGCTTAAGATACATTGCGGGGGTGATGCAAATGACAGCCTAGCAATTCCCATACATGCTCAATGGGAGGTAGATCAGGTGATCTCGCCTGACGAGAAGTGGTTTCACATCAAAAAGTCACTCCTGTGAGAGGCAAGATGTGGACACGCATTACAAAGGTATAAATAGCCCTTTTAATAGCCTTACTTAAAAAGCAAAAAATCACTTGGAATCGTGTCTGGAAAGTAGAAATGTCCATCCCGCAGTGTATATACAGACGTATTTTGTCAAGAAATATATCGATGTCATTTCTTTTGCATTTTCATAAACTATCCTTGTATACTTCGAACAAGTTTGGATAGCATATTTCGTCTCTATCCCTACAAATGTCCAGTCGAACTATTAAGTCTATTCGAGTTACCCTGTAAATTTGACAACCATTTTATATATATTTTTATATTTACTATTTATCCCTCCCGTCTGGTGTTGGGTAGGCCAATAATACAAAAACTCTGAGGATCCAAAGTGTTCAACCCTTAATAAGCCCCTATCACCTGAGGTATGCTGGGCGTGAACCTGCAAAACTAAATTGGGGCGGACAAAATATGTTCGTTATGCTTCCAACTTTTTAACAAAACGTACATTAGTGCATGCTTTCATATTTGATAATTCTCATACTTTATTCGTTGGCAGTTTTAGGATATACGCCATTTTGATGAAAAAAAGCTATGAATCTACAAATTTTATTAAAGAATGTTTTAAAATGCACACCTATGTATAAGGACCTAGTTTCTAAAGAAAATTAAACGTTTTGTGAAGGTGATGGTTTACTGAGGTTTGAACGTGGGTGGCTAGTGCATCGGGAGCTATAGCATTGGAGCACTTACACTTCGAGAAGGCCAGTTCGATGACGTAATGCCAAATGTCAGCAGCTTTTCAAAGAAATCAAACGTTTTTGTGAAGATGTTTGTTTATTGAGGCTTGCCCGTGCGCTGTTAACGCGTCAGGTTAGTTGTTTGTATCTGGGATCTATGGAACAAGTGCTATATTTTTTCTAGCTGTGCCAAACACAAGACAACATTAAGTAAAAAAATTTGAACTGAAGACAGAAAACACCATTGGAAATGAAAAGATCGATTTACTGAAGATAGAAGGCACCCTATAAAATGAAAAGATTCATTTACTGTAGACAGAAAGCACCATTGGAAATGAAAAGATTGAATAACTGTAGACAGAAAGCACCATTGGAAATGAAAAGATCGATTTACTGAAGACAGAAAGCACCATTGGAAATGAAAAGACCAATTTACTGTAGACAGAAAGCACCATTGGAAATGAAAAGATTGATTTACTGTAGACAGAAAGCACCATTGGAAATTAAAAGAGCTATTTACTGAAGACAGAAAGCAACATTGGAAATTTAAAGAGCGATTTACTGGAGATAGAAGGCACCAAAAAAATGAAAAGATCCCTTGAGTATATCGGGTTTGTGAAGCCCGTACAAACCCAAATTATATGTGCCCCTGAGGGCGCTGACGCCTCAAAAACGGTCCTGTCAATGAGTTGGCATCCCTCTGCTTCCGTGAAGCCAGTTCAGTGGCAAAATGCAAAATGCCACCTGAAATCATTACCATCTCCTTAGACAGCATAATGCACCCTTTTAACACCAGAAACTGCAGCCGCTGCACAAATATCACCCCCACCGAGACCCAAAATGGGACAATCACTTAATAAGTCTTCGAGGCCCAGACCTAAGCCCGGAAGCAGGCGCGCGTAACAAACTCGGAGCAGGATTAGATGACTTATGAGGATTCGGGGTCCTCAGGCTGGAAGCGGGGACAGTTCTTACAGATGACCTCAGCGAGGAAACCCGCGCCGGAGCTCAAAGGGGTGACAAGAACGGAAACCTTGCAAATGCCTCCTCCACGTCATTTTCATTTCATTACAGAAATTAACACAAGCGAAGAGGAAACCCAAGGGGAACCACTTCCCCCTTCTTTGGTAGGTTCCCCGCTTTTGACTTGGGGCTCTACCCTCCTCCGCGCAGGCTCATTTCCCTTCAGTGCTGATGATTGATGATGTTTAATATGTGTTTCTCATTTGTTCACGACTTTGTTAATGGTTTTCGCAGCTCTCGCCCTCAACCTGCTGTTGTTCTGGAATGGCAGCGCGTTCGTCGAACTGGTGTTCTGGTATTGTATCGGGCAGGGCTATTGGGTCCCGCCACCAGATTCCCTGCAGGGAAGGCATGAGCACCAAGACGGCGATCGTCTCGCACGAGGAAGTAATTAATTTGGAGTGTCTTTATTATTCAGAATGGACTCATCTGATGAGCTCTTCGTGGGTTCGTTGGCTCTGGCTTTTTGATTGCTGAACTCCTAATGTCTGCTTTGAGTAATGGGTTGCAATGGATGGCGATCTCTCTCTGAAAGTGCGAAGTGCACAATGGAAGGAATGCTGTGACAAATTGATTAATGGCGTTTGACTAGTTTTGATCAATTGGGAGGGTTTCAAACATAACTGAAAGCGTGGCGTTGTGTTATTTAGCTGTGAAGTATATGATATATAGTCAGCCGGGAGTGAAATTGGCTGGAATCGACTCCAGAAAATTTTCATTCCGGTCTTTAGAAATATGAAACTTGAATTCACCAGCATTAATTTTGATTGACAATGCTGAATTGCGTATGAGAAATTGCATGCCATGAATACACGATATTCATTGAGCCCAATTTGAAAGTTTATTGTTTCGAAATGACTGTCAAAGAGCGCTATACCACAACGATACCAATAGATTCTCGATGCCTAGACTAGTCTGTATTCTCGCCCTCAACCTGTTGTTCTGTGAATGTTCGTCGAACTGGTGTTTTGGTATTGCATCGAGCAAGTCCTTTGGGTGTTTCCACTTTACTTCTTGGAAAGACATGAGGATCGAGACAACGATCGCCTCATACGAGGAAGTGATTAATTACGAGTTATTATTCAGAATCTTTTTTCTTCAGAAAATATAGGCTTGTCTGATGACTTTGCTGTAGCTTTTAGAGCTTACACAACTGCCTAATGTCTGGTTTGAGTGATGGGTTGAGAAGGATCTCCAGGCTGACAAGAAGTTAAAGAAATTATGCTCGGTGATGAATTGATTACTGGCACCATAGAAGTGGTAGACTGGACATTGCTATTGAGAGAAGCTTTAAAGAGTATGAGCAACGTGTCTACTAGTTGTCACGTGACAGTTCTTTGAAAAATTGGCTTCGCTGCCCAATTTGATTCCTTATCGCCTCGTTTGGCAATGTAACATCTTATGACAAGATAGGCGTTTAAATCCGCATTTCTACAGAGTTTCCACAAAAAGAAATTATTTGGCTAACCGATTTGGCATCTTATCGCCACGATATATTATGACACGGTCGATGTGTGAATGCGCATTTCTATAGAAGGACGACAAAAATGGTGAAATCACCAATTCTACTACTTTCTGGTGATTAATCAGGGAACCAATTAAATGATGAATCAATGAATGGGCAGCTTAACCCTTCCCGTGGTCCAATCAGATGATGAATGTTATGTTCCACCCAATAGTTAAAAACAAAATTCACGTTAGTACTAGTTTTGGTCACAGGATCCTGCTCACTTTACCCTTGCATATCCTCTGTGACTGGCACTAAACTAGGTTTGATCAATTGGGACGCTTTGAAAAGTAGAAATAAAATTATAAAAATACAAGTCTTCAGGAAAAATTTTCGTTTAGAATTTTAAAAATATAAAAATTGATCTCAATACAAAAAAATTTTTTATAAGAATTTATAGTAAGAATTTTTAATAAGAAATAATAAGAATTTTTAATAGGAAATTGTAATAAGAATTTTATAAAAGAAACTGTGTTCCAAGAATACGAGGTATTTAGTCAGCTTCATTGGAATTTTTTTTCCTGTCAAATGAAGAAGTCTATAATAGCAATTTCACTGAAAGAAGTAAGTACTCGAGGTCCAGAAAAAATTTATAGTAAGAATTTTTGATGAGAAATAATAAGAATTTTAATAAGGAATAATTAGAATTTATAATAAGAATTTTTAATAAGGAATAACAATAAGAATTAATAATAAGAATTTTCAATAAGAATTTATAATAAGAATTTTTAATAAGGAATAATAATAAGAATTTATAATAAGAATTAATAATAAGAATTTTCAATAAGAATTTATAATAAGAATTTTTAATTCGAAATAATAAGAATTTTTAATAAGAAATAATAAGAATTTTTAATAAGAAATAAGAATTTATATAATAAGAAAAAATAAGAATTTTTAATAAGAAATAATAAGAATTTATAATAAGAATTTATAATAAGAATTTGTAATAAGAATTTATAATAAGAATTTATAATAAGAATTTATAATAAGAATTTATAATAAGAATTTATAATAAGAATTTATAATAAGAATTTTTAATAAGAAATAATACGAATTTATAATAAGAATTTATAATAAGAATTTATAGTAAGAACTTATAGTAAGAATTTGTAATAAGAATTTGTAATAGGAATTTATAATAAGAATTTATAATAAGTATTTTTAATAAGAATTTATGCCGACCAACCGGTATAGTGGTTAAGGTGTTAGCCTCTAGATCGGAAGGTCCCCGGTTCGAATCCGGGTTCGGGCATGGATGTTTGTAAGCGTATAACAGCTCAGGTGTTGCTTCGTCATCTGAACATGGTGCAAAATTACGAAGTAATTGTTAGGAGCAATGATGGTCCTCCCACTGGGTGCTCCTTCACAAGTGGCCATCACTTCCGGCCTTGTAGTGGGCAATGACTTCGGTCAAATGTGCCCGCCATTAGAAGAAAAAAAAATAAGAATTTTTAATAAGAATTTTTAATAAGAATTTTTAATAAGAATTTTTAATAAGAATTTTAATAAGAATTTATATTAATAATTTTTAATAAGAATTTTATAAAAGAAACTGTGTTCCCAGAATACGAGATATTTAGTCAGCTTTATTGGAATTTTTTCCCCTCGAAATGACGAAGTCTATAATAGCAATTTCCCTAAACAAAGTAAGTACTCGAGGTCCAGAATAAATTTATTCTATCGTACTCAATTTGTTGTTCTGTTAATGTAAGCGTTCGTCGGAGGCGTTCTGGTATTGTATCAGGCAGCGCTATCGAAACTAGACTAGAAGGGATGAGTACGAAGACAACATTAGTCTCGCACGAGCAAATGATTAATTTAAGATTTCTTTAATTCTTTAGAATGGGCTCTCATCTGATAAGTTCATCGTCGGTTCGTTTGTTCTGGTTTTTCGATTACAGAACAGACTAATATCTCCTTTGAGTAATGAATCGAATAGGATCACTGTAGACACGAAGTGAAAAAGAAATTGTTTTCGGTGATGAATTGATTAATGGCGCTTGACTAGGGATTGATCGATTGGGACGTTTTCAAACGAAACTGAAAGCGTGGAGCTTTGTTGCTGCGAAGTGTTTCCCTTTGGATTGAGTGTGGATCAGGTGAACCAGGTATGAAATTGTAAGTGCCACCCGAACAAATTTTTCATGGGTTTAAAAACATGAAGTCAATTTACTAAAGATGAATTTCGATGGACAATGCTGAATTGTGCATGAGAAATTTGATGTCATGAATACACTCACAACACTTGGTCAATACATATTGGTGATCACAACATAATGGTTATCTTTAGTAAAAAATATATTCTGTTTCAAAGTTGGGGAAATTTTTAAACACTTTTGCGTGATGAAAGCAGTAGTTCTTACAGGATATCCGATTGCTGTCGTTCTCAACTTTGCTGCTCAGGAAAGGCAAGCGGGTACCCTTTTGCCCGGTTGTTATAGTAACGAATTTGTTACCTGAGACTCCATACAAAAACCATTGAGTACGTGGGGGCTGATGTACTTAAAATTTTTAACTGACCTCAAATGTCCTTCCGTTGGCATGGTGTGGAAATTTGGAGAATGGTGTTGACCTCGTCATCTGACCGTGGATCATAATTATGAGATATCGTCCTTCGATCTTTCCGTTCGGAACTGATTTCGGACCATCGCCAATGTCCGTTTTGTTGCTCCAGCGTGACCTTAATTCAATTACCTACCTACCTGTAAAAACCAAACGTTCGCCGAAATAGTAATTAGGTAAGCAGGTAAATAGCGTCTCACTAGAGAAGTACAGTGGGTTATTGGCGACTTTCCAAGATCAATCCCAAAGGGAAAGATACAAGGACAACGCCTCGTGATTTCGAACCACGATCAGATGACAAGAACAACACCTGAACTGGCACCCTACTTTCCTAACTTCCATACTACGGCCAACATGAGGTAATGGTATAATGGTAATTTTAATTAACGTCTAATTTACTTTAACGTCTAATTTACTTTAATTACGTCATACTACACCACGTTACTTTGAGCCTTGTTCAGATATCGAGGCAACACCTGAGCTGGCACCCCCACTCTCCAAAATTCCACACCAACCCAACGTGAGGACTTTCGGCCGCGACAGATTTAAGGTGCACCTGAGGCGTCTACACCATACGCTTGCAAATATCCATGCACTGACCCGGATTCGAACCAGGAACCTTCCGATCTAGAGGCTAATACCTTAACCATCAGATCGGTTTGTCGACACCTGACCGTGGCACAATATTATAAGGTAATTGGTAATTTTTTAGTTAACGTCGTACTAGAACAACACACGGGCAATTGACGACGGTCCGTACCAATCCTCTAAGGGAAAGAACAGAGGACAATACCACGTCATTTTGAACCACAATCAGATGACGAGGAAACACCTGAGCTTGCACCCCACTCTCCAAACTTCCACACCAACCCAACGTGAGGACTTTCGGCAACGACAGATTTAAGGTGCACCAGCCGACTCTACACCATACGCTTACAAACATCCATGCACTCACCCGTATTCATACCAGGAACCTTCCGATCTAGAGGCTAACACTTTAACCACTATACCGGTTGGTCGGCGCCAACATGAGGACATTTGAGGCTACGACAGATTTTAAAGTGCCCTCACCACCACGTACACACAACTGTCTTTGGCTCGCCCGAGTTTCGAACTCACAACCCTAATCCATTGCACTTCCATCTGGGCTACCGCGAACCTTCACGAACTGTGGCTCTGGCATTGTATTAGTCAGGGCTATGGGGCCTGCCACAAGGCCCCCTCGAAAGAATACATGAACACCAATGAAAGCGATCGTCTCGCACGAGGAAGTAATTAATCTAGGGTATCTTTATTATTCAGAATGGCCTCATCTGATGAGTTGGTTCTTCACGGGTTCGTTGGCTTTTGATTGCAAAACTGCTTAATGTCTCGTTTGAGTAATGGGTTAAGAGGGATGACGATCTCTCGGAAGACGCGAGGGGTACAATGGCAGGAATGTTGCTCTGTGACAAATTGATTAATGGCTCCAGACCTGGGATTGATGAATTGGGAGTTTGTGAAACGTAACCGAAAGGGCGTAGCGTTTGTGAAGTGCTTTTAAAGTGTTTGTCTACAATGAACCGTGGAATGTTGTGTCGTAAGAAGAAGCTATCCCGCAAGGCCAATAAAATTAAGAACGATGATTTCACTGAAAACTTTTTGATGGACAAAGACTAATTGCCTCATCACAAACTTAATGCCATGAATGTACGATATTGTTGAGCTCTATTGAGAAATATATTCCATTTCGAAATTAGGGAGGATCTAAGAGTATTGTTTGCACAATAAAAGAAGCATTCAATAAAGTTCTCCAGGCATATATTGGCATGTGGCTTAGAAAAGTTCGGTACCAAATTGTTTTTCCGGTCAATTTTCCGTGGCCGGGATCTTCACAAATCACAAGGGATAAGTTGTTTAATGGAAAAGAAAACTTTATTTTCCCAGTGCCAACATATGGATCGTATGAAGTTATAATTGGGGAGAAAGTGGCTGTCTGCGCTTCACCTGGACATTATGAGAGGTGCTGCTGCATCGTACTCACCGTGAAGTGTGGGCATGCATTCCTGGAACACTTTGAGGAAGCTGGTATGGATCCACGTGTCGTCTTTAAGAAACTAGGAAGATTCAAGCAGTCAACCCGACTTCTGCACATTCGAAAATTGAACAGTGTCCATATAGTTTCTTAACACCTTGACTGCCGGTCACGTGAGGATGTATTGATAGTTATTGCCCCACCGTAGAAATGGGTTTCCCCAGAAGCCAAAAGTTGAACTAGTGTCGATATAGTTTACAGATAGTTTCTTAACACCTTGAATGCCGGTCACGTGAGGATGTGTTGATAGTTATTGCCCCATCGTAGAAATGGTTTTTCCTAGAAGCCAAAAATTTAACTAGTGTCCATATAATTTCCATATATTTTCTTAACACCTTGACTGCCGGTCACGTGAGGATGTGTTGATAGTTATTGCCCCATCGTAGAAATGGTTTTTCCTAGAAGCCAAAAATTGAACTAGTGTCCATATATTTTCTTAGCACCTTGACTGCCGGTCACGTGAGGATGTGTTGATAGTTATTGCCCCATCGTAGAAATGGTTTTTCCCAGAAGCCAAAAATTGAACTAGTGTCCATATATTTTCTTAGCACCTTGACTGCCGGTCACGTGAGGATGTGTTGATAGTTATTGCCCCATCGTAGAAATGGTTTTTCCTAGAAGCCAAAAATTTAACTAGTGTCCATATAATTTCCATATATTTTCTTAACATTTTGACTGCCGGTCACGTGAGGATGTGTTGATAGTTATTGCCCCATCGTAGAAATGGTTTTTCCTAGAAGCCAAAAATTGAACTAGTGTCCATATATTTTCTTAGCACCTTGACTGCCGGTCACGTGAGGATGTGTTGATAGTTATTGCCCCATCGTAGAAATGGTTTTTCCCAGAAGCCAAAAATTGAACTAGTGTCCATATATTTTCTTAGCACCTTGACTGCCGGTCACGTGAGGATGTGTTGATAGTTATTGCCCCATCGTAGAAATGGTTTTTCCCAGAAGCCAAAAATTGAACTAGTGTCCATATATTTTCTTAGCACCTTGACTGCCGGTCACGTGAGGATGTGTTGATAGTTATTGCCCCATCGTAGAAATGGTTTTTCCTAGAAGCCAAAAATTTAACTAGTGTCCATATAATTTCCATATATTTTCTTAACACCTTGACTGCCGGTCAGGTGAGGATGTGTTGATAGTTATTGCCCCACCGTAGAAATGGTTTTTCCCAGAAGTCAAAAAATGAACTAGTGTCCATATATTTTCTTAACACCTTGACTGCCGGTCACATGAGGATGTGTTGATAGTTATTGCCCCACCGTAGAAATGGGTTTTTCTCAGAAGTCAATACCAGAATAGATTAGCGAAATGCTTAGCCAACAAATTTGCAACTTCATCATGTGTTAAGAGGCTTATTGCATAGCATTTTTCTTTTTTAGGATCGTGAAGGCCCTGCAGAACTATAATATCTAGAACTCATATCACAAGATTTTATTAATAACTAATAAAGCTATAAATTCGTAACCACATACCTTTACAACTAGCTTCTAACCTTTAACTCCACACCAATACCAGCAGACACACCTAATATATAATACCGATTGAAGCGGATAATAAACGTTGAGGTGCAACTCTTTCCGCGCGAACGCGTGACTGGCTACTGAGACAACACTCTACACCACGCGCTGGCCAGTGATTGGCTCTTTGTAGCTGACGTCGCATCACGTGCTGGCGCGTGATTGGCATTGAAAGTGTTAAGATAGGTTGGTACAAGCGCCAGATTTGGTCTAGCTTCGCCACAAAATACGTATAATATACGCATAACAGTTTTTACTAATACAAAAGAGAGGTATACACCCAAGATTGTTTCAGTAATCGAACCTGTGACGCCTACTAGTCATCGGTACAAATTTCTCACGAGCAACACTTTTAGACTCTCTGTTACTGTTTGGGCAAAGAGAAAACTCGTTAGTCAGTTTTGAATGCGTCCCTTTCCCGAGATAGACTCAGAAGAGCCAATCAGTGGGTTTGCCCACAGACGTAAAATTAAGTAGACTGATGCTAGTAGACTTAAGTAGACTGCTATTAAGAGCTTCAAAAAGTGAGGCCAGCATGTTGACTAGTAGTCACGTGATTGCTCTGAGGAAGAATTTACCTGGCTAACCGATTTGGCATCTTATCGCCTTGTTTGGCGATATAATATGACACGGTAGACGAGAGCTTGCCCCGAGCTTGCACCCCACTCTCCAAACTTCCATACCAAACCAACGTGAGGACTTTCGGCAACGACAGATTTAAGGTGCACCAACCGCCTCTACACCATGCGCTTACAAACATCCATGCCCGGACTCGGATTCGAACCAGGAACCTTCCGATCAAGAGGCTAACACCTTAACCACTATACCGGTTGGTCGGCACAAAAATGGGGAAATCGCCAAAGTCTACTACTATAATGTGTGGACCAGGGTAATGAATTAACGGATGGGTGTCTTTTCTCATGTCCCATGAACCATTCGGATTACGAATATTCGGTTCTTCCCGACAGACAAAAATAGTTTAAGGGTCACATTACTACTTGAATTGGACACATGATACTAAAAGCTCACTGTTATATTTCATCCATGGGCTTGTCAAACATCGCTAGCAACCAGCGAATTATAGGTGGTGCAGGTTCGATTTTTCTCTACATGTATTTATCTCTTTTGTCTCAGTAAAACATTCCCTGTGTGGTTCTTTCAAACATTACTGCGGTCCATTTGCTGGACGTTTGGCTCAGCTATGGTGTAGAGGCTGCTGGTGCATCTTCAACATGTCGTGGCCGAAAGTCCTCACGTTCGGTTGGTGTGGAAGTTTGGAGAGTGGAGTACAAGGTCAGGTGTGGCCTCGTCATCTGACTGTGGTTCAAAATTACGTTGTGTTCGGATCTTTCCCTTGAGGGATTGATCCCGGACCGTCGTCAATAGCCCGTTGTGTTGTTCTAGAACTACGTTAAAAATAACCAATGACCTAAAAGGTCACTGTTATATTTCATCTATGGGTTTACTCCGCTTCGCTAGCAAACAGTGAATTATAGGCGGTGCAGGTTCGATTCCCCTCTGCATGTATTTCTCTCTTCTGTCTCAATAAAACATTTCTTGTGTGGTCCTTTCAAACATTACTGCGGTTCATTTGCTGGATGCTTGGATCAGCTTTGCCAAATATGGTGCCAGTGCAATAAAACCCTACCCACTACTAGTGATGCGACATCGACAGCAAAACATCGATGCTGATAATACATCGCCCCCAAAACATCGATATTTTTAAAATTCTGTGTATTTAAACTTTCTTACCCCATTTTTTAAAACTGCTTTAGCAACTAGTGATGCAACAGCGACTGCAAAACATCGATGTTTTAAAACTTTGATGTTCAAAATTAAAAACATCGATGTTGATAATGCATCGCCCCCAAACCATCGATATTTTTAAATTCAGTGTATTTAAACTTTTTCCCCCATTTCTTAAAACTGGTTTAGCAACTAGTGAAGCGAGATCGTCTCCAATACATATATGTTTTTATAAAACATCAATGTTTTGAAAACATCGACATCGATGTCGCATCCCTACTTTTCAGACCCTTCACCCTTGGCCACTTTGGTCTAAATTTTTATACCGGTACTTTTTTCATTTGAAAATAAAACATCGGCAAGTATAAACATCGATGTTACAAAAACATCGAATCCAATACATCGATGTTTTTTTAAAAAAAACATCGATGTTTTGAAAACATCGGCATCGATGTCGCATCCCTACCCACTACCACTAATCTGAGGATGATGATTCTGATTAATTATATAATTTTACGTACTCTTCACGTATGACAAAGCAATGACAAGAATTTCAATTTTCTACAGTGAGCTAACGAAAATTCGGCTCCCAATTCCAAAATAATTCTTAACCTGTCCGATGATAAGGTGTTAGTCTCTAGATCGGAAGATTCCTGGTTCAAATCCGGGTCAGTGCATAGTTGTTTGTAAAAGTATGGTGTAGAGGCGGCTGGTGCACCTTAAATCTGTCGTTGCCGAAAGTCCTCACGTTGGTTTGGTATGGAAGTTTAGAGAGTGTGATGCAAGCTCGTGGCAAGCTCTCGTCTTCTGACCGTGGTTCAAAATTACAAGGTGTTGTTCTCGGATCATTTCCTTAAGGGATTGATCCCAGACCGTCGTCAATAGCACTTTGTGTTGCTCTACTACGACGTTAATTAAAAAATTACCAAAATTACTAAATTACTCAAATAATGCTTTATTGGGAATTTTGGAACATATAAAAGTAATTACAGTTCAAAGGATGATTTAACAATATGGTTAAATAAAAAAATTAACTTTACGCTAACGATCCCAATTAAAATTGGTAACCAGATATTTTCATATAAACTGCACTTCTAATTAAAACATTGACAGTTTTTTCAAATAAACCAAAATTCATTTTCACTGAACGAATCATTTTCTCAATGATAATTATTCTACATAACACACGTCTTGCACAATTAATCCTACAGATTAAAGTAACATCTTAACTTCAACAAACAATTTTTGCATTATTAACAACCTTTCTTTTTAATAAATATTCCTCGAAAAGTCCTTCAATCGAAAGTATAAAATTTTCATTTTCGAAGTCTACCCCACTGAAAGGAAACATTTATTATACGCGTGAAAATTAGTTCTGAAAAATTACTATATCAGGAAAGTCTTCCCTTTATTACAGAATCTTAGGAGAATGAAGAATTTTTTGAATTAAATTTAAATATTTAATTTTCTCCTCCTACTCACTAGGGTTCCAGAATTTGCAATTTAAATCACATTTCACCGAAGTTCTAAAAAGTTAAAACGAATATGTTAATTAAAATTATGCTTTGTTTTCCGAAGGCAGTTTTAAGGATTCCGGGCAAGGGCTAATATTTAATAAACTCTGTCGATAAGTATTTCTAATCAATGGTTTTTACCGGTTTTGCATAAATTTAAGAAAAACAGTAGGGCTTAGCAATATATTTTCGTGGGCGAAATAATTAATGCCGCCAATTGCATTTTCTCATGACTTGGCATTTTTATTTGGCTGTGGGAAATTATTTCTTTTTGAATATCGACTGTCTTACTGACGATGAATATCTGCTGATATTAATACAAATTTATCAGTTTTCCTCGGGCCCAGACTAACGATGTAGCTCTATTCCAGACAATTTATTTTTAATGAAAATTGCAAATGTGTCTGCCTTTTCAGATAAATATAGTAGCTTTTTTCAAAGTGGAATCATTAATCATCTGAATATAACAGACACCATCGCTCGCTAATTTTTAGTTTTATGTCTTATAATCTGACGAGTGTTCAATGTTAGGAATTTTATACATTATACTAAGTTTGGCTACAGACATTTCCTCTTCATAATTCGCATACATAAGGCATAATTCGTTCTGTTTTTTATTTTAACACGAGAAGATTTAAGCATTGCTTTTCCAATTCAACATTGCGTCTTCTCATAATGGTGTAGCCAACCAACTCAGTCTGGTAATGGTAATGGTAATGGTAATTTTAGTTAACGTCGTACTAGAGCAACACAACGGGCTATTGACGACGGTCCGGAATCAGTCCCTTAAGGGAAAGATTCGAGGACAACACCTCGTAATTTTGAACCACGGTCAGATGACGAAGCAACACCTGAGCTGGCACCCCACTCTCCAAACTTCCACGCCAACCCAACTCAGTCTGGTGGTAAAGGTGTTAGCATCAAGATCGGACGGTTCCTGGTCCGAATCCGGGTCAGTGCATCTATATCTGTAAGCGTATGGTGTAAGCGACTGGTGCACCTTAAATCTGTCGTGGCCGAAAGTACTCACGTTGGGTTGGTGAGGAAATTTGAAGAGTGGGGTGCCAGCTCAGGTGTTGCCTCGTCATTCTGACATTGGTTCAAAATTACGTGGTGGTGTTCTCGGATCTTTCCCTAAGAGGATTGACCCCGGACCGTCGTCAATGCACCCGTTGTGTTGCTCTAGTACGACGCTAATTAACAATTACCTTACCCTAAAAGTTGTCCAAAATTACAAGTTGTCCTTGAGAGATTCCTTCGGGGATCAATCTAGGACCGTCGCCAATAGCCCGTTGTGTTGCTCCAGTGTGAATTAAATACCTACCCCCAATCCAACATTACTTTAAATATGTCTAACGGTTCGATATAAGAAAGCACATACTAAAGCATTATACATCAGCGATAGAGCAGTGAATATAAACGCCATTAACATTATAAATAAGGTAACCTATCTATTTTTATAATCAAATTTGGCTAAGTTTGTCGTGATTTTATCTAAGCATGGTTTTAAATCGTGTGCTAGTCCACTGGAATTGATGCTTCGGTCAACAAGTTTACGACCCTTTTGACCACCTGTCTGTGACATGGGTATTGAACAAACTGTACAGTTTGTTAAGCAGAGGAATCAAAACCACATTCGAGTTCTTTATTTCAACCGTTTGACAAAATAGGGGTGATACCCCCTGAAATCAGTCGCACCAATAAATCATCTCGGTGTAATCAATCGCATTGAATTTTATTTTTGTAATTTAAAAAAATTATGTTTGCGTTAGTCGTTTTCTCTCTGGCACTCACAATTCTCCCAAGTCCCAGTTCTAGATAAGGATGGTGTTCATCAACGATCATTGTATTTCTAGGAGTGAACGATTCAATATCTTTTCAGGACGTAATTACATTATTGAAACCAGTATTAACAGTCGTGGCATAGTAACATATTGCAAAAATTTGGTAATCTAAGTAGAGTTGTGGCCCGCAATAGCATAGTTGGAGGAGTAACGAATCAGATATCGGAGGGTTGTGAGGTCGTATCCAATCAAAGACCGTCGTACACAAAATGGTTTGTACGAGTAAAATCTCTCGAGGCCTTAAATATCCTCACATTGGTGAGGTGTGTAAGTTTGGAGATTGGGTGTCACCTCAGGGGTTATAGCGTCATATGACTGTGGCTCAAAATTACCCGTTGTCCTCGGATCTTTTCCTTGATGGTTTAATCCCGGACCGTCGCCTTTAGCCCGTTATGTAGCTCCAGTGCGACGTTAATTAAAATACCTACTTAGATAAGTTGGGTTGGTTAAAAAAAAATTATTTTGCTTTCTACTACAGCTTTTCCAGGGGGAGGAAATGTGCCCGAAATAACCTGGTTCTTTTAATAAGCAAATGGCGTTTTCCACTAATTGTTCTACTCTGAAGTCATTATTTTTCTTCTTGATGTAATACCTCATCTTTTCTCGTCAAAGTATAAACTTGTTATAAATATTTATTTCTGTCTCTCTAAATTTGATTCTGTGTTCATGCTACTTGTGTCTAGCTGTTTGTAGCTTGTTTTTATTGGTTACTAGCCACTGCGTGGCCAGCACGGCGTTGCCCGTGACAGTTCTTTTCATGGGGTCAGGTGTGCCCACTGCTCGCCAACGCTTGGTGATTGCTATGTATTCCCATTTTGTTTACTTCCACATGCAACACCGTGATGACCTCGAAGTGGCTATTATCAATAACGTAAATCAAAACATGCTTGAATGGGAAAAACTTGCATTGTTCCAAAACCTGACGTCAGCAGTCGAAAATCCCAAAATTCGTTCTTTCTTCATTCTAGGTTCGTGTAACGTCACATTCCGGAGGAAGAAAGAATAGTGAAAAAAAATAATTAATTAATTTTAAAATGTTCTAGATTAAATTTTAAACATCGGGCGCGATACAAAAATCACAAAAAAATCGGACTACCTGTGTGCCAAATTTTATTATTGTAAGTGCCATATATACGTCAGGACACTGCGTACCGAGGGACAAACACTTCCTTTTATAATAGTAGAGAGAGATATTCGTACAATCGGGCTTCAGTTGGTTCCGCTACATCTTGTAAGACCTGAGACGCTAAATCTGCTAAAAACCATAATGTATACTTTATTTGTATTTATACCATTTTCAACATTACTCTTAGCTTGTGTTTATCAGTATGTAGTAACCATCCTATAGATATACGCAATTGAAGAACTTTAATGCAAATCCTATTCCCGGGTCTGCTAGTGTGTCAACAACTCACAATTCCAATATGCGATGGGGCCGTGGTAACCCAGTTTGTAGAGTTGAGGTAGATGATCGAAGCAAGATTCAATCAAAACACTGTCATGTACGGTTGCGGGGTGCATGTTAAATCTGTCGCGGCCTCAAATGTCCTCACAATGGCGTGGTGTGGAAGTTTGGAGAGTGGAGTACCAGCTTATAGGCGTTAATCTCGTCATCTGACCATGGCTCAAAATGGGGTGTTATCCTTCGATCTCTCCCCTCGAGATACATCTCAGGCCATCACAAATAGCCCGTTGTGTTGCTCCAGTGTGATGTTAATTCAACTACCTTCATGCCCACGCAGTACACCAGAGTAAGTGTTCGGAAATCTGACCCAACAGTTCCATAATGATAAAGTTCAATTGGGCGGGCATCACCAAAAAAATAAAACTTAATCTACTTAGTCCAACGTAACCTTGACTATTCCATCAAACCCCATTGAAATATCCAAATCCTTTGCTTCTCAAAAACAAGAAACGACTTCGATAAAAAAAAAAACATGTCATAATGCAAGATCTTTTTCCGTACCAAAACTCTAACCGATGTCTGGAACCATCCGAACCCCCAAAAAAGAAAGAAAACGAAAGAAGTCAATAAAGAGATCTATAAAGGCCTATTCCCCGGGGCAACATGAATTGTGCATTTGTGGTGTCATCTCGCCCACCCCTTCCCTCAACCTGACAAGCGAACGCGGGGGTGGACCAGAGGGTGGACTGAACAGCCACAACACACCCCAGTCCTCGTGATTGAATTCCCGTACGTTAAAAGTGGATTCCGTGATTTATCGGCGAAAGTGACACGTATGAGCCCCCTCCTCCCGTACGTCTAGGGAGCAGTCCGGAAACAGTAATGTATTAGATTTAAGACCCTTGGTCAGCTCCTTCCCTCTAGAGGGGGGATCGGTCACTTCACTTCACTCAATTGTCATGGGGTGAGACGATGTGTTTGGAGAAAAAAGTCCGACCCCCTGCGATTTTCTTGTCATGGTGTTTGGAGCAGTTTCAATCCGGCGCAGGCTTAGTCACGGAAGGGTGGACTGGAGAGAGAGTTTTTGCACAGTTGGAATGTTGTCAAGGGCAGAGTGTTGAATCGGAGTGTTGGGGTTTTCCCTGGACGGCAAACCTGACACTTCGGAAATCGCGATATGATTTATGTACAGGTTCAGTGGCATAGTCGGAATTTGCCATAGTTTGGGTGGAAAAGATTTGGAAAAGTTTAGTGTCCAATGAAGATATGAACCTTATGAAATATTGAGTTAAATGTTTATGTTTCGGATAGAAGAGGAAGATGCTGAATTAACACTCATTTGAGCAACACAAAGGGGTATTGCCGAATGTCCAGGATCAGTGTCCGTAGAGAAAGATCCTGGACATCTCGAAGTTCTGAACCATAGTCGGATGACGAGTTAACACCTGAATTGGCACCACCTCTCCAAAAATCCACACCACATCAACGTGATTACGTTTAAGGTCACGACATATTTTGTGGAGTATAGAATTATTTAGCTTATAGTTAGGTTGGTCTATAGCAAAAAAATCGACGCATCAAAAATAGCAGTGGTGCCGGGCTTGATCCACTTGGAATGGGGCTGACTGGAGAAGTATAGTCCTTAGTGACGAGTTCCGTTTCCAACTGTGTCCTGACGACAGCCGCATATATGTCTGGAGACGTTCAGGGCAGCGTGGGGATCCTGCCCTTCTATCGCATGCCACACATGCCCACAACAGGGCGTTATGGTCTGGGGTCCATCTCCTTTGATAGCCGGACCCCTTTGGTAGTCATTTCTAGCAAACCTACAGCACAGCGGTACGTAGACGACACTCTACGACCAGTTGTGTTACTTTTGCGACACACCGGACTTACTTTTCAACAAGATAATGCTCAGTTCATGCCGGGGACCAGATCAAAAGATCTAGTTGAGACCGCTCTCTGACGTGGTTCCTTACTGGCCATGGCCCGTTCATGTGTTTCTTACATCGCTTTCAAATTAAAGACAATATGTTTTGGAGCTGTGGGTGATCCAGATCACCATAATTTTGAATGTACACTCCCTCCACGATAT
Source organism: Metellina segmentata (assembly GCA_947359465.1). Classification (NCBI taxonomy): domain Eukaryota; kingdom Metazoa; phylum Arthropoda; class Arachnida; order Araneae; family Tetragnathidae; genus Metellina; species Metellina segmentata. Next base: position 91,385,975 of record OX375880.1, on the reverse strand, counting down.
CACTTGGGCAGGCCCAATAAACCGAAATGGCTTGTCTCAGTCATGAAGAATAAGATCTCTAAATTTGGAATTAAAAAATGCATCTCCATTTCGGCTGAGGTGGCTAATAGGACCACTGTAGCCTGAGCAATGGGGAGCTCCCGATGTTCCCTTTCCTCTTAATCTTTTAAATTTTATTACTATTTTTCTTCTTATTAATTATACTGCAAAGAAGGCTGTTTGAACATGTTCTTACCCTACTGTAAATATTCTTGTTTCAACCGACTTGTCAGTTTATCCATAACCATCCTCCACTTACTATCATACTTTCAACACATCATCATAGTTTTACCCAAGATAAGTGTCGGGTATCTCGGCACCTTTTTATCTTACAGATTTTATCTGCCAATCCCTTTTTTGTGAATTTATCAATTCCTATTTCTACATCAGCCGACTCCTATTTGTATGTCCGTCAAGTCATGTTTGTATACCCCTTAACTCATATTAGTTCTTCCGTCAAATCATTTATGTATATTTACCAATATTTTATTTTTTCATGTTACACTACGTCAAAATCCTTTATTTCCACAGACCATTTATTGGGGCCTGTTGCCCAATGTGCTATTCCTGTACTTGCACATTCTTGTATCTTACCTTTTGCCCCATATGAATTTTAATAACACAATAAATGCTCCTCCGGTTGGCGTGTGTCGCCTGACTGGGTCTACTTCATGAGCTGGAAATCCTTCCCCCTCCCAGCCAAAGACTCCAAACCCTAACGAGTGAGTCGGGAGGTGGAGGATCTGTAACAAGATAATGCTTGGTCGCACACGGACGTGTTGCTATGAATTGTCTTCAATCCTTCTCCCTCCCAGCCAAAGACTACAAACCCTAACGAGTGAGTCTAAAGGTGGAGGATCTGTAACAAGATAATGCTTGGTCGCACACGGACGTGTTGCTATGAATTGTCTTCAATCCTTCTCCCTCCCAGCCAAAGACTCCAAACCCTAACGAGTGAGTCGGGAGGTGGAGGATCTGTAACAAGATAATGCTTGGTCGCACACGGACGTGTTGCTATGAATTGTCTTCAATCCTTCTCCCTCCCAGCCAAAGACTCCAAACCCTAACGAGTGAGTCGGGAGGTGGAGGATCTGTAACAAGATAATGCTTGGTCGCACACGGACGTGTTGCTATGAATTGTCTTCAATCCTTCTCCCTCCCAGCCAAAGATTCCAAACCCTAACGAGTGAGTCGGGAGGTGGAGGATCTGTAACAAGATAATGCTTGGTCGCACACGGACGTGTTGCTATGAATTGTCTTCAATCCTTCTCCCTCCCAGCCAAAGACTACAAACCCTAACGAGTGAGTCGGGAGGTGGAGGATCTGTAACAAGATAATACTTGGTCGCACACGGACGTGTTGCTATGAATTGTCTTCAATCCTTCTCCCTTCCAGCCAAAGACTCCAAACCCTAACGAGTGAGTCGGGAGGTGGAGGATCTGTAACAAGATAATGCTTGGTCGCACACGGACGTGTTGCTATGAATTGTCTTCAATCCTTCTCCCTCCCAGCCAAAGACTCCAAACCCTAACGAGTGAGTCGGGAGGTGGAGGATCTGTAACAAGATAATGCTTGGTCGCACACGGACGTGTTGCTATGAATTGTCTTCAATCCTTCTCCCTCCCAGCCAAAGACTCCAAACCCTAACGAGTGAGTCGGGAGGTGGAGGATCTGTAACAAGATAATGCTTGGTCGCACACGGACGTGTTGCTATGAATTGTCTTCAATCCTTCTCCCTCCCAGCCAAAGACTCCAAACCCTAACGAGTGAGTCGGGAGGTGGAGGATCTGTAACAAGATAATGCTTGGTCGCACACGGACGTGTTGCTATGAATTGTCTTCAATCCTTCTCCCTCCCAGCCAAAGACTACAAACCCTAACGAGTGAGTCTAAAGGTGGAGGATCTGTAACAAGATAATACTTGGTCGCACACGGACGTGTTGCTATGAATTGTCTTCAATCCTTCTCCCTCCCAGCCAAAGACTCCAAACCCTAACGAGTGAGTCGGGAGGTGGAGGATCTGTAACAAGATAATGCTTGGTCGCACACGGACGTGTTGCTATGAATTGTCTTCAATCCTTCTCCCTCCCAGCCAAAGACTCCAAACCCTAACGAGTGAGTCGGGAGGTGGAGGATCTGTAACAAGATAATGCTTTGTCGCACACGGACGTGTTGCTATGAATTGTCTTCAATCCTTCTCCCTCCCAGCCAAAGACTCCAAACCCTAACGAGTGAGTCGGGAGGTGGAGGATCTGTAACAAGTTAATGCTTGGTCGCACACGGACGTGTTGCTATGAATTGTCTTCTATCCTTCTCCCTCCCAGCCAAAGACTCCAAACCCTAACGAGTGAGTCGGGTGGTGGAGGATCTGTAACAAGATAATGCTTGGTCGCACACGGACGTGTTGCTATGAATTGTCTTCAATCCTTCTCCTTCCCAGCCAAAGACTCCAAACCCTAACGAGTGAGTCGGGTGGTGGAGGATCTGTAACAAGATAATGCTTGGTCGCACACGGACGTGTTGCTATGAATTGTCTTCAATCTTTCCCAGCACTTCCTTGGCCAGCTTGGTCTCCTGATCTCTCTCCCATAGAGCATATTTGGGGCGTTATGGGAAGGCGATTGCAACCATCCCGGAATGTTGACCATTTAGCCCGACAGTTGGGCAAGAATTCCGGGAACGTTTTCAGTCTATGCCGGGTGACAGCTTGCATCCAAGCCAGAGGGGACCAACGCCTTATTGACTTATTCCTTTTGTAACGGTCAAACTCTGAAAAAAATCATTCAGTTCTACTGAAATTTCAATCGTTTGTTTTTCTATGTATGTTCTTCACATCAATCAATTTTTATCGCGACCGGACAACTCCTTCGTGGTGTGTCGATCTTTTTGTTACAAAGTGTATAACAGAAGAGTGAGCAACGGTAATCTTTTTTATGAACTCAGGATCATGTGACCAAATCTAGCAGTAACCTGACCCTTAGAATGCTCTCGTGTGCTAGGTGGAAACTAACATTCATCATCCGATTGTTCCATCTGATTGTGTAAGACAGACAATTTCAAAACTTTTATCGCTATTATATAAAATGTTCTTCCGCCTACTCTGTCATAAGATGTTACATCGCCAAACGAGGCGATAAAATACCCAAATCACCCAACCCAGTCAATTTTTCCCATAGCAGTCACGTGACTACTGTTTGACATGTTGGCCACACGTTTTGAAGTTACTCTCAATACCAATGCTAAATCTACTAGTATTTCACGTCCTAGGGATTCATAGAGACCATCGCTGATAGCCCATTGTGTTGTTCCAGTACGACGTTAATGCAACTATCCACTTATCTCTCATATTTCAGTTTTAACTCAAATATTTCAGTTTTAACTCAAATATTTCAGTTTTAACTCAAATATTTCAGTTTTAACTCAAATATTTCAGTTTTGACTCAAATATTTCAGTTTTAACTCAAATATTTCAGTTTTGACTCAAATATTTCGGTTTTGACTCAAACATTTCAGTTTTAACTCAAATATTTCAGGTTTTAAATAAAATTATTTCAGTTTCAGCTTAAATATTTCAGTTTTAACTCAAATATTTCAGGTTTTAACTAAAATATTTCAGTATTAACTCAGATATTTCAGTTTTAACTCAAATATTTCAGTATTAACTCAGATATTTCAGTTTTAACTCAAATATTTCAGTTTTAACTCAAATATTTCAGTTTTAACTCGAATATTTCAGTTTTAACTCAAATATTTCAATTTTAACTCAAATATTTCAGTTTTAACTCAAATATTTCAGGTTTTAACTAAAATATTTCAGTTTCAGCTCAAATATTTCAGTATTAACTCAGATATTTCAGTTTTAACTCAAATATTTCAGTATTAACTCAGATATTTCAGTTTTAACTCAAATATTTCAGTTTTAACTCAAATATTTCAGTTTTAACTCAAATATTTCAATTTTAACTCAAATATTTCAGTTTTAACTCAAATATTTCAGTTTTAACTCAAATATTTCTATTTTAACTCAAATTTTTCAGTTTTAACTCAAATATTTCAGTTTCAAATTCACATTTTCACATGTTTCACTGTCAACTCATTCTTCGATAAGTTTTAGGAAACAAAGAATACTGTAACGCCGATTCAAAGAAAATGAAATTTTGAAATTATAAAAGTTTTCCATCACATTTCACGATTAAAACACTCACGTAAAAAGGTACCCCAAATAACAAAGGACCAGTACCACACTGCGGCCCACCCTTTATACCAAGCCCTAGTGTTGACATCAATAAAGAGGTGTTCGAGGCAGCGACAGAACTATCAAGACCTTCCCTGAACAGTCGGATGGAATGATCAGCCTTCCAATATCGTAAACATCACTGCCTGCTGTGGGGAAGGAGGGTTTTCCCCACAAACACCCCACTTTAATGACCTGGAACAACTGTCGAGCCGTTCGGCGTCTTCTGTCGGTGCTACCACCTAATTTAGAGTCGGTGACCGTTGACCGGCTCTTCGGTCAGCTGCTCACCCCTCGTCAGACCAGCAGTTAACGAGACTGAAACTGAAGAGGGAAACTGACATGGGGTAATAATTTTTTCACCTCTGTGCCCCTTACTAGAGAAACGATATCTCTTTCCCATTCCTCTGTGCCATTTCGCCATGTCTGTAGGTGGATGTATAAAGAACAAACACGATTCATGCTTAATATGATGTTTTATCTGTCAAGCTCTAAATGTAGGTACGATACGTTTGAGAAACTTGTTTCTGTACGTATCCCTAACGTAACACCATTTGGTTTGTTTCTCAAATACGATTTCCGCAATGCGGCACAAATAATTCCAAAGAAATAATTTCAAATTAATACACGTCATCTGACCGTGGTTCAAAATTACGTAGCGTTGTCCTCGGATCTTTCTCTCCGATAATGATCCCGGACTGTCTATATTAGCCCACTGTGTTGTTGTCCAGCGCATTGCAATGGCCCGTTGGGTTATTAATTAACTACCTACCTACAAGAAGGCAGTCGACCTTGGATCAAGGGAGAGTTTGAAGTCTCGTTAGCAAAGAGTCTGCTATTTGCAAAATCATGCATTGGGATTGCAGTGGATGGTTTTCCTCAACCGTCTCGTTATAATTGTTATCGCTTTCTGTAACGAACGATAGGCTTATAATCAGAATCAGCTCCAAGGACCGTTCACCCATGGCAGAAGATCTTTGCTTACGTCCACTGTAGAAGCGCGTTTGCAATGAAGCAAAATTGAATGTTTGCAGCACCCATAGCAGAAGTGCTTTGTTAACGCTCCTCAACCTATCACCTGCCGACTTGAGTACCGTAACAGCATGCCAAATCTCTTTTTTCCGTCCTGTTTCCCTGCGAAAATCCCACGCTTAATCAACTGGCTTAGTCGGCCCTAATTTCTTCCATTATCAGATTATTTTCAAGATGAGCACGTGAGTGTAGCTCGGTTTTCAAAATCTTCAATTCAAAACTTTTAACTAGCATTAAAGTGGAAGTGCGCTTCTTCAGAGCACATCTCACTGTTTTCCAAGACCTGAGCTCGGCTCAAAATTAATGCCGATCGATCCACGTTACCAGAAATCCGTTTAATTAAGCGAAGTGCATAATCTGACAGTCAACTGATGGCTCTTGCCAATCCAATCTGTATAATGCCTTACCCGAGATAAAAATAGGTTAGGCTCATAAAGCGAGCTTTTAAAGCGGACTTGAGTGCGCGTGTTTACATATCAAGATCTATGTACCGTTTATTTCGGATGAAGAGGCTAGTTTATTGAAGGGTATTTATTTAGTTAATGCAATATGAATGGTTAAAAGGGCGTTCGCTTCCATTGATTAGAGTGAAAATTTTCTGTATGTTCAGTTTATACGTAGGTATACTATAATTATTTTATTAAATATTTTGTTTTCAATGCCCCATATCTGACCTCTTTGGCACTACAAGGTACGAACTGACAGCTATTTTTGACTCGTTATAACCCTTCAAGTGTTTCGACAAGAAATATCTTCCAAGACCTAGTCAACTCTTTTAAGGACAAGGCATCTTCTCGAGTAAGAACTGTCCAAGGGTTAAAGAGGGCCGCTGTAGACCATTTGGAAGAGCAACAGATTAGCAACCAAAGTGTTGCTAGTTCGAAACTCGGCACAGTCAGTCTTCTACACGGAGGTTGGTGCGTGGTAAATCTGTCATGGCCTCCAATTTCCTCACGTTGGTAATTCAGTTTTTGACTTCTTCATCTAACCGTTATTCAAAAGTACGAGGCGTCGTCCCTTAGGGATTAGGAGGTCAACTGAATTAAACATCAATGCCGATTTAAACATTATCCTCAGCCCTGCAAGCTGAAAGTCACGCCAGGTTAGTTTTGTTAAGATGGAACAAATGCGGTTCACGGACGTCTAAGCGTATGACGGTCATCGTAATAAGACGTTAATGCCGATGGAAACATTCCCCTCAGCCATGCAATCTGAAAGTCACACCAGGCTATAATAGTTAAGATGGAACAAATGCGGTTCACGGACGTCCAATATGACGGTCATCGTAATAAGACATCAATGCCGATGGAAACATTCCCCTCAGCCATGCAATCTGAAAGTCACGCCAGGCTATAATAGTTACGATGGAACAAATGCGGTTCACGGACGTCCAATATGACGGTCATCGTAATAAGACGTCAATGCCAATGGAAACATTCCCCTCAGCCATGCAAGCTGAAAGTCACACCAGGCTATTATAGTTACGATGGAACAAATGCGGTTCACCGACGTTCAAACTTATGACGGTCACCGGGACTAAGACATCATTGCTGATGTAAACATTTCCCTCAACCATGCAAGCTTAAACTCCCACCAGGCTATATAATAGTTAAGATGCAACGAATGCGGTTCACGGACGTCCAATATGACGGTCATCGTAATAAGACGTCAATGCCAATGGAAAGATTCCCCTCAGCCATGCAAGCTGAAAGTCACACCAGGCTATTATAGTTAAGATGGAACAAATGCGGTTCACGGACGTCCAATCTTATGACTGTCACCAGACTAAGACATCAATGCCAATGGAAACATTCCCCTCAACCATGCAAGCTGAAACTCACACCAGGTTATAACGGTAGGATGGAACAAATACGGTTCATGGACGTTTAAACTCAAGACGTTCACCGGAATAGGACATCGATGCCAAAGTAAACATTCCCCTCAGTCCTGCAAGCTGAAAGCCACACCAGGCTACAACGATAGGATGGAACAGACAGAGATTTAGCCCTATCCATCCCCCAGAATGAGTACCGATGTATTCACCTCTCTACCCTTGCCATCCCATCGGTTGACGAGCAATGCCCTTCGTTTTCGCAGCGACCACTGTGAAAAGCTAATCTCGACTGCACAAAATGAGACCCACTGCCGAACCCTCTTGGGGCGTTCCCTAAATCCGTTACGACCTCAGCTGGTCGGGGCAAAGGGGCTGCCTGCTCCCCCACTTAAGAAGCAATGCATCATTACTTAACTACTTACCAAGGAGAATACGACAAGAAACAGGAAAACAAACTTTCCCTTGCCCAGAACTAGTGACAGATTGGACTAAGTTTTCGCCCCAGAGATTTGTGCAGTTTCCGGTACGAACATAAACCACCAAGAAGGTTAAACGTTCATTCTCCTCATTTACAAAGTCAATTCCCCAATCCAAAACAAGCCCTATCTCTAAATGATTTATGCTTTAATCATTCTTTCCATGGTACAACAGGGGAAACGACTTTCCTCACTGCTTTTACCTGGCACACTTTCTATGAGCAGTTATCACCTACCTCCCATCTCAGTCTCGAAAGAACCGAAGTTTTATATCGCTCATAGCAGGCGCTATTTATTGTCGGCGGTAAAACGCTTTTAAGTGCCCCGCTCTGCTATTTGTTCCTGCCTGCCCCCGTATCAGATTGTTCTGTAAATAACCGCCATTTAAAATAAGAACCATACCCCCACCCCCATGGCATATAATCTCGTAAATATTTTGTGTGCGGTCTCCCTATCCCAGAGCCTTATCTCCAACCTTTCCCCCACGAGGACTCGGGTAAATAAAGTCCACGATGCTATTCGATAGTGATGGGGATTCACAAATCAATCGTTATCGGCACTGCATCATCGATGAAAAATCGGACATAAAAAGATTTGAGATGATTGTGGATGTGCGGATTCGGAAGAAGAGAGTGCTTCGTGGACGTAATCGCCAGCATCGGTAACTCGCTGGGGAAATATTCCGGTATGTGCTGTTTTCCACGGGTTCTTTTATCGCATTTGAAGTTCGGGCTGTCTTTGGTGAGTTATTAGAAGGCAAGTTCCCGAAACTCGTGGTAATTGTAAGTGGCAGAGGTGATAATTCTGTGGGTATATGTCACCGGGTTCGCCAAACATTTCTATGAAGATTGAAAGACTCAGTACAGAAATAAAGTTATGAATTTCCTTTAGCTAGTGAGATTATATGGGTCGATAACTTGGAAAAATGTGGAACTATAGTTTATTGTCTTGTTTCTGTCCAATTATAAGTGTGTGTGTTTAAGGAGATCACCCAGAGACACACGTCACCGTGGTCGAGAGTTTTAAATCAGGGTTTACTTTTAGGAATCGAGGAAAATCACTGTTGTTGGAAGCAGTTTTAAAGTGCGATTGCTATAGCGAGTCTAACGCAGTTCACTGCTACAATGGGATGTTACAGGTTCGTCGGGGGTCAATTACATCATTCCTTAACCGATTTTTATAGGTAATACATCACATTAAAAAAAAAAACAGTTCTCTAAAATGAGCTATAAAACATGAAAATCCGTCAAGTAATGAAAGTGCTGTGGTATGTTTAAGTCGGGACGATTACGGAACTGTTTCCCACGATGCGTCAGCTACGAAACCGCCAATTATACGCCAGCCGTACTGCAATAGACACACTGCGTCAGCCGCATGCGTCAGACGCGCTATAAGAATCGCACCTTTATTTGGACGAAGTAAAAGAGGTGTGAGAAGTTCGGAGACCAAATGGGGAAAAAAGACACTAAGTCCAGAGAATTGCGCGGGGGAGTTACACTATGAATCGGTCATGGCCGCTGACCTAGCTGGCGCATCGGACTATATCACAATATGGAATTAATTTACCTGTTACATTGTAGTATCGTATTATTCAATGTGATGTCATTTGTATAGCTTCAAATGAAGGTTCAGTGTTGGAGTCAACTGGGATTACTTTGCACACCGGGGTTATTTTGCCCATTAAAAAAAAAGTTTCGGCATCAAACAGCGGTTATTCAAATGGCCATTTCGTACTACTATTGAGTCAACTTGAATGGTTAATTGCTTGGTTTTTTGTGGTGCAAGAATAATTGACCAAGCTACGCCAAGTACAAGGCAGATAACGTCAAACACGGCAAAGAAAGTTTTACTGACACAATAGATAAAAATATACTCAAGGAGATATCGAACCTAGTTTCTGGTACCATAGAAAGTCCATCGAACCCACGTAATGTCTGACTTTCTTAATTTATAGGGAAAGCAGATTTTTATATATTATGTAGTGTAGTGGAAGTACTATCTAAAATATTTGAAATGATGGGCATAAGAACTGTTTTTTGTAAAAAGTCCAATTCGCTTATTGATTTTGAAAGCGTTGCAATAAGAAGATAAGAAAATAAGAAACTTTTTATCGCAAGAATGTTCTAATTCACGTAAAAAAATGCGTCATCAATTCAGTTTCCTGGAAGGTATCGGAAAGTTTTAAAACTTCAAGAATCCTTACTCCATCCACTGCTGTAATTAGAAGTAAAGAAACTCTACAGGAGAATGCTCTGATTCACTTTAAAAATTTCGCCCTCAATCCAGATTCCTGAAAGTTTTCGGGAACTACAAAAACTTCGCAATCCCAGCTCCATCCGTTGGTGTAATTTTCCAACCACCGTCTTATCTAAAACTCCCCTCCCAAGTCCTGTGCGTAGCACAAAGAGAAACTGTCTCCCCTCCAGCCAGACGGAAGACCCCCGCAATCTTTTTCCAAAATCTGTTGGCAGAGGACGCAACTAATATAAAGTTTAGGTAATAAAATTAAGTGATGCTCAGCAGGTGGGGATTCCATTGGGGCTTTTCCTTCGGAGATAAGAAGGTGTACTGCGTTCCAGGGTGTGCAAAAGTCGGCATTCTGGCTACTGGATGTGGTTCTTGGAATGAGTTGGAGGTCTTTATCTGTCCCGACGTTCTTTTTTGAAACCGGGGAGTTTCGAATAAAAGCCAGTCTCATCAGAGATCCTGGAAAATGTCGCCGAATTCATCCATTTCAATAAGAGCTGCACTCAAGGCGAGATTTCTTTGTTGTGGGTCTTTTCGATGATGGTCTTCATCAAGGAAAGCGATTTTAGCGCTGAATTTTTCGTTTGATGTACTTTATTTGTAATAGAGCAAGGCTATTGGCGAGCAAGGACATCTTCATAATGAACCAAAACTTCTCTGACCCAGTAATTTTTTTAATTTCTGTTTTTTTAAACACATTTTTACCACACAGAATTATAGGTTCTTATCTATGCGGGATTCTGTTTTGGATTATCTGCTTTGGATCAGGGGAATTTCAAATAAAAGCCAGCCTCATCAGAGATCCTGGAAAATGTCGCCGAATTCATCCATTTCAATAAGAGTTGCACTCAAGGCGAGATTTCTTTGTTGTGAGTCTTTTCGATGATGGTCTTCATCTAGAAAAGCGATTTTAGAGCTGTATCTTTTTTGTGATGTACTTTATTTGTAGCAAGGAAAGGTTGGGATATTGTGAGCTAAGGCATCTTCAAAGTTCATATTGAATCCAAAACTACTATGAGCCAGTAATTTTTTAAACTTCATATTTTAAAACACGCTCAGATTTTTAACATACAGCGTTGGAGGTCTTAGTATATACTGACGTTGTCTTTTAGAATCGTGGACGTTTGAATAAAAGCCAGCGTCATGAGGGTAAAGCCTCATCAGAGAAAAGCCTCATAAGAGAATAGCCTCATCAGAGAAAATCGTCATCAGAGAAAAGCCTCATCATAGAAAAACCTGATCAGTAAAAAGTTTCATCAGAGAAAAGCCTTATCAGAGAAAATCTCATCAGAGAAAGCTTCATCAGAGAAAGCCTCATAAGAGAAGGTCTCATCAGAGAAAGCCTCATCAGAGAGAGCCGCATCAGTGCAAAAAGTCGTTGAACTCATCCATTTTATTGAGAACTGCGCTCAAGGTAAAATTTATTTGTTGGAAGTCTTTTCGGGGATGGTCTTCATCTAGAACATCGAATTTAGCGGTACATTTTCCTTGAGATGAATTTTTTTGTAGAGTGGTAAGTTGGTGGTTATTGTGAACCTAAATCTTCTAAGTTGATATTGAACCTGAAAAAACTACTTTTCCCAAGTAGTTAAAAAAAAATTCATACTATAACTATTATCACACACTCCCAGACCCTTCACATGATTTCCTGGATCAATGCCCATTGAAACTTACGAGCTGTAGGCATGCAATTGTATGTTTCAGTTCAATTTGATAAAGGCAAGGTATGTCTTATGAGGTGTTTTATAAAATGCAATAGTATATCGAGAGAATACAGGCACACAAAAATTAATAGTGAGAAGATTCAAATCAGTCTGAAATTGTAACTGCCACTGGCCAAAAGCAGTATTAACTTGGTGAATATCCTCGCTAGTAAAGGTAAGAAGACTTGGATAAAGTCTACTTCTAGACACAACGATCTAAAGACCATCGTGTACAAGAGGTTACTAGAGCACGTTAAATCTGTCGTGGCCTCAAAAATCCCCACGTTGGCGGTGTGTGCAAGTTTGATGAGTGGATGCTAGCTCAGGTGTGACTTTATCATCTGACCGTGGCTCAAAATTACGTGGTGTTGTCTTCGAATCTTTCCCTTTGGATTTGATTCCGGCCCGTTGCCAATAGCCCGTTGTGTTGCTCCAGTGCGACTTTAATTAAAATATCCACCAAAATTAATTGCCGCCAAAATGAATTTAAAATGTGATACAAATTTCTCCGTTTAAATCTAATTTAAACTTTAATTTCGAGTTCTTAATTACTCTACTCCATGTTGACGGTATTTGCTATCACAGTGTATTAAGATTGATTGACGAATAAATGTATACTAGGGGGCCTGCCCCCTGCTCGCTAACGCTCGCCAACCCCCGGAGGATTGCTTCGCAATCCTTATTGGTTCGCTGCGCGAACCTATGCTCGCTTCGCTCGCCTCAATGAAGACATGTGTCCTAGCAGAAGGGATTGTTTACAAAATATATAACCAAAAAAATGTTTTTCAAATCTAAATTTGCTGTATTACAGAAAAAATATATACAGTATCTCTAAAATCAGAATTCAAATGAAAACTTTGTGCAAATTCTGACTCGAAATGTGAGCGTTGTTTGGAAATTGAATACCCAGCATGTTGTTTGTGTGTACATTTTCCTAGCACTCAAACGACCCACACTTTTTCATTGAGTTTGTTGCCGAAAGTTGTAGTGCAAGCGTCTTGTTGAGCTATAATTGTTGGCCCTGAAAAGGACCGTTTTTTAAATGGCCCTGAAAAGATCCTCCGCTTTCTTTGATTTCTATTATAAACTAACTGCAACAGCTCATTAAAATTTCCTTTTTTTTTTTTTTTTCAATAAAATTTCATCCGATAACGCTATAAATTCAATCGATGCGCGAGACTTCGTGATAAACAAACAATCGTACAGTGTTGCCAAAACGCGTTTACAAATAACGTCTTTTTTGCGTGCCACGTAAGAGAATTATATTTATAGATTTATAAGCTATTGTGTTAATTGCTGGTTCACTTAAAATATTTCATTAAAATTTGTACCTAACATTTTTAAGAGCTGTTACGGAAAATATTGTCTTAAAAGGAGCAATATTCACAGATTTTGTGGGAAAAGGGCTAACAAATACGAGCTTTTTAAAATCACATAAATGAATGATGGAAAGTACTTTGATGCAAATATTCAAGCAACATATAATGATCAATATTGCAAAACGTAACCTATTGAAAATCAGAATATGTTGTCAGTTATGGGATTCAAATAATCCAATTATAACTGATCTACCGAGGCTTAGAAAGGCCATTATATAAATTGAACATAATAACTATCAGGTGAGATTAAATTATATTCACGTTATTCAAATAAGCAAAATTAAAATAGCAAATTTGACTCTATTTGTACCTGCTGGTACCTATTAACTACTTAGTAATAGAATCGTGACTGAAGATCGTGAATTAAATATGCTAAAGAACAGGTTGTTTTGTTCTTTTTATTCTCTCTTAAAAACCTTGTTCTGCAATTTTTTAAGAAACTAAATTATGTCACGGTTGAATAAGTAAAGTTTGAATTGTTATTTAGTAAGTAAAAATAAATTTTAATGTACAAGATACTTTTTGTTGTGATGAACTTATGCCCCAAGAGGTAGAGACAATATCCAAGGAAGCAAAAAAGAAATAGAATCACATTTTTTGCAAAATAAAAAAATTTAAGAAAGAAAGAGAATCTTGAGTTAACAACGTTACTCCGACATTTATTGCGATTTTTGTACGCCAATTATCACACCCACGAATACAACTCACTTTAAAATTCTTCAAAAGTGCAATGGCTGCGGTATCCTGGATGGTAATGGTAATTTTAGTTAACGTCCCGGGATCAGTCCCTTAAGGGAAAGATCCGAGGACAACACTTCGTAATTTTGAACCACGGTCAGATGACGAAGCAACACCTAAGCTGGCACCCCACTCTCCAAACTTCCACGCCAACCCAACGTGAGGACTTTCGGCCCCGACAGATTTAAGGTGCACCAGCCGCCTCTACACCATACGCTTACAAACATCCATACCCGGACCCGGATTCGAACCAGGAACCTACCGATTTAGAGGCTAACACCTTAACCACAATACCGGTTGGTCGGCGCGTTTACATCGGAGTCGGTCGAAAAAAGGGACGAAAAGGGATAAGCACAGGGGAACGTAAAACGGTTTTGCCACAAAAAGGGGCCGACCAACCGGTATAGTGGTTAAGGTGTTAGCCTCTAAATCGGAAGGTTCCTGGTTCGAATCCGGGTCCAGGCATGGATGTTTGTAAGCGTATGGTGTAGAGGCGGCTGGTGCACCTTAAATCTGTCGTAAAAGTCCTCACGCTGGGTTGGTGTGGAAGTTTGGGGAGTGGGGTGCCAGCTCAGGTGTTGCTTCGTCACCTGACCGTGGTTCAAAATTATGAGGTGTTGTCCTCGGATCTTTACCTTAAGGCACTGATCCCGGACCGTCGTCAATAGCCCGTTGTGTTGCTCTAGTACGACGTTAACTAAAATCACCATTACCATTACCATCTTCAAATGCTGACTGAATTACACTTCTTTCACAGTTAATCACACTACTCAAAAATTTACTTGAAGGTAATCACACGAATTTTTTTATCGACCAACCTTGTGAGACAAAAAAAAACCAACGCCCCTTTCCAATGGAAAAACTCGATTTGAGCCCGCAAATGTTTCTAAATGCCTCTTCGACTGAAACATAAATCGCAGTTAGTGACTCGTAAGGGAAATAACGATCCCCACCCCACCATCTCACCCCCAAGTCTCGTTTCTTAACAAAAAGCGGAACCCCAGCTTCCTGTTTTGACGACAGTATTAAGTTCCGAATCCGCCTCACTGCCCAATAGCGGAAACGCAATTTACAATACTTTTCCGAATTTCCAACAGCGATTTACGCTCATTGGTCCAGGAAGCTGATAACGAGCTTTTTGTAAATTCCGTGCCACCTTCATAAACCATTCGGCCTACCTTCCTCGATTAAGCACGGTCCTGAACCCTCAGATAAGCCACGTCAATTTGGGTGAAATAGTTGCATAGTTATCAGCTCGTTCAGTCACAGATACTGGGAATTTATTGCCCGGTCTGCCCTCTTTAGTGTGGGTAATATTTTTTGGAATGATTATCTTTGTAAAAATTTTATGTCTTCTTTTCTGTGGGGGCTTATTTTATCGTTACTGTCCTGTAGCGGGAGGTAGAGTTGTTGACAATTTTTTAAGGGTGTATGCAGTTTTGGTCAAAGAGGCAAGGCTACGTCATATTTTCCCGAAATTTTTTGGCTCGATGCCCTATTTCAGAAGACAATAAGTTCTGGGAATCTATCCAAACTAAAAAAAATTTCAAGTGTACCGTCTGCCTGCTTTTTTTTTTGTTTATTCTATACATAAATATATTTTATTATTTTTTGCTATCGATAATTCATGAATGTAAGTAAAATATTTATTAGAAGTGTGTGATAATTTTCGAATTTCAAAAAGGATACTTTGATAGGAAATTTAAATAAACGTCGCATTGTACTATTTGACTATTGGCAACGGTCCGGGATCAATACCAAAGTGAAAATTCCGAGGATGAACCATGGTTAGATGACGAGGTTAACGACTGAGCTGTCACTCCATACCCCACCAACGTGAGGATATTTGAGACTACGACAGACTTATGATTCACCAGCTTCCATGTATCGCCATGTACTTCCGTGTACATCATGAACTTCCATGTACAGCAGTACTTCCATGTACTTCCATGTACAGCAGTACTTCCATGAACACCATGTACTTCCATGTACACCATGTACTTCCATGTACAGCAGTACTTCCATGTACACCATGTACTTCCATGTACACCATGTACTTCCATGTACAGCAGTACTTCCATGTACACCATGTACTTCCATGTACACCATGTACTTCCATGTACAGCAGTACTTCCATGTACACCATGTACTTCCATGTACAGCAGTACTTCCATGTACACCATGTACTTCCATGTACACCATGTACTTCCATGTACAGCAGTACTTCCATGTACATCATGAACTTCCATGTACACCATGTACTTCCATGTACAGCAGTACTTCCATGTACACCATGTACTTCCATGTACACCATGTACTTCCATGTACACCATGTACAGCAGTACTTCCATGTACACCATGTACTTCCATGTACAGCAGTACTTCCATGTACACCATGTACTTCCATGTGCACCATGTACTTCCATGTACAGCAGTACTTCCATGTACATCATGAACTTCAATGTACACCATGTACTTCCATGTACAGCAGTACTTCCATGTACACCATGTACTTCCATGTACACCATGTACTTCCATGTACAGCAGTACTTCCATGTACATCATGAACTTCCATGTACACCATGTACTTCCATGTACAGCAGTACTTCCATGTACACCATGTACTTCCATGTACACCATGTACTTCCATGTACACCATGTACTTCCATGTACATCATGAACTTCCATGTACAGCAGTACTTCCATGTACACCATGTACTTCCATGTACAGCAGTACTTCCATGTACACCATGTACTTCCATGTACAGCAGTACTTCCATGTACATCATGAACTTCCATGTACACCATGTACTTCCATGTACAGCAGTACTTCCATGTACACCATGTACACCATGTACTTCCATGTACAGCAGTACTTCCATGTACACCATGTACTTCCATGTACAGCAGTACTTCCATGTACACCATGTACTTCCATGTACACCATGTACTTCCATGTACAGCAGTACTTCCATGTACACCATGCACTTCCATGTACACCATGTACTTCCATGTACAAATTCGATGTTTTCTCATCCGTGCTACGCCGATCGACCGGACTGGTGGTTAAGGTGTTAGCCCGTAGATCGGAAGGTTCCTGGTTCGAATCCGGGTATGTGTATGGATATTTACAAGCGTATGGTGTAAAGGCGGATGTCGCACCTTAAATTTGTTATGGCCGGACATCCTCACATTGGGTCGGTGAGGAAGTTTGGAGAATGGGGTACCCGCTCAGATGTTGCCTCGTCATCTAACCGTGGTTCGAAATTACGTGGTGTTGTTCTCGGATTTTTCCCTTAAGTTATTGATCCCGGACCGTCGTCAATAGCTTTTTGTGTTGCTCTAGTAAGACGCTAGTTAAAATTACCTTACCTTACCTCCAACCGAGCTACCGCAACTATAAAGTTAGTTTGAACTATATTCTGTAGCTCAACAGTTAATGATTTAAGGTAATTTGGTAATTTTTTAATTAACGTCGTACTAGAGCAGCAGAACTGTTATTGACGACGGTCTGGGATTAATCCCCTAAGGGAAAGAACCGAAGACAACACCACATAATTTTGAACCATGGTCAGATGACGATGCAACACCTGTTTTGACACCCGACTTTCTGAACTTACACAACAACCCAACGTTAGGACTTTCGGCCCACAACAGATTTAAGGTGCACCAGCTGCCTCTACATCATACAAACATCGATGCACTGACCCGCATTCAAACCAGGAATCTTCAAATCTTGAGGCTAAGATCTTAACCACTAGACCGGTTGGTTGGCAAAAACAGAAAAGGCATACAACTTCAAGTAAAAAAAGGGCGAATAAAAGCAACTCCAAAAGGAAAATAACAGAGATGCAGAATAGAGTATTGGAAAAATATTGCTTGGTATTTGGGGAGCCCGCCTCAGTTTTTACTAAAGACGATAAAACACCATAAGAAAAGAAAATATCACTAAAGTATCTCTGGTCTGTGAAAACCGTACACACCTGAAGGAAAGAACCCCTCCGAGGGCCTTAACAACTTGGAACTGAAATTATAAAGCTATTTGTTAAACTGCACATAAGCACGCTTATGTCGATATTTTTATTAATTCCATCACCACCATTAGAAATATTCACTAAGGAGGCGGCTTCCTTGTAATAATTAATTGTAATACATTACTGTGCAGTGAGTCTGTCTATGTACACTATATGTGGACAAATAAATACTATATATAAAATACTAATGCAAATAATACTAAAAATAAATATGCTATAAATTGGTCTGTGTTAACGCTATTTTCTTCAGCAGCATCCTTAAATCTCTTGTCAACAATTTGCCGTCGGTTTCACTTTTTAGTTAAAAGAATTAATTGTAATACATTACTGTGCAGTGAGTCTGTCTATGTACACTATATGTGGACAAATAAATACTATATATAAAATACTAATGCAAATAATACTAAAAATAAATATGCTATAAATTGGTCTGTGTTAACGCTATTTTCTTCAGCAGCATCCTTAAATCTCTTGTCAACAATTTGCCGTCGGTTTCACTTTTTAGTTAAAAGAATTAATTGTAATACATTACTGTGCAGTGAGTCTGTCTATGTACACTATATGTGGACAAATAAATACTATATATAAAATACTAATGCAAATAATACTAAAAATAAATATGCTATAAATTGGTCTGTGTTAACGCTATTTTCTTCAGCAGCATCCTTAAATCTCTTGTCAACAATTTGCCGTCGGTTTCACTTTTTAGTTAAAAGAATTAATTGTAATACATTACTGTGCAGTGAGTCTGTCTATGTACACTATATGTGGACAAATAAATACTATATATAAAATACTAATGCAAATAATACTAAAAATAAATATGCTATAAATTGGTCTGTGTTAACGCTATTTTCTTCAGCAGCATCCTTAAATCTCTTGTCAACAATTTGCCGTCGGTTTCACTTTTTAGTTAAAAGAATTAATTGTAATACATTACTGTGCAGTGAGTCTGTCTATGTACACTATATGTGGACAAATAAATACTATATATAA
Source organism: Metellina segmentata (assembly GCA_947359465.1). Classification (NCBI taxonomy): domain Eukaryota; kingdom Metazoa; phylum Arthropoda; class Arachnida; order Araneae; family Tetragnathidae; genus Metellina; species Metellina segmentata. The sequence continues at coordinate 91,367,264 of OX375880.1, read as the reverse complement.
AATACTAATGCAAATAATACTAAAAATAAATATGCTATAAATTGGTCTGTGTTAACGCTATTTTCTTCAGCAGCATCCTCAAATCTCTTGTCAACAATTTGCCGTCGGTTTCACTTTTTAGTTAAAAGAATTAATTGTAATACATTACTGTGCAGTGAGTCTGTCTATGTACACTATATGTGGACAAATAAATACTATATATAAAATACTAATGCAAATAATACTAAAAATAAATATGCTATAAATTGGTCTGTGTTAACGCTATTTTCTTCAGCAGCATCCTTAAATCTCTTGTCAACAATTTGCCGTCGGTTTCACTTTTTAGTTAAAAGAATTAATTGTAATACATTACTGTGCAGTGAGTCTGTCTATGTACACTATATGTGGACAAATAAATACTATATATAAAATACTAATGCAAATAATACTAAAAATAAATATGCTATAAATTGGTCTGTGTTAACGCTATTTTCTTCAGCAGCATCCTTAAATCTCTTGTCAACAATTTGCCGTCGGTTTCACTTTTTAGTTAAAAGAATTAATTGTAATACATTACTGTGCAGTGAGTCTGTCTATGTACACTATATGTGGACAAATAAATACTATATATAAAATACTAATGCAAATAATACTAAAAATAAATATGCTATAAATTGGTCTGTGTTAACGCTATTTTCTTCAGCAGCATCCTTAAATCTCTTGTCAACAATTTGCCGTCGGTTTCACTTTTTAGTTAAAAGAATTAATTGTAATACATTACTGTGCAGTGAGTCTGTCTATGTACACTATATGTGGACAAATAAATACTATATATAAAATACTAATGCAAATAATACTAAAAATAAATATGCTATAAATTGGTCTGTGTTAACGCTATTTTCTTCAGCAGCATCCTTAAATCTCTTGTCAACAATTTGCCGTCGGTTTCACTTTTTAGTTAAAAGAATTAATTGTAATACATTACTGTGCAGTGAGTCTGTCTATGTACACTATATGTGGACAAATAAATACTATATATAAAATACTAATGCAAATAATACTAAAAATAAATATGCTATAAATTGGTCTGTGTTAACGCTATTTTCTTCAGCAGCATCCTTAAATCTCTTGTCAACAATTTGCCGTCGGTTTCACTTTTTAGTTAAAAGAATTAATTGTAATACATTACTGTGCAGTGAGTCTGTCTATGTACACTATATGTGGACAAATAAATACTATATATAAAATACTAATGCAAATAATACTAAAAATAAATATGCTATAAATTGGTCTGTGTTAACGCTATTTTCTTCAGCAGCATCCTTAAATCTCTTGTCAACAATTTGCCGTCGGTTTCACTTTTTAGTTAAAAGAATTAATTGTAATACATTACTGTGCAGTGAGTCTGTCTATGTACACTATATGTGGACAAATAAATACTATATATAAAATACTAATGCAAATAATACTAAAAATAAATATGCTATAAATTGGTCTGTGTTAACGCTATTTTCTTCAGCAGCATCCTTAAATCTCTTGTCAACAATTTGCCGTCGGTTTCACTTTTTAGTTAAAAGAATTAATTGTAATACATTACTGTGCAGTGAGTCTGTCTATGTACACTATATGTGGACAAATAAATACTATATATAAAATACTAATGCAAATAATACTAAAAATAAATATGCTATAAATTGGTCTGTGTTAACGCTATTTTCTTCAGCAGCATCCTTAAATCTCTTGTCAACAATTTGCCGTCGGTTTCACTTTTTAGTTAAAAGAATTAATTGTAATACATTACTGTGCAGTGAGTCTGTCTATGTACACTATATGTGGACAAATAAATACTATATATAAAATACTAATGCAAATAATACTAAAAATAAATATGCTATAAATTGGTCTGTGTTAACGCTATTTTCTTCAGCAGCATCCTCAAATCTCTTGTCAACAATTTGCCGTCGGTTTCACTTTTTAGTTAAAAGAATTAATTGTAATACATTACTGTGCAGTGAGTCTGTCTATGTACACTATATGTGGACAAATAAATACTATATATAAAATACTAATGCAAATAATACTAAAAATAAATATGCTATAAATTGGTCTGTGTTAACGCTATTTTCTTCAGCAGCATCCTTAAATCTCTTGTCAACAATTTGCCGTCGGTTTCACTTTTTAGTTAAAAGAATTAATTGTAATACATTACTGTGCAGTGAGTCTGTCTATGTACACTATATGTGGACAAATAAATACTATATATAAAATACTAATGCAAATAATACTAAAAATAAATATGCTATAAATTGGTCTGTGTTAACGCTATTTTCTTCAGCAGCATCCTTAAATCTCTTGTCAACAATTTGCCGTCGGTTTCACTTTTTAGTTAAAAGAATTAATTGTAATACATTACTGTGCAGTGAGTCTGTCTATGTACACTATATGTGGACAAATAAATACTATATATAAAATACTAATGCAAATAATACTAAAAATAAATATGCTATAAATTGGTCTGTGTTAACGCTATTTTCTTCAGCAGCATCCTTAAATCTCTTGTCAACAATTTGCCGTCGGTTTCACTTTTTAGTTAAAAGAATTAAATGTAATACATTACTGTGTAGTGAGTGTGTCTATGTACACTATATGTGGACAAATAAATACTATATATAAAATACTAATGCAAATAATACTAAAATAAATATGCTATAAATTGGTCTGTGTTAACGCTATTTTCTTCAGCAGCATCCTTAAATCTCTTGTCAACAATTTGCCGTCGGTTTCACTTTTTAGTTAAAAGAATTAATTGTAATACATTACTGTGCAGTGAGTCTGTCTATGTACACTATATGTGGACAAATAAATACTATATATAAAATACTAATGCAAATAATACTAAAAATAAATATGCTATAAATTGGTCTGTGTTAACGCTATTTTCTTCAGCAGCATCCTTAAATCTCTTGTCAACAATTTGCCGTCGGTTTCACTTTTTAGTTAAAAGAATTAATTGTAATACATTACTGTGCAGTGAGTCTGTCTATGTACACTATATGTGGACAAATAAATACTATATATAAAATACTAATGCAAATAATACTAAAAATAAATATGCTATAAATTGGTCTGTGTTAACGCTATTTTCTTCAGCAGCATCCTTAAATCTCTTGTCAACAATTTGCCGTCGGTTTCACATTTTAGTTAAAAGAATTAATTGTAATACATTACTGTGCAGTGAGTCTGTCTATGTACACTATATGTGGACAAATAAATACTATATATAAAATACTAATGCAAATAATACTAAAAATAAATATGCTATAAATTGGTCTGTGTTAACGCTATTTTCTTCAGCAGCATCCTTAAATCTCTTGTTAACAATTTGCCGTCGGTTTCACTTTTTAGTTAAAAGAATTAATTGTAACACATTACTGTGCAGTGAGTCTGTCTATGTACACTATATGTGGACAAATAAATACTATATATAAAATACTAATGCAAATAATACTAAAAATAAATATGCTATAAATTGGTCTGTGTTAACGCTATTTTCTTCAGCAGCATCCTTAAATCTCTTGTCAACAATTTGCCGTCGGTTTCACTTTTTAGTTAAAAGAATTAATTGTAATACATTACTGTGCAGTGAGTCTGTCTATGTACACTATATGTGGACAAATAAATACTATATATAAAATACTAATGCAAATAATACTAAAAATAAATATGCTATAAATTGGTCTGTGTTAACGCTATTTTCTTCAGCAGCATCCTCAAATCTCTTGTCAACAATTTGCCGTCGGTTTCACTTTTTAGTTAAAAGAATTAATTGTAATACATTACTGTGCAGTGAGTCTGTCTATGTACACTATATGTGGACAAATAAATACTATATATAAAATACTAATGCAAATAATACTAAAAATAAATATGCTATAAATTGGTCTGTGTTAACGCTATTTTCTTCAGCAGCATCCTTAAATCTCTTGTCAACAATTTGCCGTCGGTTTCACTTTTTAGTTAAAAGAATTAAATGTAATACATTACTGTGTAGTGAGTGTGTCTATGTACACTATATGTGGACAAATGTATTTGGACACTGCATGTTTATCAGAAAAAGTGCTTTATTATTCTATTTAGTAACGGGTAGGCTCTTCTTTTTTACTTGTATTACAGCTGCAACACGTCGAGGCATACTTTCCACAAGTTCTCTGAAAGTCTGGGCAGGAAAAGCTCTCCATGTCTATTGCAAGGCTGTGAGAAGAGATTGTTGTGAAGATGATGCGTGGCGGTGTCGTACTCGTCACTCCACTTTGTCCCACAAGATGTTCGATCGGATTGAGATTGGAACTCCAAACAGGCCTGTCAAGCAAATTCGCCTCATTTTCAGGAAACCTGTCCAGCACACGTTTTGCAGTATGACATGGAGCTCGATCCTGTTGGAAGAAACAAACATCATCGCCGAAGTATTGACATAGTGAAGGCAAGGCCGCATTATTCAGAATGTCGAGGTACACGTCAGGGTTCATGGTACCAGGTACATAAAGCAATGGGCCGAGTCCTAACTAGGGATGCGACATCGACAGCAAAACATCGATGTTTTGAAACATCGATGTTTAAAATTAAAACATCGATGTTGATAATATATCGACCCATAAACATCGATGTTTTTAAAATTCAGTGTATTTAAACTTTTTCCCCCCATTTCTTAAAACTGGTTTAGCAACTAGTCATGCCACTACGACAACAAAACATCGATGTTTTTAAAATTCAGTGTATTTAAATTTTTCCCCCATTTCTTAAAACTGGTTTAGCAACTAGTCATGCAACATCGACAGCAAAACATCGATGTTTTTAAAATTCAGTGTATTTAAACTTTTCCCCCCCGTTCTTAAAACTGCTTTAGCAACTAGTGAAGCGACATCGGCTCCAATACGTATATATTTTTTATAAAACATCAATGTTTTGAAAACATCGACATCGATATCGCATCCCTACTTTTCAAGCCCGTCACTCTTGGCCACTTTGGTCTATAAGTATGTTCAATTTGCTGATTATGAAAATTATGCTACTTTGTTCATTTAAAAAATTTTATAACGATACTTTTTTCATTTAAGAATAAAACATCGACAACGTAAAAACATCGACAAGTATAAACATCGATGTTACAAAAATATCGACTCCAATACATCGATGTTAAAAGCATCGATGTTTTTTAAAAAACATCGATGTTTTGAAAACATCGACATCGATGTCGCATCCCTAGTCCTAACTAGGGAGGAAAAAAACACACTAAGATGGATTCTCCTCCGAATTTCTACAGTGTCCAAATACTTGTTTCCATATTGTGTATAAGTAGTGGAAACTTAAAATATCGTTAGGCGACACATTTTTAAGTATATTCATACTGCCCACTTTTTCTCCACAATTTCCCACTTTTAATCCTGGGTCCTGTATTGCCCTCCAAAGGTAATGGAATCAGTTTGACCCTGTATTGTTTTGTTGCTCTGCCTCGAAAATATTACCTTTGTAAATATCTAAGTTTGGCTATCTGGCCCGCAAAACCTATAATTTTTACGAGCTGGCCATTTCCAAAAAAAATTTGCCGGCCTATGCTTTAGCATACTGACGAACTAGCACAACTGTGGATTTCATTAGAATGCAGTTGACGATTCAGCAGAGCATAATGCTGAGGCACGTATTTAAGGTCTATTTATACAAGTAAAACGAGAAATTCGTTTTAATAGTAGTAATGGCGGTATTGCATTCTGGCATTTTAAAAGAGTTTTACAGTTGGTGCTCAAGATTGTGACCTTGAGCAGTCACCCGAACCCTCAGATAAGCTGTGCCAATTTGGGAAAACTCGTTGAATAGTTATCAGCTCGTCCAGTCACTGATACTGTGGGATTTATCACTTCGTCTGGTCCATTTAGCGAGAGTAGTATCTTTTCGAATGATTATCTTTAAAAAAATTTGGGGTCTCTTTTTTTCTTGGGGTGTTCTTTTGTCCTCTATCTCTAGAGGTAGAATGTTGACTGCATATTCTACTGCTAATATTCTTTATGGTGGAATGTCTTTAATGATTCCGTTGGTTCACAAAAGCACGTATCCTGTAAGAAATTCCAGAGAATGGTTAGTTCTTCTACTGTATCTATTCGAATCAAATGGCAAGTCGTTGCAAATTTTTTTTAGCTGTTTCACGAAGTGTGCATTTGGACATAAGTATTGTGTTATGGGAATTATGGGTTATTTTTACCTGTGTGTGTGTGTGCTGTGTTATAGAATCATTTACTATATACATGGATTTCGGTTATGGGATTTAAGGGGATATAGAATTCTCTACATTCTCACATTGGTATTCGGGTTTTGAGAATTCTGGATCATATTAAATTTGTTGAAATCTTTAACCGTGGGTTAAGTTATGGGAATTATGAGTTATCAGAACTGTTTGCATGCGCGCATGTGTGTTTGGCTATGAGAATTTTGGATCATACTAGATCTGTTAAAAGTTTTAACCGCGTGCTAAGTTACGATAATTATGGGTTATTAGAATCGTTTGCATTTTTGCATGAGTGTTCGACTGAGAATTATGGATCTTATTCGATTTGATAAAATTTTTAACCGTGTGCTAAGTTATGGGAATTATGGTTCATTAAAATTTATTGCAATCTCGTATGGGTGTTTGACAGTGGGAATATTGGAATTATATTAGATTTGCTTAAAATTTTAACCGGTGTTAAGTTATAGGAATTATATGTTATTTGAATCATTTAGATTTTTACATCAGTGTTTGGTTATGGGAAATATTGATTGTATTAGAACACTAGTTTTGTACTTCAGTTCGGGATTTCTATGAAACCACCCCTGAACACATGTTTTTTATTTATATAGAAAACTTACAGCTCGCGCGTCTCTGAAATGAATACGATAGCTACAGTAATAATATTCATCAATTTTATTTAAAAAATTGGCTTCTGAAAAAGCTATTTCCGACTGGTATTGGAAGTTTAAAAAAATATGTTTAGAGAAAACTGGAATGATGTGTATATAACGAAATCCCGAAACACTTATTTTTTATACATTCTATTTATACTCGCTATTCAGTTCCTGGTAGAGTTCGAAATATAACGAATTTACTGGCTATGCACCTTACCCAAGCTCTTGCCGTTTCGTTCATACTTTTCTCTCGCTTCTCTTGGTAACTTCCGTGCAGTTTACAAGTCCCACTCCGGGGTCATAACTAATCTTCAAATTGCCGTTATGATACGTTAATACAGCTTTCATAAGTCTTAACCACAAGACCCATAACCGTATAGGTTAAATATGGAATGCATATGGCTTAGAAAATTTAACATAGCTAGTAGGGATGTGACATCGATGTCGATGTTTTCAAAACATCGATGTTTTTTAAAAAACATCGATGTATTGGGGTCGATGTTTTTGTAACATCGATGTTTATACTTGTCGATGTTTTTACGTTGTCGATGTTTTATTTTTAAATGAAAAAAGTACCGTTTTAAAAATTTATAAAATAACTAAAGTAGCATAATTTTCATAATCAGCAAATTGAACATACTTTTAGACCAAAGTGACCATGGGTGAAGGGTCTGAAAAGTTGGGTTGCGACATCGATGTCGATGTTTTCAAAACATTGATGTTTTATAAAAAACATCGGTGTATTGAAGCCGATGTCGCATCGCTAGTTCCTAGACCAATTTTAAGAAATGGGGAAAAAAGTTTAAATACACTGAATTTTGAAAACATCGATGGTTTGGGGCGATTTATTAACAACATCGATGTTTTAACTATGAACATCGATGTTTTGCTGTCGATGTCGCATCAATAGTTGCTAAACCAATTTTAAGAAATGGGGGGAAAAGTTTAAATACACTGAATTTTAAAAACATCGATATTTTTGGGGCGATGTATTATCAACATCGATGTTGTAATTTTCAACATCGATGTTTCAAAACATCGATGTTTTGCTGTCGATGTCGCATCCCTAATAGCTAGTAGCCAAACAATGCTTCTTAGCTCATATCTACAAGTCGAAAAGAATATCATCTACAATAATGTTATCGTATATAGGCACTGGAAAAACAATGCGGGCTATTGGCGAGAGTCTGGAATCAATTCCCGAAGGGGAAGATCCGAGGATAATCCTCGTAATGACGAGGTTTAAACCTGAGCTGCAACACTACTCTCCACACTTCCACACCACACCAACGTGAAGACGTTTTTGGCCACGACAGATTTAACGTGCACCAGTCTCTCGTGTACATGACGATCTTTGGTTGGACAGAGCTTCAATATCACAACACTCCTGTTTCCAATGCGTTAATCTTCCAACTGGGCTATCACAGCCCTATATCGTATGTAGAAAAATATCCTTTTAATATAATAATAGTCAAATACATTATATAAATTGAAGGACTTCGGGGCTACATAATGATAAGCCACTTTTCAAATTTTTCAGGCTGGCTATTTTCCAAGTTTTAAAAAACTCCAAAATGAACTGTTCATCCACAATTCCAGAGGTCATGTCATACTAAACTTTCAAGTAAAAGACACTCATTCATACAATCAGAAATTATTTTAATTCTCTTGAGTACCTACGTATTTTTTTATTACTGTAGGTAGTTATTTAACGTCGCGCGTTTTAATAACATAACGGGCTATTGGCGACGGTCTGGGACCAATTTTAACCATATTCAGATGCACCAGGCGATACCTGACCTGGTACCTCACTCTCCAAACTTCCACACCACGCCAATGCGAGGACTCTTGGAGCCACGGCAGATTTAACGTGTACCAGCCTCCGTGATCACGGCTTCCGCTGGACTGAGTTTCGACCTCGTAACCTTCCTGTTGCTAATTCGATTCCCTTCTAATTGGACTACGTAGTCTCCCTTTTTTATTACGGAATTTTCATTTTGTGGCATATTACTATAAAAAAGTATGTATGAAGCAAAATGCGTTGTTGAGCTAATATTAACGAAATAAAATGCTAGAATTCTAGCATGGGATCTTAAAAATATTTTAATAAACGTTACATTCGTGGAGAAATACTCTTACATATAATATTAACGCGTCAAAATATATCCGAAATAACTAATATTGTCTTTTTGTAATCCAAACAGAGCTTATAAATAGAAAAATGTTATACTTACAACATTTATAATTACATATTGTTGTTAATATAGGCATCGACGAGGAAATATTTAAATAAAAACGTGGGCACACATTTAGAAAAAAAAAATGACATGCCATAAAATATTTAGTTAACGACTACTGAGACCTGAGAGATTGGTTTAGAAAAATTCAGATAAACGTCAAAGGAAGTATCACTTCTAATACAGAGAAAATAGATTCTCTATAGAAAAATAATTATCGTAAAATTAACTAAAGTGTCATGTGTATAAATTAAAAAAAATATTATTCAGAGCCAAGATTGGCTCTATAGAAAATACAGCCTATTATTGATTCACAAAAGAAACTATTATTAACTATAAAAGGGGAAGAAATTGACAGTCTGGTCTTACGAAAAATATAAATCCTTCAGGGTCTAAAATTTATCGTCATATATTAGCTTGGATAAATTAGTTTTATTTTTTGAAACAACATAAAACTGTAAGGAGCTGCCTGCTAATATTTATATTAAATTATTCGTTCAGCGAAAATTCTTAACAAGGAGATAGTTTGAATTTATTTATTCCTTCTGGTGGTCTCAGCGTATTATTATCTAGTATTAAAAAAATTGACCAGATCTTGATGAACGATATATCTCCTCATATTGGAAAAACTGACCACGTCTTGATGGACGTCATATTGTCATTAAATAAAACTTACCAGACCTTGATGGACGACATATCGTCATTAAAAAAGCTGACTAGGTCTTGATGGACAAGATGTCTCCTCATGTTGGAAAAACTGACCACGTCTTGATGGACGAGATGTCGTCATTAAAAAAACTTACCAGATCTTGATGGACGAGATGTCTCCTCATGTCGGAAAAGCTGACCACGTCTTGATGGACGTGATGCCTTCCGTAAAAAAAAAACTGACCAGATCTTGATGGACGAGATGTTTATGCATATTGGTAAAACTGGTCACGTCTTGATGGACGAGGTGTCATCAATACAAAAAACTGACCAGAATTTGATCTCGTCATCATAAAAAAATTGGCAATATCTTGATGACGAGATATCTCGTTATTAGCAATATTTATCAGATTTGCTGGACATGAAATCTTGTCGAAACTACTCTTAGGGTTAAGACAATGACTGCTAAAGATAGTGATGCAAGACCTGTGACAGATCACACCCTGGTATTATTTATAGAAGGTCTACACTTGCGTGAGTTTCATGTGATGCATAATCTGATATTTTTATATTCAGTTATCCATGATTAAAATTAAAATACTGAATTTAACTTTTTAATATTTTTCCATAGAAATTTAAGAATCACTTACAGTATCAAAAATTCATAATTTTTGATGAATTCCATTTTGTGAAAAGTATTCCATTTATGTGATTTTGATGTGTGATTTTTGTGAAAAGTATTCCATTTATTTCGCCCTGTAATTCTTTTAACAGTAGAATTTTAATACTTACTACTAATCGCAAAAGAATTTGTATGCATTTGTAAATTGGGACAATGTATCGAAACACAAGACTCATTGGAATGCTTGGTTCTTACTTCCACTTAACAGATTTGTCTGGAAGTTTTCCTCGTTACCTTTATAAATCAGCTCACATTGATAGTTCTATAAGTTATGAAACCCCTTGGTCAAGGTATAACCTAGACTATGTCCAAAATATCACGTTTTTCAAATCGCATAGCGATCAACTATTCTTCCAGCAGATGCCACCACAGAGACACTGTTACAACGAAAAGAATATGAAAATGAGTTATTGAAATTACGGAGGACATACTAGTTGGAAGTTCTGAATTATCTGCCTCAAAAAGGTAATATTCCTTTCAAAATTTGTTATTAAAAGTCACGGTCCTATGACATGTTATTTAACCCTCCAAGTGGTTTCAACGAGAAATCTCGTCAAAGATCGCGTCAAATTTGCTAACGAAGGAATATCTCGTTCATCAAGATTTGGTCAGTTTTACTGATGACAAAAAAAAAAAAAATACCTCGTCGAGACAAAACTTTCTAAAAAAAACTCCACCGAAGAATGAAGATCTAACTAGTTGAAACAAATTGACCCTTTCCTGAAACTGGTGACAGTTAGGAACAGATGCTGTTTTCGAATTGAAGACAAACTTTCAGGAGGGTTAATATTTGTAGTTGTTGTAATCCCTTTGGTCAAAGTATAACCTAGACCAAGTCCAAAATACCACAGATTTTACAATGAGAAACAAGTTGTCTAGTACTGTTGACAGTTGTAAGCAGATGCTGTTTTCGACGCGAAGATAAACCTCCAGGAGGGTTAATATTCATAGTTGTGGCAATCCCTTTTGTCAAAGTATAACCTAGACCACGTCCAAAATACCACAGATCTAAGCAGGAGAAACAAATTGTCCCTCGCCTAGAACTAGTGACAGTTGGGAACAGAGGCTGTTTTCGACGCGAAGATAAACCTCCAGGAGGGTTAATATTCATAGTTGTGGCAATCCCTTTGGTCAAGATATAATCTAGCCCAAAATACAACATTTTTCAAGTCGCACAGTGACCAACTCTTGTTCATCCAGCAGCTGCTACATACACCGATACAATAAAAATATAGTAATAAGTTTCTTTTAACAGTAAGACCACGGATGTAGTTATTGATTGCGGTCAATTTTATTTTCATTTTTGTAAAGCAAATATAGACATGCATTTGGGTCAGCAAATGTGAGAAATAATTACTGACAAGGGGCCTCAAAGTTACTTGGGCCTACGGCCTCGAACCGACTTTATCCGCCAATTCCAATACCTTTGGTCAAACAACAATGTAGCTAGAGCGTTTATCTTAAGTCTCTATCTTTCCATTTACATAAGCCGTCGCCTCGCCCGGAACCAAAGCCAAAAAGATCAGCACTTCCGAAAGGTGTTAGCCCAAAACGGCACCGAACAAAGCACTCAGAACTTATTTCCATTCATCACCCAACGTGATGGATCCGAAAGCACAGCTGGGCCAGTTCAGAACGATTATGACGGATGGCTCGAATCACAAACTGTCGATGGGTAGACCTCTGCCGAAGATTAGAACGGAACGAAAAGGCAGAAAAACAATCCCACCAAAGTGCGAAGCGTCTGCAACAGATGGCCAGAAATATAAAAAAAACAAGACGAGAGAGAAAACCATAAGAAACTACGCAGTGTATTCTTGCGGAAAATCAAAACCCATTTACATGCTCGGCTAACTCGGTTGACGTCTTTTAAAAGTTCGAGTTATCGAGTTACCGACCACGGAAGCTTGCGGCTTTCTTTGCTTTTCGGTTCAGATTCTTTATCAGCGCTAGATATCTAAACCTGATTAGAGAAGGGACTAGCTCAAAAGGAGGGTTCTCGCGTCTCATGAGCTAGACATGGTGCACAATGTGCAAAGACCCTATCTCTAAGGAGCACCCCTGTTACCAACAAGACACGGCTTTTGAATAATTGATAAGAATAATGATTCCCTGAATGGAAGTGGTTTCGTATCTTATCTAAAACGCATGATCTCCCTCTTTTACCGGGGATATTTTTATCGGAAGCTTATTTTGCTAGTTTTTTTTCGTCTTCGGATCACCCCAGTGTTTGAAACCAAAGTGGATTTTCATATCGTGTGGTTTCTTTGGAGATGTGCTTTTTTGGGGGGGGTCGGTTTGTGTGTGAAATTGTCCAGGTGTATGAAACTAGCTTTAGACTTCGTGGTGTTGGGGGAAATTGGATTTCAGGATGTGAATTGAATCCGTACATGCATTACAATCACTGATGTTATCGGATTGTGGTAGCTTTTGACAAAGGATTTGCCCTTCTGTGTTGAATAAAAAGGCATAAGAAAGGTGAAAAACAAAAATTTTCACTCATAAAAATCCTTCATGATATGAAATTAATGTTTAAAATGCACTGACAAAGGGACGCAACTTGGATTCACATATTTTAGTATGGTCATTGTTGGTCACACGTTCTCTAGAAAATCCACTAGTTAAAATTAAGATCCTTTCACGAGATTTCATTTCAAGAACTTGCAGTAAAATATGCAGAAACGTTTTCTGAGGTTTTCAAGTGGTATCCCTCCTGTTTCTAATCCGTGATTATCAAATGTGTTACCTCAACCCCTGAATGATAGAAAGTATCACAGGAAATAAAATGTGATCGAATGCGAAGTAGGCAAGTAGACATTGAGAAGCTAATTATGATAACATGACTAATGAGTGAAACCTTTACTACGCATTTTATTGCGAAAAACGAATTAGCACCAGTAAGAAGTATCCTAAATGCTGTAATGTGGCTTATTTAATCTTATTTGAAGGTATGAAATATGAGTAACATGACGCTTCCAATAAGGAACCAAAGATTCAATAAATGTTTCTTAATGGGTATAGCTTCAACGCAGATGTTATGCGTTACTTTAAATATATTTCGGTAGCTATCAGCTCTAAATAACACCATTTCATAAAATGTTTTAGCACTTAATATTTTTCGCAGTTTCTTAATCGTACTTCTCTATCAACACTGCTTATCAACAGCCACTATGAATTATCTCTATAAGATAACTATATAATCACACGTTTCATAATAATTGAAAGAAATTTTTATTTTCCATCACGAACCACGGTTTCAATATCGGGCAAAAACGTGATTTATTGCATTCGTTGGAAACTTGAAGCTGCATTTCGTTTCTCTTCGAAAGAAAAAATGAGAATATATTCGTAGAATTCTGTTCAGAAAAAGCTGGTAGAAAATGGAAAAGATTCTGGTGCACATGGAGTGGCATTATATCCACATCTATTCCTAGAAATATCAGCCATGCACACTATGAAATTCTTCACTCTAGAGTAGAGAGCTCTCGTAGGATGGAATAGGAAAGAAAAGAGAGCGACGCACCAACATTATACAAGAACGTAGGATCGTGCAAACAAATACCGTACGGATGCCTTACAAATTTGTTTCGTCATCATACATAGCATAGGTAAACCAACGCTAGGTATTTCTTTTCTGCATCTCTGCGATACGGATAGGCTCACATAAAGCTTTGTTTTTTAGTTTATCCGAATAAAACGTGGTTGAATTTTCTTTATACAGGAGGTTTCATAACTCATGTCCAAACTTTAAGAAAAAGTCAGGACCCCACTAAATTAAATCATATGGGGTTGTACGTCCACGAACCTCGCACAGATATGCTTAAATAACTTTTGGGTTAATCTTAATTCTGCACCTTGAAACAGTAACCGTACACTTTCAGTTTAACAAGAGGGATGTCTAACCACTATTGTGGACATAGCACCACACATAGTGGAACACAAAATAAAGCCATGCTCCTATATGGATGTATGACTACAAGAATCACCTGTATTTGCTAGAACAGGGATCGTCAAACTTCTTTGGCCTTCGACCCCTTCAAGAGTTTCTTGACTTTTTATAGACATTATTTTACTCTTAGGTAATTATAACAGTACAAGCAGAAAAGACGCCTATGTGAATTTTAATTTTGTTTATTTTATAGTTAATGTTCACTTAATGCATAATATAGTATGTCTGTGTGTGTTATTATATTGGATTAACGTCAATGGGATACGTTTTTGACGTCCTTCTTAACATTACATATTTGATAGGAGGGATAGATAATATATAAAACTAGGGGGCCCGCCCCCTGCTCGCTAACGCTCGCCAACCCCCAGAGGATTGCTTCGCAATCCTCATTGGTTCGCTGCGCGAACCTATGCTCGCTTCGCTCGCATCAATGAAGACATGTGTCCTAGCAGAAGGAATTGTTTACAAAATATGATATTCCAAAAAAATATTTTTCAAATCTAAATTTTATGCTGTTTTTCAGAAAAGATATTTACAGTACCTCTGGAATCAGAATTCAAATGGAAACTTTGAGCAAATTTTGACTCGAAATGTGAGCGTTGATTTGGAAATTGAAAACCCAGCATGTTGGTTGTGTGTACATTTACCCAGTACTCGAGCCACCCACGCTTTTTCATGTTGTTGTCGAAAGTTGTAATGCAAGCGTCTTGTTGAACTATAATAGTTTGCCCCGAAACGGACCTTTTTTTTAAATGACTATGAAAAGATCCTTCGTTTTCTTTGATTTCTATTATTTACTGCAACAGCTCAACTAAAATTCATTTTTTTTTCAATAAAATTTCATCCGATAACGCTATAAATTCAATTGAAGCGCGAGGCTTTGAGATAAACAAAGAATCGCACAATGTTGCCAAAACGCGAAAACAAATAACGTCTTTTTTGCGTGCCACGTAAGAGAATTATATATATAGATATAAAATTTAATTAATACTACCTGTACAGTGGTGTCTTGTATTTTTCTATCGACTAATTTGGTGACCACTATGCTAGAGGGTACATTAAGTTACAGGGCTGCCAACCTGGTCAAGTGGTCAAATTGTTTTTCTGCCACCCAGTAGGTCCAAAACTCGAATCCCAATAACCGGATGGATGCTGGTTGGTTGGTTTTTGAAATAAATCTTTAAAATTGGAATAGCACTGGAGGCTTTCCATGGTGGTTTCAAGTTATTTTGATGGTCGTCAATTTCTTCCCTTTTGATTTCCTTCCCATTAATTTGCACTGTATCATCTAATTTGAATATTCTATGCATGTTTACTATTCCTTTTAATTTTAAATCTGATGGGATGCATCCCGCCAAGATCTGCAAGGTCTCTGTCGAGACTGTAATGTAGCATTTTGTTATTGGTTTCAATCCGTTCCGCTGTATCTGTAGGATCTATTGTCTTCGTCTACTATTTTCTTTGTACCAGATTTCTGCGCCATAGCAAATTACTTTCTCTATAATTCTCAAATATATATCTTTTGTGACTAATGGGTCTAGTCCCCAGGTCGCTCTGGAAACTCGATTTAATCTGCCCTGTAATTTTGTCACTTTTCTAGGAGATAATTTAGATGGGGAAGGAAGCTCAGTTTCTTTTATCAATAATAATGCCAAGGTACTTTATCTATTCAATATGGATATGATCCATATGATAAATATAGAGTCGTGTAGACAAGGATGTCAGTACCTGATACGACCTTCGGAGGAGTAGTCAGGTGCACTGAGAGTGGTAAGGCGATCCGCAATGTGTCGAAATTTCACGGTGCTGGGCGAGTATTGGGCCAGTGTAACTTTAAATTGCGTGAAGTAGGACTGGAGAAGTGGTGTCAATCGAAAGCTACCGAGCAACGCTGCATTCACAGTCGTTGTGATCGATATAATTATCTTTCAATAGTGGTGGGAATTGAATGTATTTTGTAAGAAACACAACGCACCCAGTCCTTTTATTTTAAAAGACACACATTTATTTTTTAATCAACACAAAAGATGGACGACGCTTACGGCCTTGTAGGCACTTGGTGGCTGACTACCGTGGATGCAATGAACGCAAGGATGGTTGAAGTTCAAGTGCACAACAGGTGGCGCAATACAAGAAATGACGTGGGCGTTGTACAGAACAGGGTTTACGCAGCAAATAGTTATATCAAACTGCAATTCAATAGTTCAAACTGTAAATTAATCATTGAATATTCACAATATTCAAACTTCCTACTTCATTCATTCAACAACCCAACTTGAGGCTAGAGTGTTCACGTTCAAACAACGGCTGTGTCCTGCACTCAACCTACCAGCTTGGACTGTCGGAAGGGCCAAGCATAGCACAAACACCAATTGATGAACATGCACACTCAAGGAACGGTTTGACTGGCACAGAAGACAAAGAAGTACATCCAGGGAGGAATCGAAACAGCGCTGCCGACTCGCAGGGTCTAGCGCAGTGGGCAACCCCACTAAGATTTTCCTCGTCAATTCAACCCTTGCAGTGCCAAAGGTAAAGGGTCAGACTTATTAAAGGTTCACAGGATGTGCTTAAAGTTTCGATCACTAAAAGTAGTATCTACCGGACGTATGGATGGTCGCATATATTCAACATGTGCACATGTTGCCGTATGGGGAAGTTAACGGAAACGTTAGCTGGCTCATAAGCTAAATGGCCAAGTTAGTCAACTCAACATTCGTCAACCCATAAGCTCGTCCATGCCCAAGTTAGTCAACTCAACATTCGTCAACCCATAAACTCGTCCATGGCTAAGTTAGTCAACTCAACATTCGTCAACCCATAAACTCGTCCATAGCCAAGTTAGTCAACTCAACATTCGTCAAGCCATAAACTCGTCCATGGCCAAGTTAGTCAACTCAACATTCGTCAAACCATAAGCTCGTCCATGACCAAGTTAGTCAACTCAACATTCGTCAAACCATAAGCTCGTCCATGGCCAAGTTAGTCAACTCAACATTCGTGAAATGATACGTGCTACATGTACAAAACCAGAGTTTGAAATTAATGTCTCCCAAATTGGACATCTCCCGAACCGTTACAAAGCACACATCTTGGTTGCGTTTGAGAACATATCATTACCACCCCACGCCAAATCCACTCATCTGAGTTTTTCAACAAACTGTATTTTTAGAGTCACCACCTAATGTTTTATGCTGTGATAAAGTCACAAATCAACTTGAATAGTGGAAATGCCGATTTTCATGAAATCAACCTTTTAGTTGTAACTCGATTTATCCCGAAGCATCAAAACATATGAACGCAATTTTGTAGAAACGTCGATTTTGCAGATTGGTGCCTATGGAGTGGTGATAACGATATGTAATACGCTAAACTTTAGGAATTAAATTTGAGGTTCCCTGCTTTCTTTAAACTTTGTACAGCAATTTAAACCTCTTTCGTGGGGTTGTCTCGTTGAGGTGCCTCGCCATTAGTAACACTGACCAAATGTTGATGGGCGAGAAGAAAACTAAGCAGAATTTGATCGTCATATAAGAAGTTAATATCTAGATGACGAAATCGATTGTCACTGTCAAAAATGCTCAGATCTTGAAAGACGATATACCTCGAAACCTGGACAAAAATATTTGGACACTGCAGAAATTATGAGCAGGAACCATCTTATTTTGGGGTTGTTTCCATGGTTATGACTCGGCCCATTGCTTTATGTACCTGGTACCATGAACGCTGGAGTGTACCTCGACGTTCTGGATACTTCAGCCTTGCCTATGGCAATAATACTGCGATGATGGCTGTTTCTTCCAACAGGATCGAGCTCCATGTCATACTGCAAAACGTGTGCTGGACTGGTTTCCTGAAAATGAGGTGAATTGGTTGACTGGCCTGTTTAGACCCCCGATCTTAATCCAATCGAGCACTTGTGGGACAAACTGGAACGACGAGAACGACACCGTCACGCGTGTCCATCTTCACAACAATCTCTTCTCACAGCTCTGCAAGAGGCATGGTGAGCTATTCATGCCCAGACTTACAGGGAATTTGTGGGAAGTATGCCTCGACCTGTTTCAGTTGTAATACTAGTAAAAGGCGAGCCTACCCGTTACTAAATAGAATAATAAATCACTTTTTCTGATAAACATACAGTGTCTAAATACTTTTGCCCATATAATGTATGTTAAATATTTCAAGTCCTAGTGTGTTTTTTGCAGTCTGGACACATAATTTATATCATGGACACTTGATTGTGCGACGTATTTCACATCCAGGTAAACAATTGTTAAGAGAGCTGTGGAATAGGCTTCGTTCAATAGGATTTGAATACAGTCAGATGCTTGTAGTAGTTCGGATTGGATTTAGAATTTTATGAGACATGATCCCAAGCAGAAGCTGCGATTGTTGAGAGGACAAGTGCGAAGCAAGATAATAAAATTAAACAACAAATAAAAGCGTTGTGATAAATGCTAAATATGAGATATCAATTGTTGAGACGGAAGTACAGGAATTTAATTACACATGCATAAAATTATGAAAGTAGGCAATTCGTAAGATTGAATCACAAAATAATTTTAAAAATAGATTTATGAGTCATTTGGAATTTGGAAGAAAAATACAATTTAAAACATTTGCTTATGTAAGCCAGAAGTATACTGATACGGTTCTTGCAAAGTTCTTAGAAGAGGCGACTGCTTAATTGCAATAGATTGCAATGTGTCCTTTTAGTATATGTGCTTATGGGATTAGAGCCCAAGGATACATAAGTATTTTCGGGTCATGCTTGAATTCTACTACAGGCAATGTTGGTCTGCAATAAAAACTAATGTGCCCGCCATTTAGAAGGGCAAATACACCACTGGTATGATTACCCCACCATACCCCATAGGCGATGCTCCCAAACAGTAAAAACTCTATAAAAATGAACGTTTAAAAAATTCCCCTTCTTCATTGCAGAGATATGGTGAAAAAAGGGTTTCAGTATTATGGAGCGAGACGACTAATATCGCTTCTTGCAGGAAAGAACAAACAATTGTAGGGGGAAGGCTGCTGAAGGAATAAAAGAAGTTGATATCCACCTTGAGCACTTCCCCCTTTACTCATACACGGAGTATTGTGAATCATACTCTTTCTTCCTTCTTCCCTCTCTCTTTCCCCCTACGCCTCCTTTTCATTTCCCCAAAAAGTTTAAGATTACTTTTCGCCTTTAAAATGAAAAAAATAAAAAGCAAAAAAGTTTTTAGAATAAACAAAAAGGTTGAAAATTACGAATCCCTCGGCTGTCATTGACATTTTATATGGAATTTTTTTTCCGTTGGGGAGACAAATTAAAAAAAGCAAAAAAGGACAAGGTTTCGGGGGAACTCAATTTCTGAGTGTTCCAAAGGGGAACACTAGCCCCTGGCTTTCCTCCTCTCCCCTCGTCGGGTGTTTTTTTCCCTTTTCTTGTTTTTTTGCCTCGCCCTCTAATTTCACCGTTTTCGAGTGTGGAGTAGGCTCTGGGGAAACATTGGCGAAAAAGATGAATTTTGAGAGTGGAAGAAGATGAATCATGGAAGTCTTCTCTCACCTGTGCGAGTTGTAAAGGGGGAGAAGATGAAATTGGCGGGGGAAGAAGTGAAGTGAAGAAGAAAACAATTTGGGAGTTGCGATTAATTCGTCGTCTGTGTAGAAGCGAATAGATGCAAGTTCATTATCATTTCTATGCATCGTGCGTGGAATGTCAGTACAACGGAGATGTCAAGGAATGCTGGACTTGTCACAGGCTCCTCGCAATGTGACATTTACATTTTGTTGGTGCGAAATATGTCTTTAGGCGGTTCGTTTACACAAACTCTGATATGTAAGCCTACCATTCATGTTAAGGAAACTACAAATCCTGATACGAAAGTTACCATCCTTTTACAAAAGCGACAAACTCAAATATAAATATTTCTAACCCTGATAACGGAAGCTGCTTAACTCAGACAAGAAATTATTCTGTTACGGAATCTACAAATCCTGATACGAAAGTTACTATACTTTTACGAAAGCGACAAACTCAACTATAAATATTTCTAAACCTGATAACTGAAGCTGCAAACTCAAACAAGAAAATAACTAACTCTGATACAGAAGCTACAAACCTATAAACGAGCTACCGAACTAATCCTGTTATAAGAAAATTACCAGCCCTGTTACGGAATCTGCAAACTCTGTTACGAAAAATTTAACTCTGTTATAAAAGCTACAAACATGATTTACGAAAGTTACTAACCCTGATAGCTAATTTGCGAACTCGGACAAAAAAATTACTAACTCTGTTACGGAAGTTGCAAATTCTAATAGTAAATTTATTAAACCTGTTACAAAAGCTACAAACATTGATGTGAAAAATACTTACCCTGTTAAGAAAGCTACAGATACTGATAAGAAAGTTACCTGCCCTGTCACGGAAGAAACCTCCATAAATGTGTAAGCGCTTGGAAAATATTGGTGAAAAAAAAAACGAATTTTAAGAGTGGAAAAAGATGATCCTTGAAATGCTCGTCACCCTTGTGCAAGTGAGTTATAAAATGGTAGAAAATGAAATCTGTGGGTAAGAAGCGAAGAAGAAAACAATCTGGGAGTTGCGTTTAATGATTTGTATGTGTAGAATTCGTGGCTAATAAATGTGAGTTCATTAACATTTCAATGCACGAGCCGGAAATGGCATTACAGCTGTAAATGTCATGGGATACAGGACTTGTTAAGGATAATGTCATACTTTTTTTGACACTTACATCTCATTGATGTTAAATCCACTCTTTTGAATCCTAATTATAAAGTAAAATAAACAATTGGTTATAAAGTAAAATGAATAATTGGTTATAAAGTAAAGTCAATAATTGGTGAATAGTAAAATCAATAATTGGTTATAAAGTAAAATCAACAATTGGATGCTACAAGTCTAACATGAAAGCAACAAACCATTTAATGGAAGTTACAAGCTCTATTATGAAAATCACAAACCTTTGTTCGTTATTATTACAAACATTGAAATAAAATTTACTAACCGTGTATTTGAAAGCTGACTTTGATAAGAAAATTAATAACCCTTTTGTGGAACTTACAAACCCTGATATGAAAATAACTAATCCTCTTACAGAAGCTAGTCATTTAAAAGTTACTAACCCGTTAACAATATTAAAGCTACAAACGCAGAAACAAGCTAGCTAAAACTAACAAGCTAAATAATTTGAATAAAATTTACTAACAATATTTTGGAAGTTACAAAGCCTCTTACATGTCATTCACCGTCATAAACACCGAAGAAAGTTTACCCACCAGCAGGTGATTGGTTTAATTTCTAAAATCAGTCACTAGTCTTACACTCAGAAGTTGTTTTTTTATCAGTCCAGTCCTTTTTTGTACTTAGACCAGGGATGACTTGTGTGTGTGAAGTTAATTCCGAACTACAAAACAGATTATATTCCATAAAATACATCGTTCATCATCAGTGGCCAGTGTCTCCAATGCAGAAGACTGACATCAAACATTTCATCCTTCGCATTGGACACGCGATTCACTCATCGTCTTCTATTACTAGGAAAGAGACCCAACTATAACTAATGATCTACTCTTTTTTCTCTTTGTAAAATATTTTAACTCTCCTGTATTTAATCTCCAACGTCTTAATACTTTATAAGTACAATTCTGAATCTGCTAGATTAGATTGGGAAAAATCCTCATTTGAATCGTTCAGTTGGTTTCTTAAATCTCATCTAATTTTTCAAGTGGGACAAAGAAAGGTGATCATAGATAGTATATCTGCCCTTCTAAATGAACGGGTACATTCGTTTTTATTAAACATCAATACAGTCTATAGTAGAATTTAAAAATGACCAGAAAAAACTTTGAAACTTATCCTATAAGCAAATGCCAGAAAGAAAAAAATTACATCATTTTGCAACAAAACAGTCGCCTCTTCTAAACACTGAGCGGGCCGCGTTAACTCGGTTGAAAGAGAAACGGATTGGCAACTGGAGGGTTGTGAGTTCGTATCCAACCCCAAACCATCGTGTGCAAAGGGGATGGAGCACGTTAGCTGGCGTTCTACTCACCAAATTACAACACTATGCTAACGTAAAGACATTTGACGCAACGATAGTTTTACAGTTCACCAACACGAAGGTCTTTGGTTGGACCGAGTTTTTTTTTAGAACTCGTAACCTTCTGGTTGTTAATCCGCGACTTGTCAGAACAGAGTCATCTCCAAACTAACTCAAACTTTTCACAACCGTCTATATCACAGGAACCGACTGGATATATATGTATTCTCTTCCCTGAAAAATTGAACTATCATTTTATTACTACTGTCATTAAACATTAGTCAATCATTGCACACTGTATCAATGTCATAATTTTTCTAGATTATTCGGGCTGTGTTAACACGGTTGGAAGATCATCGGATTACTTACCGAAGGGTTGTGAGTTCGAATCCAACCAAAGACTATCGTGTACAAAGGGGGCAGGTGCAAGTCGTGGCCTCAAATTCCCTCACGTTGGTGTGGTGTGGAAGTTTGGAGAGTGGAGTACCAGCTCAGGTGTTGCCTTGTCATCTGACCGTTGCTCAAAATAACGTGGTGTTGTCCTCGGATCATTCTCGTGCGGGATTGATCCCGAACCGTCGTCAATTGCCAGCTGTGTTACTCTAGTACGTTAATTAAAATACCTACCTACCCTAGAATTAGTCACACTTTCAGTCACATAAATCAACTGTTAAATTCTTCACACTCGTCATCGGAACTAACTACGATTATGTGTTCGACCCTTAGAGATTAGGCCATGTTATTACTATGGGTACCAAACACATAATCAATTATTACTTTCTTTATCAAGAAACTTAGAGTGCCGGGTTAGCAGAGTTGGAAGAGCAACGGATTAGCAACCGAAGTCCAGTCAAAGACTGTCGTGTACGGTGCAATTAAACCTGTCGTTTCTACAAATGTCCTCGCGTTGGAGTGGTGAGGAATCTTGGAGAATGGGGTGCCATTTCATGTGTTGTTCATGTCAACCGACAGTGGTTCATAAATACGAGGCGTAGTTTTTGGATCTTACATTTGGGGATCGATCGCTGAGCATCACCAATAGTCCGTTGTGTTGATCGAGTGCAACGCTAATTATAACAAGCTAACTCTTAACCAAAAAAACTCAGAGTATTCTTATTCCGAGATTCGTCAATATATCCGTCCTAAGTCAAACATTTCAGAACTGTTTAAGTCACAAGAGACTGCGGTTATCTATTTCATTCACTGAAGGTAAATTAACACGCAGAAACTATTGTCGTCGAATACCGTCATCTATTTGACATCCAACCAATCAGTAAATATTTTATCAAGTACTCTAGAGTATTCATTTTCCGAGATTGGACATTCCTTTCAGCTATACAAGTCAAACCCTTCACAACCGTCCACGTCACAGGAGACTGAGGTTATGTATTTCATTCCCTAAAAAACTACTATTACCAAATACTGTCATCCTTGAAACATCCAACCAATCAGTACAGACTTTATCAAGCAACCCTTAGTATTCATTTCCCGAGATTGGTCACTCCTTTCAGCTACACGTCAAACCCTTCACAGCCCAACCGTCCACCTTACTGAAACTAACTGCGGTTATGTAGTCGATTCATTGAAGTTAAACTATCAATTTATTACTATGCCATCAAACACCAAACAAATCTTTACATATTTTATCAAGAAGCTCAGAGCATTCATTTTCCGAGATTGGTCACTATATCTGACCTATGTCAAACTCCTCATAACCGCCCACGTCACAAGAGACTGTACTTATGTAGTCTCTCCCTCTGACTGAAGTTTAAGTATCATGACATTACTACTGCCACCAAATACCGTCATCCATCAAACATCCAACCAATCCGTACGGACTTTATCAAGCAACCCAGAATATTCATTTCCCGAGATTGGTCACTCCTTTAGCAACACAAGTCAACACAACCGTCCACGTCACCGGAACTAACTGCGGTTATGCATTCCATCCACCACGCTGCTTCGAGAGGCTTGAATCGAACAGGATGTTTAACAACCTCCCACTTAGGGCCGCTCAATCAACAAACATTAGCACAGGTAAGGGAGGCACAAGTAAAATGCTCCTCTTATTATCCTGCAGGAGGATGAGGATCAATTCCTCCGCATCCCGAAGGACGGGGAGGGGATGGAGGGTCTTCACGGGGTGTTGACTCAGGTCTTAGATTCCCAAATCCCTCTTTAATTAAGGAATTCTCGCAGCTCTTGTATGCGGCTGTCCCGGCGGCCTTTATATGGAGAGTGTTGAGTCGTGCCGTTGCCGGAAAAGCGGCCTGCGACTGTTGGAGAGGAGCTGTGACGTCACGCTGGGGGGCCTGGCTTCGATTATTGCTTTTTGGGTAGAGCTCCTGATGGATGTTTCTTGCGATCCAGTTTTGTTCGGGGCGGCATTGTTTGTTGGCTCTCCCGCTTTGAGCGTAGACAGTAAGTTGAAAACGTTAGGTGGTAGACTGGGGATTTTGAATGGCACAAGAGCGATATTTGGCCTTGAAAGTGTTAGAAGCAAAAATATCTGATAATTATTATGTGAATTTTAGGGGAATGAAACATTCAACATTTGATAAAATGGCGAAGAAATTACATCTACCATTTTATCTTTTGGACAAAACAATTTTTTTGTTGTCCTGATAATTGTAGCTAAGGAATAGGTATGGAGTTTGTTTTTTCAAACACAGGGCAGATTTAAAGTTTTGAGGTTTTGTTTGTAAACAATTTCAGAGCGATTATAAACATTCAATATTTGAAAAAAAAAGGTGCAAAAATGGATTTTCAGTTTTTTACGAAAATTACATCCACGCACTTTATCTTTTAGACGAATCAATTTTTTCGCTACCTTGGTAGTTGTAGCAGAGGTATGAAGTTTTTGTTTTGTAAGCAAGTGACTGAGGTTTTGTTTGCAAACAAAAGGCTGAAGTTATTGAGTTTTTGTAAACAAAGGTGTTCAAAGTGATTTTGACATCAGCTGTAAAACATAAAATGCATTTCTGCATTTATGTACGGTTATTTTGTCATAAATAAATTATTTAGCAGTTGGATTTTAACCCATTACTAAATTTTTGCCCCAATATTGCTGAAGACGTAAGTTCATTTCTTGATGTTATGTTTGTGATTATGTGTGTTGTATTTGAACTAACTATATATACCTTTATTGGTTTAACATGCAGGATTGTAGAATTTCCTTTCGGTAATTTTTGGTAATATGGTAATTTTAGTTAACGTCGTACTAGAGCAACACAACAGGCTATTGACGACGGTCCGAGATCAGTCCCTTAAGGGAAAGATCCGAGGACAACACCTCGTAATTTTGAACCACGGTCAGATGACGAAGCAACACCTGAGCTGGCACCCCACTCTCCAAACTTCCACGCCAACCCAACGTGAGGACTTTCGACCACGACAGATTTAAGGTGCACCAGCCGCCTCTACACCATACGTTTACAAACATCCATGCCCGGACCCGGATTCGAACCAGGAACCTTCCGATCTAGAGGCTAACACCTTAACCACTATACCGGTTGGTCGGCAGAGAATTTCCTTTCATAAAAATGTATAGAATATGCATAAAGGCCGGTTTACACGCTACGATAAATTGTAGCAATTTATCGTAACGATCGAATTGTTTCGATTTATCGTTGGGTGTAAACAGGACATTGTAGCCATTAATTGGAATTGGATTGGATGGTTGATGCCGGCCGGCATCAATTTCTGCGAATCGTAACGATATGTTGGAACGTGTAAACAAGTGGCAGCCATTTCTCGCTACGATTTGACTCAGTTTGCACTTGCATCTGCATCAGAAAGGTTGTGTCTTATAGTTCGTTCTTTGATTAACTTTTGTTTTTATTCGAATCATGGCAGTTAAACAAACTCCTGTTAAAAAAACAGTTAAACTAAAAATTATTTTGCTGAGAGCTGGTTTAGAAATGGCAGTTGAATATTCCATGTCCTTCAAGCTTCTTCCGGTGGCAAGGAATCGTAAGGTAGCTGAGAGTCTTTCGTGCGGAGATATCGCTCTTCTCATAACAGTATCAGTTTTCGCAATAAACGGAGAAACTAACCTTAACAACTCAAAATAAGTCTCTTTGTCCATTCTCAAATAATTACGCCAGTCATTTGGTTCATTTCTCAATTTTTTCAATAATTTTACATAAGAGAATTCCCTTTTCTTTAGCAACCACTGGCGGCTCCACTTTGTTCGTGGTCTTCGCGACTTTTTCACTTTTCTCGCTAAACAACCGATATATAACAACAACACTACTTCCTCCATGGTTAAAGCTTATTTAGAGGTCGATAGCGGTCGACAACGAATATTTGACAAGAAATTGTTACGATTTATCGTAACGTGTAAACAATACTCACACTTTCGATTTATTGGAACAATAAATTTGTCAATCACATCGTAACGATTTATCGTAGCATGTAAACCCGCCTTAATAAATATTTTGAAATAATACTTATCTAATTTTTTTGTTCGTTGTAATTATTCAGTTTTTAAACTATGACATAGTTTTTAAATTTTACAAGAGAATTAAAATCAGTAAAATTAACATTTATTTTCACGTTTCAAAATACGTTATTGGATTTAAGTGAAAAAGATGTTACTCAACAGTCAAGTCAATAATAATTTTAAACAGGTACGCGGATTTCCATTCAGAAACTTAATCTCTGAATAAAATAATTTCATAAGGATATGATTAAGTTGAACAGTAGATACTTTGAAATGAAACTTTAACCAATTTTGAAAGATTATTTACTGCTAAAAAAAAATTCCAAACTAGGCCTTACTATGTCTTTTATGTGTCAAAAGTTCAATATTGCTTACTTTACGTCAAAAATCAGGTTCCGAGATAAACGAAGGGGAAAAAATTCCTACACGCGCATTTCTCGAGAACAATATAAAATTCATCCAAAGAAATAATGGGCCGACCAACCGGTATAGTGGTTAAGGTGTTAGCCTCTAGATCGGAAGGTTCCTGGTTCGAATCCGGGTCCGGGCATGGATGTTTGTAAACGTATGGTGTAGAGGCGGCTGGTGCACCTTAAATCTGTCGTGGCCGAAAGTCCTCACGTTGGGTTGGCGTGGAAGTTTGGAGAGTGGGGTGCCAGCTCAGGTGTTGCTTCGTCATCTGACCGTGGTTCAAAATTACGAGGTGTCGTCCTCGGATCTTTCCCTTAAGGGACTGATCCCGGACCGTCGTCAATAGCCCGTTGTGTTGCTCTAGTACGACGTTAACTAAAATTACCAATTACCAAAGAAATAATGACATCGTAAACTTCACCACTCAAAAGGTAACTAGGTAATTTTTTGGTTAACGTCGTACTAGAGCTACACAACGGGCTATTGACGACGGTCCGGGAGCAGTCCACTTAGGAAAAAATCCGAGGACAACACCTCGTAATTTTGAACCACGGTCAGATGACGAAGCAACACCTGAGCTGGCACCCCACTCTTCGCACCCAAACTTCCACACCAACCCAACGTGAGGACTTTCGACCACGATAGATTTAAGGTACACCAGCCGCCTCTACACCATACGCTTACAAGTATCCATGCCCGAACCCGGATTTGAACCATGAACCTTCCGATCCAGAGGCTAACACCTTAACCACTATACCGGTTGGTCGGCGCTCACAACTCAAAAGATCGCCACACTCTGATCTAGAAAAGCTAAGGAACTCATATCCTGTAACATGATGGATTCGAATCTTGGCTTGATTCTTTTAAGCCGACGGAATTTTCTAGGTTCAGCAATTTTTATACACGCCTTAAAATTCAAGGTAGGAATGTATATTAACTAACGTTGCACTGGAGCAATACAACGGGCCATTGGTACCGGTCCAGGATCAAACTCGAAGGGAAAGATGCGAGCGCACGTAACGACACGTCCGAGGCACCACGCAATTTTGAACAACGATCAGATGACGAGGTCATACCTGAGCTGGCATCCAACTTTCAAAACTTCCACACCGTGCCAACGTAAGGATATTTGAGTCCTCAACACATTTAACATGGATCAGCTCTCTTTATACATGACGGTCAAGTTCGACACGAACTCGCAAGCATCCGCTTGATTATCCGCTACTCTTCCAACTGGGATACTGCAACCCCTAACATTCAAGAAAAATAATTCTCAGATTTTGGTAAGTAAGTAGTTAATTAACGTCTTTCTGCCGACCAAGCGGTATAGCGGTTAAGGTGCTATCCCCTAGATCGGAAGGTTCCTGGATCCAATCCGGGTCAGGGCGTAGATGTTTGTAAGCGTATGGTGTGGAGGCGGCTGGTGCACCTTAACATTTTGACTACGGCTATAGATATAACTGGCGCGATTGTTTTAACTTTCATGGTACAGCTGCTGTAACGGCCGTAGTCTAAATTCTTTCTTGGCGTGATTCTTATAACATTCAAGGTACAACTGATGCACTGGCCGTTGTTTAAATTCCTTCTTGGCGTGATCATGTCATTAATGCTCTACCGACCATAGTCTAAAAGTTAAATCTGTAATGGCCGAAAGTCCTCACGTTGGGTTGTTGTGGGAGTTTGGATAGTGGGGTGCCAGCTCAGATGTTGCCTCGTCATCTGACCGCGATCGAAATTACGTGACGATACACCGAATGGCTTTAGCTGGGACGGTGGTAACTTGTTGAATTAACGTCACACCGGAGCAGCACATTTACTATTTACTATGGTCCGAGATCACTCCAGAAGAGAAAGATCCGACGGCGATACCTCGTAATTTTGAACCACGGTCAGATGATGAGGTCAACACCTGAGCGGGCACCCCACTCTCCATACTTCCACACCCGGCCAACGTGAAGACATTTGAGGCCACGACAGATTTTATATACACCACCCCCGTGTACACGACTGTCTGAAAAAATTAGATGTTGTTTCATTAGTAAAATCTGACTCTCTTTCAATTTTCCCATGGCAACAAAATTACGTTGAACTGCCCTCGGGTCTTCCCTTCGGGGGTTCCATGACAGTCGTTAATAGCTCGCTGTGTTGCTTCTGTGCGACATTATATAAATACCTACCTCCGAGGCAGAGACTGGACATCAGAACCAATCACGCATCACTTCTTCTATCCCAGCACACTGCCTTTTTATGCCCTCCCCATCAAATCCAACCCTCCAATAAAAGACACAACAACACTTAAAAGCAGAACCCGGGCTCGCATTCGGACAGGCTTATAAAACCCCATTGAGAAACACGCTGCCATTCAAATCCTCACCATTGACCGACACGTTTTCAATAGCGAAGTCAATCCAAACCGTGCCAGGCGAGCAACAAGAGAAAGTGGAATAAAAGCAGAAAAGAAAATCTCCCTTTCCCTTTGTAATGGCGCTGAGATGAGATGATTACAATTCCATTGGAGCTCACCTTCATCTATTCCGGGCCGATTACATTGGGCAGTTACCCAGCTCCAGGTGTCAATATCTTTTCATCCATGGCTGTTCCCACGTCCAGATGTTGGATCAACACGTGCGGCCCACACATGTTGCGGGCTCCTTTGGGGGTCCCCCCCCTCCCACGAGTGCTCACAAAGGGGCCCGGGGAAGTACAAAGGAAGGATTAAAACACCTCGAGTTTCCTTTTATCTTTCTGCACTTGATTGGAAGAGGAGACTTGTGCTACTGGTGGTGATTCACGCCCCGGGGCATCTGGTTTGGCGGGTTTATCGCTGTTTAATTTAATTATTGTTGTATAGAACAGCAGCATCGGAGAACATATCAGTGGCGGTGTCTTTGGTGTGGGGAGTATGTTTCGGTCGGTGTAGCAACATAAGGTATGTTGCTACCTCCTCCACAGTTATCGAAAAATATCAAATTATCTGTTAGATCGACTAATAGTGGTAAGCTAAGTAATAAATTTACTAAAGGAATTTTCTGCTCAAAGAAACGAAACGCTGGAAGAAGACTTCACTTCCAGTATTCCAGTACGAAATGCGTACAGAAATTCTACCACAAAATACTGGCATCATCAAAAAATATTAAGCACACCTCTCACACAGAAAGCATTTAATTTAAAAACAAAATTTGTTTCATGTTCTAGTGAATGGAATTTTCAAGAAGTGTATTTGCTTCAAAAGAAATTCGTACGGAATTAATTTCTCATCTGTTGGTTAATAATGGTGAAATTTGGAAACATTGTGAGCATACATTTTAAACATGGTTGTTTCCATATTAAAAAAAAAAACATCTGGCGTTGTTTATTTAATCCCACACGAGTTATTTAACATATTTTCTACTAAGGTTTACCCGATCGTTGCTACTGTTTGATTTTGCGAAAAAAGGCGGTGAATTCTTTTTGGCATTTATAACCTCTATGGAAAAGCAATTAATTGACTTTATGTGCAATGCCATTATATTTAATTACAGAAAAAACAAAATGTTCCATAAAAAATATTTGAAGTATAGTACGTCTATCGTTTCATGGCAGTACTGCGACCCTTGGTGAAATTTCTGGAGCAAGAAAATGATTAAATGGATGTTAGGGTTACAGTTATACAGTTAGGTTGATGTAAACTAAATAATAAATTTATTAATATAGAACGTATATACATTTTAAACATTGTTGTTTTCCGTACATAAAATAGTAACGCTATTTCCTCGGATGTATAAATGAAGTTATATTTATCAAAAGTAAAAAATATTGTTCCATTAAAATTTTTTATCTTCAAATATTGATTCAAGAATGTGTAAATCCGAATAAAAATGAACCTTGAAAATTTTTATTATTCCATTATGCAGGACGAAAACGATATATCTTGGCGGTTTTCATAGTTCTCAATTTTTAGCAGACATTAAAAGAAATCGTTTGCAAGTATTCAGTTTGAGTGAAATGTAATTATTTTACTGGAATTACTGTCAAAATAAAATAATTTGCCTGATTTGGATACGCTTCTCACTGCAGTCGAGAATTTATAATTATTTAATAAATAAATTAATAATTTTTACAGAAATATATCACACACAATAAATCCATGTCAGTTTTGCATTTAATATAAATACAAGTTTAGTCAAGCATTTGGATTATTGGTAGCCCAGTTGGAATTGAGTAACGGATTAGCAACTTTGCTTGGAATTCGGTCCAACCAAAGACCGTCGCGTGTATGGGAATTGTCTGTCATTGCCTCAAACATCCTCACATTGGTTTGGTGTGGAAGTTTGGAAGGTTTGGTGCCAGCTCAGGATTTGACCTCGTTATGTGTCCGTGGATCAAAATTACGAGGCGTTATTCTCGGGAATTTTCCTTCGAGGTTAATGCCCGTCACCAATAGCCCATTGTTCTACTTTAGTGCGACGAATAGGAAACAGTCAACTTACTTCCCGAATCTTACAAGAGAGAGACAAAATGCTGCCAGAACGAATTCCCGTTTAAATTCAAAGTAAATTAATGCAAAATTATAAATTTATTTCTTTATTTTGTTATATTGGGTCTTATTTTACTTTTTATCTCTGGTTCCAAGTTTAAAAAAACTTTAAGTAAATTATAGATAACTTTCTATATAAACATCAAAGTGATCTGATTTTTCTCTAAAAGAATAATGAATCTAAATTTTATATAATTTCACGGAAATCAAATCTTCTTGAAGAAATTCAGTCATTTTACACTGTCCCAGCCAAATTTTTTGGAACCAAATACACGCAACAAGATGCAACTTCGAGCACCATTTGGCGTAACTTCACTTCACCTCTTTCCCCGCCGGCAACCCCAAGTGGTCTACTCTGCATCACAAGCAAACTAAACAAAAAGAGCGAGAAAGAGAAGTTCTCCATTCACTTCATTTCAACCGAAGTGGTTTTTTATTTTTCGCCGACTTTTCATTTCCACCTAGCACTGAAGAGGGAGGAGTGTGAGCGAGTGAAAGGAAGAAAAAGGGGGTTACACCTCGGGAAAAGAAAAAATCCGGATTAAAACGCCCCTGACTCCCAAACCCAACAAAGAAAGAAAAGGGGGAAATAATTGTCCGGAATCTGGCAATCGGAAATCAAAGCCGTCCGCTGTGGTCCGCCATTGTTGTGGTATTATAACGGAAAGAAAGTAATCCGAACTTTTTTGAAGAGAGCTTGTTCTTGTCGCGCGGGACTTTTCCTGTGGTATTTTTTCTCTCTGGAAAGAGATCCGATCTTGGTCAGAAAGTCAAGTGGAGGAAGGTTGTTTTCCCCTTGAGAGCGCGCAGGGGATGAACAATCTAGAATTTTGGAATAAGAAAAGAATAAAAGGGATCAGGAAGAGGGGGGAAATCTGGAAGTCATTTTCGCGTGGCTGTGTCTTGTATTGAATTGCAATACAATCCTATCCATAGTTCCCACACTCCCTGGAGGAGTCTTGACGATTCCAAAGGTCAGTTTTTTACGTACAAGTACTTTGAATTTTTAACTAATATTTAGCCTATACTTAATTGCAGTCCAATCCTATCCATATTTCCTATACACCCTGGATGAGTCTTAAGGATTCCAAAGGTCAGTTTTTTACGTACAAGTACTTTGACTTTTTAACTAAGACCTATACATATATTTAGCCTACACTTAATTGCAGTCCATTCATATCCATATATCCCATACTCCATGGAGGTGTCTTAAAGATTCCAAAGGTCAGTTTCTTACGTACTTTTGACTTTTTAACTAAGACCCATACATATATATATAGCCTATATTTAATTGCAGTCTATTCCTATCTATATCCCATACTCCCTGGAGGAGTCTTAAGGATTCCAAATGTCAGTTTTTACGCGTACAAGTACTTTGACTTTTTAACCAAGACCTATACATTTATTTAGCCTATACTTAATTGCAGTCCAATCGTATCCATATATCCCATACTCCATGGAGGTGTCTTAAAGATTCCAAAGGTCAGTTTCTTACGTACTTTTGACTTTTTAACTAAGACCCCATACATATATATATAGCCTATATTTAATTGCAGTCTATTCCTATCTATATCCCATACTCCCTGGAGGAGTCTTAAGGATTCCAAAGGTCAGTTTTTTACGTACAAGTACTTTGACTTTTTAACTAAGACCTATACATATATTTAGCCTACACTTAATTGCAGTCCATTCATATCCATATATCCCATACTCCATGGAGGTGTCTTAAAGATTCCAAAGGTCAGTTTCTTACGTACTTTTGACTTTTTAACTAAGACCCATACATATATATATAGCCTATATTTAATTGCAGTCTATTCCTATCTATATCCCATACTCCCTGGAGGAGTCTTAAGGATTCCAAATGTCAGTTTTTACGCGTACAAGTACTTTGACTTTTTAACCAAGACCTATACATTTATTTAGCCTATACTTAATTGCAGTCCAATCGTATCCATATATCCCATACTCCATGGAGGTGTCTTAAAGATTCCAAAGGTCAGTTTCTTACGTACTTTTGACTTTTTAACTAAGACCCCATACATATATATATAGCCTATATTTAATTGCAGTCTATTCCTATCTATATCCCATACTCCCTGGAGGAGTCTTAAGGATTCCAAAGGTCAGTTTTTTACGTACAAGTACTTTGACTTTTTAACTAAGACCTATACATATATTTAGCCTACACTTAATTGCAGTCCATTCATATCCATATATCCCATACTCCATGGAGGTGTCTTAAAGATTCCAAAGGTCAGTTTCTTACGTACTTTTGACTTTTTAACTAAGACCCCATACATATATATAGCCTATATTTAATTGCAGTCTATTCCTATCTATATCCCATACTCCCTGGAGGAGTCTTAAGGATTCCAAATGTCAGTTTTTACGCGTACAAGTACTTTGACTTTTTAACCAAGACCTATACATTTATTTAGCCTATACTTAATTGCAGTCCAATCGTATCCATAGTTCCCATACTCTCTGGAGGAGTCTTAAGGATTCCAAAGGTCATTTTTTTATTTAGGAGTGCATTCATTTTTCAGCTATGACCTAGACAGATTTAGACTTTTAAATTAGACCAATCAAATTATAAACATAACAAAACAATTTATTGAACTTAAAGACATAAAAGAATGAACGACAACTTGTACTAAAACGTAAAACAACCGCCCCGCGTCCTCTCCGTCTATCGAATGTTGCACTTCTCTCGTTTCCTCTTCTCTCCTTCTAGGATGGAGGTTTCTTACTCCCAGCGCCTATGGCTTTACCTGGTTTCCAGAGCACCGTGAACAGGGAACTAGTCTCGATCGCCGTCGCTACACATATATTTAGCCTATACTTAATTGTAGTAGAATCCTATCCATATTTCCCATACTCCCTGGAGGAGTCTTAAGGATTCCAAAGGTTAGTTTTTTATGTACGAGTACATTTTTTTAAACTATCATCTCTTCATATATTTAGCCTGTATTTAAAATTGCAGTCCAATGTCTTATCCAGTCTTTCAAAAATTACAAAGGAAAGTTTTTAACATACATTAATTTTTTAACAACGACCTATACATATACTATTTAGTCTATACATGGTTGCAGTCCAATCCTAATCATAATTGCAGTCTAACCTTATTCATAATGCACACAATTCACCTGAAAGCGTCTCTCAAAATTTACAGGACAATTTTAATATACATTACTTTTTAACTACGATCTAAACATATATTTATGTATAATTGCACACACAGTCCAATCCTATCCATAGTTCACATAATCCCTTATGTTTTTTTTTTCAAAAACAACAAAGGACAGCTTTTCACATAACTTAATTTTTTAACTACGACCTTTACCATATATTTAGTTTATAGATAATTTCAGTCCCCATCCTATCATAATTTCAAACCAATCCTATACAAAATTTCAAACCAATGCTATTCATAATTGAAATCCAATATTATTTATAGTTCCCACAGTCTGGAGACGAATTAAAAATTCTATATGACAGATTTTAGTTTTCTGTAATTTTTAAACTACGACTTATACATATGCATTCTATAACAAAAAAAAATCGACACACCAAGAAGAAGTTGTCCGATTACGATAAAAATTGGTGGATGTGAAGAACATACACACATAGAAAAACAAACGATTAAAATTTCAGAACGATTGAATGATTTCTTTCTGATTTCGACCGTTACAAAGAGGGGAAGTCAATAAAGCTTTGGTCCACCTCTGGCCTAGATGCAAGCTGTCACCCGGCGTGGCATAGACTGAAAAAGTTTTCGGATGGTGTCCTGCGGAATTTCTTGCCAAATTGTCTCCAACTATTGTGTTAAATGGTCAACATTCCGAGATGGTTGCAATCGCCTACCCATAACGCCCCAAATGTGCTCTATGGGAAAGAAATCAGGAGACATAGCTGGCCGAGGAAGTGTTGGGAAAGCTTGAAGACAATTCGTAGCAACACGTCCGTGTGCGGCTGGGCATTATCTTGTTGAAAAGTAGTTCTGGGATGTCGCAAAAGGAACGATAACACAACCGGTCGTAGAATGTATTCTACGTTGTGTGAATGTTTCTTCAAAACTAAAACATGATCCAGACAGAGGTCTGAGTTCGCGATTGGTAGTCTAAATTCCAAAACCTCAGTGTTCTTTACTTCTTTAAATTTGTATCTTACAGAAGAACACACAAGGACGCTAAATTCCTTCAAATCTAGAAGTCGACTCTGGCAATGGTCTGAATTTAAGTCTGCTAGGTTAAATTCCGTATCGTCAATGCTATTTACTTCTTTAAATTCCTATGGCAAAGGAATACACGTTGACCCTAAATTCCTTCAAAACTGGAAGGTGACCCAGACAGAGGTCCAAAATCCCGAAACCTCAATGTTGTTTATTTCTTTAAATTTGTATGGTAAAGAAGAATACACAAGGACGCTAAATTCCTTCAGATCTAGAAGGCGACTCTGGCAATGGTCTGAATTTAAGTCTGCTAGGCTAAATTCCATATCGTCATTGCTATTTATTTCTTTAAATTCCTATGGCAAAGGAATACACGTTGACCCTAAATTCCTTCAAAACTGGAAGGTGACCCAGACAGAGGTCCAAAATCCCGAAACCTCAATGTTGTTTATTTCTTTAAATTTGTATGGTAAAGAAGAATACACAAGGACGCTAAATTCCTTCAGATCTAGAAGTCGACTCTGGCAATGGTCTGAATTTAAGTCTGCTAGGCTAAATTCCATATCGTCATTGCTATTTACTTCTTTAAATTCCTATGGCAAAGGAATACACGTTGACCCTAAATTCCTTCAAAACTGGAAGGTGACCCAGACAGAGGTCCAAAATCCCGAAACCTCAATGTTGTTTATTTCTTTAAATTTGTATGGTAAAGAAGAATACACAAGGACGCTAAATTCCTTCAGATCTAGAAGGTGACTCTGGCAATGGTCTGAATTTAAGTCTGCTAGGCTAAATTCCATATCGTCATTGCTATTTACTTCTTTAAATTCCTATGGCAAAGGAATACACGTTGACCTTAAATTCCTTCAAAACTGGACAGAGGTCCAAAATTCCGAAACCTCAATGTTATTTATTTCTTTAAATTTGTATGGCAAAGAAGAACACGCAAAAGCACGCTAAATTTCTTCAAATCTAGAAAGCGACTCTGGCAATGGTCTGAATTTAAGTCTGCTAGGCTAAATTCCATATCATTAATGCTATTTACTTCTTTAAATTCCTATGGTAAAGTAATACACGTAGACCCTAAATTCCCTCAAAACTGGAAGGTGACCCAGACAAAGGTCTGAGTTTGAGACTGCTATTCTCAGTTCCGAATCCTCACACTCGGATATTTACTTCTTTAATTTCCCACGGCAAACGAATCTTCACGACTCTCCACGCCTTTATTAATCATTTTTTGGAACCCAAGCGAAACGGCCCCCGATAAATTCGACGCTGCCACCAGAGCGCGTCAAATCCGCTCCCAATATCGCGAAAAGCTACGGTCAAAGTGAACAGTTTCCCAGAAACTAATTAGCTCTTCAGCGCTACCGAAATGACAGCGGGCGCCTTTCGCCAGTTCCAAATCAATGCGATTCAACTACTCTGCGACGCTACATTCATGGCAGATGATATATGTATATAGGACTCTCGGAATACAAAGATATGTGTTCGGATTCCAGCGAGTAGGGAGCATGCGTTTATTATTCATTACCTTCGCGAGGAACATCGGATGCAAGTGTTTGGAGATTGGGGCGTGGATTGCGACTTTCGCTGTTGTTATTGATGGCAATGTCGGCTTCTTTTTTCGGTGTAACTGATGTAGAATGTTTTGAGTTGCGCAGTTAGGGGAAAGGGAATGTGTGGGGAAGGAATTTTGGGAAAAGCGGAACTGGGTGTGACATTTTTGGGATGAGCCATATTGATGCTAATTTGGGTTCGTTTTCAAAGAACAAAGGGCGAGTTTGTGTGTGTGTGGCGTTGCTTTAGGGACTAAAAACTTGCATGGACCATTTTGCTCATTCACCATGCTCTATTCTATGCAAACCAAAAAATAGTACATGCAGAGGCAACTGGTTCACCTTAAATTTGTCGTGGCCGAAAGTCTTTACGTTGGGTTGGTGTGGAAGTTTGGAGAGTGGTGTGGCAGCTCAGGTGTTGCCTCGTCATCTGATCGTGGTTGAAAATTTCGTGGTGGTGCCCTCGGATATTTCCCTTAGGGGGGATCATGGACCGCCATCAATAGCCCTTTGTGTTCCTCTAGTACGACGTTAATTAAAAATTACCTTTACCTAGTGAAACGTTTAGTCTCGAACATTAGGTTTTCAATGAAAATGTGGTGGCATCAGTCCACGCGTGAATATAAATCGCTTGGCTCTGTCAACGAACAAAATTTAAATGATCGTTTCCATTCAGTTGTACGCCCTGCCTATAAGAATAGCGTTTTGCTCGCAACTATATAAGAAGATTGCGATATGATGGCAAGATGCTGATAAAGCTGCAAATCTTCACTTTTCTTGCTGCTAGTCAGCGTTATGTCATTGCTGGTTACATGACTCTATTATTGTAGGCTAATAAGCATATTATGTTTATTTAATGTTTGATGCCATTTATTAAAGTTACTGTTTTAGCTCCTTCTTATGAGATATGTGGTATGAGATAACTTCAAGAGGAGTCGCACACATTACCTAACTTGGTTCCCTCAATATTAGGATAAAATGTATATTATCTTCGCAATGACTGGTTATCTTCTTATGCATGTTTACCAACTGCATACATAAATACTCCATAACGCTAAGATAAAGCTGAGCACCAGACACCACTGCATCTTGAACAATTTTGCCTCGAATTTAAATTTACGTTATTGGGTCGTGGTAGACCTGTTAGAAGAGTAACGGATTAGCAAGCGGAGTGTAGCGAGTTCAAATCCAATCGAAGACCGTTTCGTACATGAGATGGTTGTGCACATTAAATCTGCCATGGTCTCAAATGTCCTCTCTTTGGGGCGGTGTGGAAGTTTAGAGAATGAGGTGCTAGCGATTGGGTGTGACCTCGTCATCTGACCGCAGTTCAAAATTACGTGGTGTCGTCCTTGGATTGTTCCATTCCGGTTTGATCCAGGACCATCGACGATAGCCCGTTGTGTTCCTCCAGTGCAACGTTAGTTAAACACCTACCTGTCTGCTATGAAATTATTAGTTTTGATAACATTGATTGAGTCACTTGCTTCATCCGAATCCGAAGGATATCCAAAGAATTTACCGTTGGTCCTATAACTTAGGGCCATTTTATGGAATTACAACAAAGAAACTCTTTTAAACTAATATTATTCATGTCAGAATGTGAAGGAATTGTTAAATTGTAGGAAACTTTGTATCCTTAAAAGACATATATATTCGTAAACTTAGAATAGT
The DNA here is from genome assembly GCA_947359465.1 of Metellina segmentata. Taxonomy (NCBI): domain Eukaryota; kingdom Metazoa; phylum Arthropoda; class Arachnida; order Araneae; family Tetragnathidae; genus Metellina; species Metellina segmentata. The sequence continues at coordinate 91,327,998 of OX375880.1, read as the reverse complement.
TTCATTGATTCCAAGTCAATTTGAAGTTCTACTTCCCCCCCGTGGAAAATTAACAAATACTTTTCATCTTCTCAATTCACGTCAGAATTTGAAAGAAGTTTCCTTGTAGAAACTTTGTATCCTTCATTAAACATATTTGTAAATTTTTAAAAGTTTCACAGACATCAATTCATTTAAAAGTCTATATTATGGAATATTGTAAAAAAAACTTTTAAGACTGATTTGCGTCACAATCAGAATTTCTAAATCCTAGAAACTCTCTATCCTTTATAAAACATATTCATCAAGATTAAAGAGATGAAGCAGATCTATAATGCATCTAAAAAGTCTTCAGGTTAAATAAGTATACCCCCATTTGATTAATTTCTTACAAAAACCAAAATAACTAATCAAACCCCACTCTGTCGAAATGTTTAGCATAATCAGTTTAGATAACATGCAGTAGTTTTTTAATCATAAGAACAATAGTAATAGCAGTACTTAAAGATATAAGATTACTAGTTGTTAAAAAATTCATGTTGATTTTCAGAATTAACATTATGATGAAAAACATTTATACTTAGGTAAGTATAGCTATTTCTTTTTTATAGAAACGTGTTTGCATTACAGTACCAACAAAATCGATGTACTAGTGTGTTAATGTCAACATTTCACAAGTATTCCTTAAATCAATAATTAGTATTCAAGAAGGTATTGTCTGCTTGATTTCTTAGGATTAGTATTGTTAACAAGAAAATTGGTTGTATCTAGTATAACAACTCTTAGAAATATTACATTGCAAAGAAAATTTACTTACATAAATGTGCACAGTTGAAGAGTAAATTTTTTTCAATCCTTTTGGTGACTATTTTATGCATTAAAAGTTTTGATTTCGTAATGAAATATTTCAAAGCAAATAATTACCTTTTACTAGTTCTTAAACAATTTTATATTACCTGAGAAAATATTTCCTCTTCTACATGACATCCATTCTTTCAGTTTTTACATAGTCTAATTATTCCAAAAATAAGAAGCGTGAATATTTTAAGACAATTTAGAACATGTAAAATAGTTTATTTAAGTTTTTAATGACATCAATTACTTTGTTTTTTATTGCGGTTTGTATCATTTTGATTTTTTCTTATCAGAAATTTTCTTGTTTTGATTTAAAGTATATCTACAAAACTAAATAAAATAATCTAAATTAATAAAACTGTTTTCATTGAAATCTTTAACGTCATGGTTAGTTAACAATTTTCTTTCCATTATCCCAAGCAAATTTTTTTTGAACTGAATATTGACTTGACGTAAGTCATTTTGATTAAAACAGTTAAATATATTAAAGCTTTAGAGAGATTAAATTGTGTAGACTTAAAAATGAATTTTGAAAAATTACACAAAATGCTTTTTAGTTTAAAACGTTTGTTTACAACAAACCCCCATAATGGTGTTTTTCTGTAACATAAACTTTTAACGAAGAAAAAACATTAGTTACTTGTATTTAATAAGATTTAAATTTTACTGTACCTTAATAAAAGTTTATGCTAATGAGATGTAATGAAGCTTTATTTAAAACTATACTCTATTTCATCCATTGATATATTAAAGTGAATATTAAAAAATCTAAATTAGTCAAAATTATTTTTTACTTACTATAAAAATAGCCAAACAATCGTTAGAAACTTTTGAAGAATTTTTCGCGAGGTTTTTATAATGTTTTTGCTCAAATGTCCACAGTTCTTTGTAATCTTTTCCCCGGAGCAAATTTGTTAGCTACTGATTTTTTTTCTTCGCCGTACCTTCGTTAGGCAAAATCTGTCAGCAACTTTTTTAAAGTTTTTATTACTAAAAAAAAGTTACGATTGTTCGAGGAAGTAGCTATTGTCGCTTTTGTAAGGGATCTATAGTTATTTTAGTTCTTTCTTGTTTTTGGGGTATCTTGATTTCTAACTATACGAAAGGATCACTTATTCTTTATTGAAAGAGGAATAGCTTTGTAGAATAATGGCTGTTAAAAAAACACAGGTGGCTTGTGCATGGTTTGAACGCTTCAAAAAACTTCTTTCACAGCTGAAGAATTCTTATTTCTTACTTCTCCAGTTTTCATTTTTTTTAGTAATCAATTATTCGCCTGGATTTTGCTTGCATTGTTCTAAAACTCTGCGGCCCACCATTTTTTTACTTCAAAAATAAAAGCTTTGCCGGAACGTGCTTTCATTTTTACATCGCTGTTGCGTGTTTTATTTTTGTTTTACTTAATGCCACGCGCGTCTAAAAATCACCTCGTCCCGCTTTATTCTATTTGCATAATGTTTTTGTGTGTGTGTGTGTGTGTGTGTGTATAACCCATTCGAAACAAAAGTCACTCTAAAAAAACGCGCACATCAAACAACCGAATAACGCAATTCATAATTAGCGTTATGTAATAAGTTAATGAAATTTTTCTCTCTCCCTTTCTTCATTTACGTTTGTTTGGGAAGAGAAAAAAAATGGCAAACGAAATTGTTTTAATCACGTTGTTTCGAAGAGAAAGCCCATTAGAACAAACCGAGATTTCACAGAACATATGCGCGATCGTTTGCCTTTAATTACAACCCGAGAAATGGCAACACGTCTTCTAGGTGAATGAAGTGAGGCGGCGGAAAAAAAAATTCCAATCTTAACTACAATCTCTTTTTTTCCCGCTGGTTGGAATTAAACATACGGAATGTTTCCCTTTTTCAAAATGGCATTACTTTTTTCGCCATTTTTTGTATTCCCAATTAGGCTACATGTATGAATCTAAGGGCGGGAAACAAAAAAGAACCATTTTGAAGCGTACGCGTATAATAAGTCACGTCTGGTATAATTGGAATGCTCATAGATCAGGTGAAAGCTGCTCCTGACCCCCTAGTAACGTGACCAAAATATCAAGCAAACGATTCAATGACTTTCATTCTCCTCCCTCTTTGTTTTCATTCCGAAGCAAGCGATATTTTACTACTGGTTTGGTGAGCAGCCGTGTGTATACTCAGCTAACTCATCGGATTTTTTACGCAGGTGATTTTTTTCTTTCTATAAAACAAACTTCGATCGTGACTCGTTGAGAGAATCAATTAATCCAGAATAAACTACATATTGTCTTTTTTCATTAACTGTTATGCTTAGTTTTTATTAATTCAATCACAAACGCATGGAAAAACATTTGGTATTCCCTTTCTTTTGTTTGCCTCCCTTCTTAATTCAATTTTTTATGTCTCTTTTTACAGGCGAAACCGAACGACTTAGGTTTAGATTCAATAGAAATACATTACCATCATACTTGGGGATGGCAGCAGGCATCATTAAATGATTCCATTCCTTAAAGTTCGTCTGTTTTCACACACGAAACAGAACAGACAGACGACTTAGTCAGTAGGAATACAAACATTTGGATCATTCGTGAGGATGTCCGAAGTCTGGTATCATTAAATGATTCCGTTCCTTAAAGTTGACCTGCTCATAAACTCTCAACAGAACCGATAGATGCCTTAAGTCTGGATTCAACAATAACTAATTTGAATCATTCGTGAGGCTATTCGAAGTCGCTGGGGTAATTGAATGATTCCGTTCCTTAAAGTCGGCATGTTTTTCAAACGAAACAGAGCAACTAAACGACTCAGGTTGGGATTCAATAGAAATATATTTGAATCATACGTGGGGATATTTCAAGTATGGCCTTAGTAAACTAGACTTTCCATAAAGTTTGTGTTGCCAGCTTTCGGAAAAGTCCTGCATTCTTGTGTATTGGCCAAATTCGACTGGAAGCCATGAATTGTTCAGAATTTCTTTGAGAAATGACCAGTTTAATCTAAATGTTGTATTACTTGAATTGTTTTGTTTACAAAAATGCGTTAGGTATTAACCGTTGTTCACAAGATATTGTATGCCTCAAGTCATTCTTTTTATTTAAGAAATATTTTTATTTGAAATACAGTTGTTTCTTGTTTGTCACAATGTTTATTATACCATTTCAATTTAAGAGTTATTCTTTATTAAAACCTCATGAATTGATATTTTTGTCTGGAATTTCTTTAAACAATAATTTATATGTTCGGACATTCCAGGGATAATAATTGAGCTTGTACAGATCTCCCATTTTTTAGGTTTGGTTATCCTATTCGTGGGAAGCTTGACCACAATAAATTATTCCATTCCTTAAAGTTCGCCTGTTTTCCACACGAAACAGAATGTATGGAGGATTTGGATCCAGATCCAACAACAATATATTTGAGTCATTCGTGGAGGTATCCAAGTCCGCACTTTATTAAATCGGATTGTTCCTTAAAATTAAGTACGAAAGTTTTCAAATGTTGAAATCAAAACTCAAATTTCTTACAAACGGTCGAAAATCTAATTTTATTTCTCCAATAAATTTTCGCAGGTGAAATAATATTTGCTATGTTTAATCAACTGTAACAAATTTTTAGGGTTTGATCCTCGTAATATCCAATTTAAAAACAATCGCAGTGAAAAATCCTACATCAGACTTCACCCTTTCCGTCATAAGTCTCTATCTGTCTGTCCCAATATACTCTTGACACAAAAATATAAATTGTGGAACTCGGTCTAGACCGTATTATTCACTGCGACTTCCTCACGATCAGATAAACTATTGAAATTTCTTCCTGTCATGTCTGAAAGACCACACAGAGGGCAAGTTGGAAAGTTTGACAAGCCAATTCGGTATAAATGATTCTGTAAGTAGTCGTGCCCTATGAGAACACAAAAACAAGCGACTGCTATAGATGACGGTAGATCATATCACAACTGAGACCCTTGGAAATAATCCCCCATTCTTCCTTTTTAATCAAATCTTTTTTAATAGACGGTCGATAAAATTTTCATTTTGAGTTTATAATCCTTTTTACTGTATCATATTCAATTTCAGGACACGCTTGGGTAATTCAGACGCAGCCTCACCAAAGCCATCCACCAATTCATTGCCATAAACCCCACAATAGCTAAGGATAAGTTGATATGTCGTCCACCCAACCATAATAGAATTTATTGCAATTCGGTACATGGAAATCGATGCTGAGCAACTGCGAGTCTCAGATGCAGTAGCTTTAATCCTCCAAATGATTTCGACTGAGTTGTTTGAAATATCGCACATCGATATATTCCCAATTGCAGAAACTATCCGATACTAGAATTGCTTGAAGAAATTTACTCGAAGCCCCATAAACATTAGCAGAAAATAAATGACTATCCTGAAGAAAAACTGGAATAATTCTGTGAATTAATCGAGTAGGCCTGGCAGCTAATTGATTCATTTGATTCTTTGCAGGCCACAATACCATCCAACAAACCATCAAAACTATAGAATCTATCAATCCTTCATGATGTTTCGACGAGATATCTCGTCCATAAAGATCTGTATAATTTTGCTAATGACGAGATAATTCGTCATCAACATTCTAAAGATTTTTTACAATGGCTAGATGAAGATCAGGTCAGTTTTCTTTGAATGACGAGATATCTTCTCCGTCAAGATCTGGTGAGGTTTTCTAATGACGAGATTCCTCGTCGAAACAACAACCATATGGGTTAATTATGGCTTGAGAATCAATGTAAATGGTACTAGTTTCGTTTACTGCAGCGTTGCACAGACCGTGGCCCGCGGGCCTCAACTTTAACAAGTTACACGATTGGTAACTTTTTAAAATTACACATGCACACAGCAAGTAGCTGTAGAGTAATGAACGGGGAGTTTGAACTTAAGCAAGCTGTTTAAGTTCACTTTTTGACTACAACACTTTACTTGCCTCTATAACCTCAAAGCAAACTTTTATTAGAGCAGCACCTGCGTGTGCATTTCTTAACTTGTAATTTCTTCTTTGCATCCCACCAAATTATTTTTCTTTTTCCTTTTCTCATTTGGTCTCCTTCACGTTATGGGAAATTTTGTTTACCGTAAACCCAATCCAAAGGTCGGTATCCCATGACGGAGTTATGTTAAGTTAAGAACGGCACATATATTAGTGAATTAACTTTTTCAGTCATGAAAATAAACAGATCGAAAAATAGGAACCGTTTGACTAATGAAAATTTAGAATCAATTACGCGCTAGGCTGCTACAAAAATCTATACAAATGTTAAAACAAGTGTTAAATTGCTGTAATGTCACGCACAATCAAATTTAATCCTTTATTTACTTTTTATTATCTTTCTTTTTGCAACAATATAATTGAAAAAACGTATAATAAATTATATGTGGCTGATATCTTTTATTATTTTATGGAGCCCTCTCATAAGTCACACTGAATCTATGTGCTTGTTCTAATAAGTCTATGCATCCCTGGTCTAGTGCAAAAGATACCTCTCTGTTATCTTCCCTTCATGAGAAAAATTTCCTTTTCTTGCTTCGCCATCCTATGAGAAATCATTAGGATTCGATCATGCCTGTCTTAAACGCAAACAGATGGAGGATCTATGCGGTTCTTCTGCTCTTAATTAGAACGAGAACACCCACTAAAAACACCTCCCCATCCCCCTTCCTCCCAAACAACCCCCCGAACTTAAAGAAAAGAGACACAAAGGCAGAGCTCAAACACCAGAAAACCGAACCGAAACGAACGCGAACTGGAATAAGTTTTCTTAATCGACTCAATTTTCAACTCGGTATAATTTGAAAAATCATCGGAGCATCCGATTGGGGGAGATCCCAGCGGGGCAGGTTGTTACAGTTGCCGGAAACTACGCCCCGAGGAATTACGCCAAGTGTAAAATCCTCAATACCTAATGACTTATCCGAGCATTGTGGCTTGAGACACCGTAAAATATGCTTTCAGGACTTTATTCCTTATTCCTAATTAACTGCTTTGCACGCATGACAGACACAGTGCTAATTAATAATGATTCCCTCGGTTTTGGTAATTAGGGCCTTCCACCGAAGACATCCGTCTCTGGATTTTCAGCAGGTTGTTTAAAATTTATTCTCCCCTCGTTTTTTTTTACGGTTTTTCTTGAGGTGGGGTTGGAATTTTCCCATGCGAGGGGATGCCTTGAGAAGATGGGAATGGTGGGGTGGAATTTGAATTATTTTTTCTGTTTTGTCTCCCTCCACCCCCTTGGAAAGATGCGTTATTTACATGCAAATTAAGTGTTGCGTTTTCTTTTGTGTGGTTGGGAAAAGTGAAATGATTCAGCGGATTCTGCTATGTAAATTTCGTTTCATTTTCGGTTTTTGTGTGAGGGCGAAATGAGGAAAATCGGGTCGCTTGTGAAAACATTTACGTTCAGGTCGCTCACGTAGAGGAAGCTTTTCGGTTGCTTGAGGAAGTACAATGGAGGGGAGAACAGACGCGGCTTCGAGAATGAATTCCAGTGTTATACGTGTTATGGGCAACCGTGCAAATTATTTGGAACGGCAGAGCCCTTGGTGGGTGTAATTTTCTGTGGTGATACCAACCATGGGATGTGTTATTAATGCGATAGTTGAAGTTCCCGAGAACTCTACTCGTAGTGGCTCTATTTATTCAGAATATCAATTTTGAAACCTTGGGAATTTTGCTGACTCGTGTTGAGTCACCAATGAAACTGAAAAGCAACTTTGTTGCCGAAGAGAACTGGGTAAGGGACATCAAATATAAATTCCTGTGTACCCGAAAAGGTTCGTGCGTGCTGCGAGAACCATGCAAATTATTTGGAGCAGCAAAACTTCAAAGAGTGCAGTTTTCGTTGTGTTCGAATAAAAGCCTCGTGGCACGCTTTTAAGACCTCTGTAAGCGATTGTTGAAGTTTCCGGACTGACGGGTTTGTTCAGAAAGCAGTATATGGCTTTGAGTTTCTGCTGACTCGTGCTGAGTCTTACCAATGAGTACTACAGTTTCTGTTACAGCTACAGACAACCTTATTACAATGAAACTTACAAACGACCGTGTTACAACAGATTTCTAGGCTCCCGTAAGGGCTTGTTTTTCTTATAAGAACGATACAAATTATTTGGGGCAGCCGCACTTACTAGGGTACTTTATTACACGGATGCTTGAATGAATGCCATGTGTGACAGGCCACTGGCTCAAACATATCATTTGGCCACATTAAAGACTTCTGCCGGCGATTTTTGATGTTTCCAGACTTTGGGGATAATTGGTTCTATTTGTTTAGAAAAGTAGATTCTGGTCTTCTTGGTTTCTGCTGACACGCGTTAAGTCTTACCAATGTTTCCCTCGGGCAATGAACACCTTATAATATTAGAGGGGAACATAGATACAACATCAAGAATGAATTTCAGTTTTTACGTTTTAAGAGCTGCCGTGTAAATTATTTGAAACAGCAAAGCTCTTTCGTGGGTGCAACTTTCTATGATGCTACTAACCATGTGATGAGCTATCAATACATGTGTGCGATAGTTGAAATTTATGGAGACCTGTTTGTAGGTAATGATTTGGAGTATGGAAATTATGCAGATTGGTATTAAGTAACCAATTAACCTTAGAGACAACTTTGTTACATTAGAAAACTCGGTTGAGACATCAGGAATAAATTCCTGATTACTACGATAAGGCTCTTCTGTTGAGTTAACCATTCACACAATTACTTGAAAACACAAATCCTTTGATGGTTGTAATTTTCTGTGATGTTACTAACCATGGGATGTGCTATTAATGCTTAAATATGCTGTAGTATAATCTTGTAGAGATCTCTTTGGTAAAGATTTCAATTTACTAAAAAAAATTCAGCGGTGCTGAGCTTTGGGAATAATTTTGAACTCTTGTTGAGTAACCATCACAGGCAAATTTGTTACAATGGAAAATGTAGGTCGGGATATAGGATAAATTCTTGTGTACACCGAAAAGGCTTATGTGTTTTGTGAGGTAGGTTGGTAGCACTGGAGCAACACAATAAGCTATGTCAACGATCTGTGATCAAACCCGAAGGGAAGGTCCGAAGACGACCCCGCGTAATTGTGGTCCACGGTCGGATGATGATATCACACCTTTGTGTGTTTAGAGAATTATACAAATTACTAAGGGGCCTGCCCCCTGTTCGCTAACGCTCGCCAACCCTCGGAGGATTACTCCGCAATCCTCATTGGTTCGCTGCGCGAACATATGCTCGCTTCGCTCGCATCAATGAAGACATGTGTCCAAGCAGAAGGGATTATTTACAAAATATGATATTCCAAAAACATATTTTTCAAATCTAAATTGTTTTATGTTTTTCAGAAAAGATATTTACAGTACCTCTGGAATCCGAATTCAAATGAAAACTTTGAGCAAATTTTGACTCGAAATGTGAGCGTTGATATGGAAATTGAATACACAACATGTTGTTTGTATATACATTTACTCCTGCACTCGAGCCACCCACGCATTTTCATTGATTTTGTCGTAAAAAGTTGTAGTGCAAGCGTCTTGTTGAACTATAATTGTTGGCCCTGAAAATGACCTTTTTTTAAATGGCGCTGAAAAGATCCTCCGCTTTCTTTGATTTCTATTATTAACTGCAACAGCTCGACTAAAATTAATTTTCTTTGAATAAAATTTCATCCGATGACGCTATAAATTCAATTGAAGCGCGAGGCTTTGTGATAAACAAACAATCGTACAATGTTGCCAAAAACGCGATAACAAATAACGTCTTTTTTGCGTGCCACGTAAGAGAATTATATCTATAGATTTTGAACAGCAAAACTTTCTACAGTTCAATTTTTAGTGTTTGTATAAAAGCCTTTTAAGGGATTTTGGAAGTTTACAGAATTATGGCTAGAGGTATACATTTGTTTAAAAAGCTGAATCTGGTCCTTTGAGTTTCTGGTGACTCGTGCTGAGCTGTACCAATGATCACCCCGGACCATAGACAATCTCATTATAATAGAGAAAAATAAGTCTAGTCATCAAGAATGACTTTCAGTTTACGTCGAAAGGGTTCGAATTGTCAAGAGCAGAAAATAAATTATTCGTAACATCAAGATTATAACAGCTTTATAAGGTGAAAGTTTTCTACAATGTTTGATGCCGTAAATTCTCCATTTTGTTCTTAACACCCGATCAGTCAATCCAATTCTGTGGCGTTTGAATACATACTAACAACGGGGTATTAAAGTGTTTGATGACATTTTTCAAAGCTTTGGGTAACGAATTCAGTTTATTAAAAAAAAAAGGGCAGAAATTCTTATCCTTGGAATTTATGCAGAGGCATGCTGAGTTTCCCATGGAAGTTACAAACAACTTTAAAGAGAGAGAATCAAGAATGATTTTAAGTATATGCGAAAAGATTTGAAATTGTTACGAAAACCATATAAATTATTCCTAACAGGAAAACCTTTTGAGAAAAAATGTTTCTGTGGTGATTGCGTGGAACAGCTTGTCCGTTTTGTCCATAGCACCCAAACATACAATCCTGTGGTGTTTGAATACATACCAACCACGGGATATGCTATTAAAGCTTTTGTTGAAATAAGCAATTGTTAGTCTCACAACCTTTAGGCAATGGTTTCAATTTATTAACAAAAGAAGCAATCCGGAACCTTGGGGTTTTTGCGGACTCACGCTGAGTTAGCAAGGAAAACCTTGTTGAAAAGGGAACCTCAAGAATAAGTTTTAGGAGAAAGGATTTATGCGTAGTAAAAGCACCATACAAACTATTTGGAACAGCAAAACTCTTATAAGGTGAAATTTCCTTTGATCTCGAGTAAAACCCCGTGGTACGATTTTAATGTCATCGTACTTGTCTGCAAGCAAGCAATTGTTGAAGTTTCTGGTTACCTTTGGTAAATAGTTTCAATTTATTAAGAAATTAAGGTTTCTGGACCTTCGGAATTCTACAGACTAATGCTGGATCACTGATCAAAGTTACAGACAATCTTGTAAAAATTCAGAACACGGTCGGAAATCATGGATAAATTCAAGCAGCCCGTTGTAATCAGAAAAGCTGTATTTAGAGCTTTTCAAAATCTTTTAAGCGATTTCCCCACATATCAGTGAAAATTTGATATTGGACGTTGGCTACCAATACCATACCACATAAATATCTGGTAATTATAAACATTTGAAAAGATCCTGGGGTTTGATAAGTCTTTGTTAGTGTTGTTACTTATTCTTTTAGGCCTAGATAAACAGCTAAACTATGTCCATGAGTTTGAATGAACTCATAAAGTCCAACTCTTGATCAGGACTTCTATAGACATCATCCCTTTCCAAACCAATGCATGCCATAAGATGACTTTATTATGCTTGTTAAGCCTTTATATAAAGGTTGTATTATATTTATAGATTATATTATATTTATAGATAAGAAAATGAATTTTATAAGTAAGATATTATTTTCAGCTTCAAAATTGTTTAAGTAAAACGAACATTGAGGACTTAACAAGGGGGTTGTTCCACAAACATTTATATATAAACAATAACTCTAAATTAGTTTTCAAATATGGGCTCAGGAAACAGTTTTTCACTACTTGATACCTGCCTCTATATTGACCGACTGATGTGATGTACAGATTTGTGAACATGAAAGATTTATGATATAACACAGAAGAAATAAAATATATAACTACGCTCATATCGTCGGCTTAGGAAGCAAAAACTTATTAACTAACAAACAGAATTTTTTATCAGCTATTTAGAAATGAACCGATGGCTTTTCTGAATCATAAAAAATACAAGCATTTTGTTGGTGTCATATTTCTTTTAAACAAATTACAAAATGATTATTCATTTCTCATCATGAAAACAAGCATTTAATATATTCGAATAATTGTCAATTAATGAGTTTTGCTCTAAGCCGACGATAGTTAGCAGTGAATTCTAGATGCATCAAATTTATATATTAAAATAAGTAATATAGATAACTATTCTTGTAATAAAACAACTGCATTTTTATGAATTTTTAAAAAGGTAGGTAGTTCAATATACGTCGTGCAGGTAAATGAAAATAAGCATTTACTGTTTCGAAAAATCGTCAATTAATGAGCTTATGCTCTAAGCCGACGATATTTCGCAGGGAATTCTTAATGTATCAAATTTATATTTTAAAATAAGTAATATAGATAACTATTCTTGTAATAAAACAACTGCATTTTTGTGAATTTTTAAAAAGGTAGATAGCTCAATTTACGTTGTGCATGAGCAACTCAACGACTGTTAAAAAGAACTTAATGTAGTTTAAAAAGTTTATTAGTAGACATTATTAAAATAAGAATCCAACACACTCTTCTGCAGAGTTGAGATCCAAACCCTTCCCTCTGTCTTCCAATTCCACTGATTCAATTATACGTTTCCAAATTTTTACTATTTTCATTTTTTCCTACGTCATTATATCCATGTATCAGATATTCAATTAAAAAAATGTTTAAAAATTGTTGAATATTCATTCGCATAGACGTTTTGGAAATGGGTATTTTATTAAATCGATTTAGCCTAACATGTATTACAAATGTTTACTTTCACAATAAGACCTTAGATTACAACAAATATCTCATACACAAAGCAGATAATCTGTTTGTTTGAAGCAGCTAAAAATTTCGAACGCTGCGCCCAGGTGTCATTTTATTCTAAATAGAATTTCTAGGTCTACTTCAATATTTTCAGCTCGTCGCCTTAGAATCTTAGAAGTAAATTTTACTATAGAACATTACCCAAAGATCAATCAACACAAACTTTTCTCAAGAGGAAAATGTTTAATCAAACTTAAATCAACACAAAAAGTATAAAAATGTCACGAACCAAGAAGAACACATGCATGTGAAGAAGACCATAGCTCAAAAAGCTGTTCGACGACGCAACGAAACTACTGAGGATAAAATGCGCGACTTGATTTGTCTGAAGCAAAACTCCCGTTCAAAACCCAGTTGTTAAGTTAGCTATCGTATTCATCATACTGTCAATACTTCAATTCGCATCAGAATTTTTTAATTTTCCTATCAAGAAGTATCTTAAATTAGTTTGAAGTTGTTTTTATTATTCCTCAACTAATACTCAACAAAAACGAAAGCGATTCCTAGATGATTTAAATACGCAATAATAGCTGGTTTTGTGTGACAAAGAACATGGTAAATGAACATGATTCGAACAAAGAATATTGTAAATGAACGCTCGAGGCTAGTACCTATTCAGGAAAAATGTTATATAAAGGAATATATAAATATATGTAAAATACTATTAGAGCTGAACGTTAAGAAATGGTTTAAATTCGTTTAAAAATTAAGGGATTTTTTTGATTGAGGTAACTATTAACATTTATTTCACCTAAAACTCATTACAAATGTTTACTTTCAATAATTATATATATCATAGGAATCAAACATTTACAATACTTAAATTCACATCAACATTACTTAACTCTTTCCACTCAAGAAGTATCCTGAATCCTCTTAAAGTTATCACATAGCAAGACTGAAGCATATTTAACTTCCTGTTTAATAAACACGAAGTACATTAAGTAACGGACTGCAGAAACAGTAACACCCAACAATAAACAAAAGCGATTTCTCGCTGATTTGATAACGCAATAATAGCTGGTTTCGTGCGACAGAGAACATTCTCATTTCAGCTTTTAATTGCCCAGAAGCATGTTCTAAACGAACGTTCTAGGCTAGTACCTGTTCCGGAGAAATTAGAACCGTGCTAATAGGCGTTGTACCGATTGCAGGAACAAAATAAACTGCCACTGAAGTGAAATTATTAAGCGAAAAGCAGCAGCTGTTATTTTGTTGCCCAGAGTAGCATGCTCCACGTCCATTATGTGTGATTCATCCATGCAAACGATAATAACCATCTAATATTCAGAGTGATTTCCCCCGTTAAGTGCCAATTAGGGGAAAAGTAGGGATTTCTAGAATTATACAGTGAATTGGTGGCAGTTTACAGAAATGAGAGGAAGATGTGCTATATTTTGCATTTCGTAAAAGCAATGCTCTCGTATTCTAAATGATAGCGAGGAATTGGAAATGGCGTTTTCAGTTCTTATGATTCGTGGAAAGTTGTTCGTTTTCACAATTAGATTCTATAACGAAGTCGGAATATTAATTTGGAGGGAGAACATGTTTAGAAATGCAATTTTTATATCCCGTAATCTGGGCCATCGACCCTAGACTACCCTTCTGCTTTTTGCTTTATTTTCTACCTCGTTGTTATCTTGTTTTGGCCCAGCTTAGATTGTTAGTCAGTTTGTGGTAATGTTTTCAACGAATCTTATTTTTTATATTGGTTTGGGGAAGAGATGAAGCCATTGAGACTTTTTGAAACAGTTGGCCCTGGAGGTTGTCAATAGCATCCCTTCTGATGCATTGGTCATCTATACGGACGGTAGCAAACTTGAAGACGGTAGAACCGGGAGTGGTGTTTTCATCAACAGCGCTGAGGACAAGGTCAAATGCAGCATCCGAAACCCTGACCATTGTTCAGTCTTTAGATCGGAGATCATAGCAATTGGTGCAGCCCTTAATTATGCACAGTCCACTGATAAAAATTGTATTTGGATTTTGACTGATAGTAGGAGTGCTATACAGTATTTCAAAAATTGGCCACAAATATTTGACATCCCAGACCAGGATATTCTGAAGCTTCTCTGCGAGATTGGCCTGAAAACACCAATAAGCCTCCAATGGATTCCATCGCATATCGGGGTGTATGGCAACGAGACAGCCGATGTACTCGCCAAGAATGGCTGTGATCTCCCTATGGACTGTTTGAATCGCCTCACTCCCACTGAGGTCCACTCCCTGGGAAAACAACGTTTGCTTTCCTTGTGGCGCCGTACGCCATCCCACCATTGGTATGCTGGCAATCACCCTGGACTCTCAATCACATGCTGTGGCCCTCGGCCTTTTCAATCGGCCATGGCCAGATTTCGAAGTGGCCATCTTAAATGTATCAAATTTCAGAACGGGGAGAGAAATTTCCCTCCTTGTTCCTGTTCCCTACCTGCCAGTCCTGATCACCTTCTTCTCTGTCTTGGCGCTTCGTATAAGCAGCTGTTGGTTGATCAGGACTTTTTGCAGGTATATGGGGATCTGGCACGACGGGGCCTTCTGGACCTGGTGTAGGCTTTCCTACACCAGGGGGATGTGCAACAACAACTGTCCACTTTCAAACACTTACCGGATTCAGAGCATTCCACCCATAAGTTTGGGTAGGGCAACAGCTACGATAGCTACTACGTCTACCTAGAAGAAATGCAACAATTCGCGAGGAAAAGACTGCCTGAAACGCATTATCTGCATACGCCATGTCTCGCAGCCATTCCAGTTTTTCGATTACGTAACAAGCATACAGAAGCAAAGTTGGGGAAAAAATGGCAAGGAGGTTTATCCCAAATGCATCTGTGTTTCAAATTCTCCGTTGCGGGGCTATAAAAATAATACTTCGCAGTCCTCAAAACAAACCACTTTATGCTACGCAGGAGGAACATAATGTAATAGAAGGAATTCCGACCCCCTTGCCGTTTTGTTCTTCGCTCCAGATTTTAGAATTCTTTTCCCGCGCTTTGAATATTCTTAGCGTTCTGATTTCTAGCCAGAGGCTACGAGTTGACTTATGGACAGAATCCCGGTGAATAGAAAGTTTTTTTGCGTTTGTGTGTTCCAGCTCCCAAGAGGTTGTGCTTCTGAAAAGTGCATTGCATGTGAGTTGTGATTGCTGCAAACAGCTCCAATACGGTGGTAGCGATTAAAAAATAATTTCTTCTGTCCTCAGGACACTGAGGAGAATGAAAGCATTTTATTCATGAGGCGAGTTTTTGCTCTTGTTTGAAGTCGAGATGGAGTTGCTTGAAGAATTTATGCCGGATAGATAGTTTTTTTTTTTGTTTAAAATTTCACACGCGTTTTCAATGCAATGCACTATTACAGGAAAAAGTAACGTAGCATTGTCTAAAGAACTACAATTAAGAAGTACGCCGTAATATTAATATACAATTTACCATTTTGTCTCATTCACATTGATAGTTTATTACGCCTGCATTTGCATCAGTCGAATTCTCCTTTCCTTACTTCCTTAAAATGTGCTCGGATGAACACGCCGTGGCCATTTTGTAGAATGTTGAAGGAATCATTGAGTATAAGTTCAATTAAAAAAGGAACGGAGCAATTAAATTAAAATAAAGGTTTATTTACAAGTTAGTTACAAATGTTACATAAAAGTTTCAAGTTAACTGGATTGTTTAAACATAATTATTAATTTACAGAAATATTGTTTCCGAGCAAAACGCCTACGTAAGGCCTCCCCTTATTCTGTCCACTCTGCTTCCTTCTTCCAAAACACCCCGTTGGGTTCTTCGCGACCAAGGGGTCGTACACAAGTTGCCAATGTCTCAAGGGTGCTCGGGACCGGACTGTACAGTATCAATAGGTACTGTATATTATAACTAGAGCTCGGATCAATATTCAAAACCGTGGCCTGAAATATGCATTACAATATCCCAAAATATGCACTAAAACCCCCAAAATATGCGAAATTGCAAAAGCTAAATTTCATTCTTATAAAAAGGGCAAAAAGGAGGATAAAGTGAAAATGAGCCACACTTTCATTCAAATAATACATAATTTTATTTATTAATCGCTTCACCCACTGTCCTGACGATCGTGGAGTGATTTGTTTTATCCAATTCTTTACATAAATTAGGTATCGCCAGCAAGGGTCATTCGTTTCATCGACATCTAGATGGGGGAATCACCTATCTCGTTTTATATTCTTTGTATCACCTTCTCGTACTACTGGCGTAATGTAGTTCTTTCTGAGTGTCGATTCATGAGGAATTTCTTTACCTGTGTACTTCTTCAAGAAGTCTCAAAAATGTTCATTCTCCAACTCATAAAGAGCAATTATTGGATTTCCCAACATTGCTTTGATCTTGGTACATCTCGTTCTTCTCGGAAGATTGGGACACTGACTCAAACTGTGACGTGATGAAAGGCTGTTGAATATTCTTATCTTTTTGCGCCTTTTCCACTTTTTGTTTGCGAGTCGTAGTTGATTTGAATTTGATTGCTTCTGAAAACCTTCCTTCCAAACGCGCTAAGCAAAGTTCCTTTAAAAAAAAAAATTGTAAAAATCTTTAAAAATAGAGAAAAATTGTCCAAATATGCACAAAACATGCAAATAGAAACCAAATATGCAAAATGGTCCCAAATATGCAAAATAAATTATTATTTTTTTTTTTTTTTTGCAAATTGCTAAAAAAACTCAATACACATTTCTATCAACATTAGAAACCAAAAAAAAAATATATGCAAAATCCGAGCTCTAATTACAACTTATACGTCTCTTGTTTATGTGGTGACTTATACGTCTGGTTTATTTAGTGTTATTCTTGTACTATTGCAACTATCCCTCATTATTATTCACCAAACCACGGTGCACTATGTTCATTCCGGATATCAGAATTAATTCCTCAACTTTAGAATATTCGGTTTCTCGTTTCTTATCAGAGACAACGAGTTAACTTATGTACGGAAGCCCGGGGAATATAATATTTTTTGGTTTTATGTTTCGGTTTTCAAAAGGTTGCTCGTCTGAAAAGTGTACTGCATGTGAGTTGTGATTGCAGTAAACAGCTTCGTGTGGTAGTAATTAAAAAAAAAAAAATTCTGTCTTCAGGACACTGAGGAGAATGAAAATTTTTTATTCTTGAGAGAGTTTTTCCTTATGCTTAAAGTCAACGTGGAATTGCTAAAATTTACGACTGATAAATGAGAATTTCAATGTTGTATACGTTTTCAGTGTAAAGCACTACTACTCAAGAAAGTAATGTAGCATTATCTGAAGTTCTATGGAAGTTAAGTACTGATAATACAGTTCATTATATTACTTCCATATTCACATTGATGATTTATTATACAAATACAAATACAAATATTGACGACCAGCTACAGGCTCAAGCCCAACAAGGCTGGTGAATTCTCCAATTCCCACTGACTATCCAATTGTCTCTTAAATTCGTACACTCAATTTGAATTAACTATATTTTCTGGCAATGCGTTCCAACTGTCTATTACCCTATTAAAGTAGTAGTTTTTCCTTAAATCCCGATTAAAATGTGTCTTATTCAATTTATACCCATGGCCCCTTGTTCTGTTATCCCTATTGAAATTTAAGCCCTCTGTGTCCCCTTGTTTTACAAACTTGAAAAGCTGAATCAAATCCCCCCCCCCCTCCTTCTTCTTCTTTCCAGTGTATACATGTTTAGCTTACTTAAACGTTCATTATAGTCTAAATTTGCTAGCCCCTTTATTATTTTTGTAGCTCTGTGCTGAACCCTTTCAATTGATTCTATGTCCTTTCTCATATATGGAGCCCAGAATTGTACAGCATATTCTAGATGTGGTCTTACTAAACCCTTATATAATGGCAAGATTATATTCTTATCCCTTGAAGTTACAGTCTTTTTAATATACCCCAATAACCTATTAGCCTTTTTACCCGCAGCTGAACATTGGTGACCCATTTTAAAATCCCTGTGAATTATCACCCCAAGATCCTTGACTGTTTCTCCCTCCTTTACCTTTACTCCCTGCAGACAGTACTCGGCTCCACTGTTCCTGTAACCCATATGCAGAACTTGACATTTCCCTACATTAAATGACATACCCCATTTTACAGCCCATTCGGATATCTTATCAAAATCGCCTTGTAAATTTTCTATCTGTAACTTGGTATCCACTGTCCCCCATATTTTTAAGTCATCTGCAAATATACTGATTCTATTCTTGATCCCCTGACCTATATCATCTATGAAAATTATAAATAAAATTGGTCCCAAAACTGATCCCTGAGGCACCCCACTTATAACTTCTGTCCACTGTGAATAATTTCCTTTTACCTGCACTCTCTGCTTTCTACCCAATAACCAATTTTTTATCCATATTAATGTTTTTCCCTGAATCCCCAGCCTTTCCAATTTAAACAGTAATGCCTCATGAGGTACTTTATCAAAAGCCTTTTGAAAATCTATGTACATGATATCCACACTGCTCTTATTATCCAGCTCCTCAGTAATTTTTTCGTAGAACTTCAAAAGGTTTGTAGAGCAGGATCTGCCCTTCCTAAACCCATATTGATTCTCTGATAACAGTCCCCCCTCCTCCAAGTATAACATTATATGCTTGTTTAACAGTGATTCAAATATTTTGCAAATTACTGATGTTAGACTTACTGGTCTATAGTTGCCCGGATCACCTTGTATTCCCTTTTTGAAAATTGGAGTTATGTTGGCCAACTTCCAATCCATTGGCACCCAACCTGTGCTATATGTTGAATTAAATATCGTGTGAATTACTTCCCCCAGTTCTTCCGCGCATTCCACTAGTACTCTCGGATAAATATCGTCTGGCCCTAGTGCTTTAGATGGCTTAATTCTTTTCAACTGATGTACTATTTCTTCCCTGTTAAATTTGCGTTCTTTAATTATACCCCCTGCAAAGGCTCCATCCTTGGGATCCTTTTTCAAACTATACTTTTACTTTTACTAAACTTTTTTAAACCTTTTTTATTATGTCTACGATCTTAATTTAGGGTACATTTGTTTCTTAGATTTCAAGCAACTCGCATAACAGACAGAAACAAAATTTTACCCAATTTCGTTATAACCAGTAAAATTAAGCTAAAAGAAGCGATATTGAATTAATTTCTGATTAGCCATAAAAATTGAATTATTAGAATGCTTTGTCTGATTCAAGAAGCACATTCAGTATTTAGTGTTTCACTATTTATTTGGTTAGCTGGTTTAAGAAATACAAGACAAACCAATAAAATTACGCCTGATAAATTTGAAGTATCAACATAGCTTTAACAAATTCTCTGTCGGTCACGTTAGGATGCGTTGATCACGTTAGGACGCCGTAGAAATGGGTTTTACACAGAAGCCGACTTACTTTTTATGACAAATATTGTTGAAAAGTGCGATAATACCAGAATAGATTAGCGAAAGCTCAGCCAACAAATTTGCAATTTCATCTTCTGTTAGAGGTTTGTAAGATTGCATTTTTCTTTTATTGGGGCGCTTTATTTTATTGGTGTCAAGGCCTTACAGAATTATCGTCTCTGCTACTCATATTACAATATTTTTTAAATAGCTAATAAAGCTATAAATTCGAAACCACATACCTTTACAATTAGCTTCTAACCTTTACTCCACGCCAATACCACGCCGACACCTAACATATAATTCCAATTGAAGCGGAGAATAAATATTGAAGCGCAGCTCATCCCGCGAGAACGCGTGACTGGTTACTGAGATGTCACTCCACATCACGCGCTATCGCGTGATCGGATATTTAGCCGTGTGATTGGCTCTTTAGCCATCTGATTGGTTCTTGACGCCACATCACGCGCTGCCGCGTGATCGGCAGCGAACGTGTTAAGTTGCATTTGATGCTACAAAATCAGTATGGTAAAAGTAAAACTGTATTAATCAATGAAACGTTTCGTTATTGAAACAAGTCGAGCCTTTGACCTTTCTGGTGGTTGTCGCGATGGTGTATATCTAGTCATTAGCAAAATTGACCAGATATCCACTCGAATCAATGCCCCGTATCCAGATCCAATGCAAAGTAACAGATGAGGTATCTCGTCATTATCTAGAAAAGCTTACCAAATCTTGATCTCGTCATCATAAAAAATCGGCAATACCTTTATGATGAGGTATCTCGTCATCAGAAAAAGTTATCAGATCTGGATGGGAGAGATATCTAGTCGAAATCACTTGGAGGGTTAAGGGTTTCAATATATTTATTTGCTTGATTGGGTTTTTTGTAGCAAGGTAGACAAAAAGTCAAAATTTGACAAATATACAATGCAAAGTAATAAAATCTGGCGATGTCAATGAAGAGTGCCAATATAGTTTTACTTTTCTGTCTTTTGGTACTACAAAATCAATATAAAAGTAATGAAACAGCGTTTAATATTGAAACTTTTTGTGTGACGCTGAGATAAGTTACACATTTCAGCTTTAGGATTTCAATATTTATTAGGTTGGTGGGATTTAGCATGGAATATGCAGAAAAGACTACAAGCTCCACCAAACAAGGTAAAACAATAAAATCAAGAAATATTCATTTGGATGTAATGGTTATGGTAACTGTAATGGTAACGGTAATGGTAACGTTAATGGTAACGGAAATGGTAATGGCTGTAATGGTAATTTTTAATTAACATCGTACTAGAGCTACACAGCCATTTAGCTTTATATGTCTGTCATTTTTTGCTTCGCAATCATTAAGGTAAGGCTATTGAAACTAGATAATGAGAATAAAATTTGTTGAAACGTTGCTTTTTAACTCTCATCGATATCTTTGTAAGCTTTGCATGTTTCGACAAAAGATGGGTGTTTTATTAATAAATTAAAAAACTTTTAGCCTGTTTTTAAATGTTTTCCTAAATTAATTAAAACTAATTTAGAGACTATAAAGATTGTTAACTTAACAACCCTGATATAAAGCAAAAAATCTAATTTACACGATAGAAAAATTAATAATCCGTCGTATAATAATATAAAATTAATTATGTGGCGAAAAATATTTGCTTCTTATAGCAGACTGGAGATTTACGGGTGTTTTATTACAGGAGTTATTGATCAATAAAAGGACTAAGTTTCACTATTCTAACCAGAGAAGTTGTTTTCGGATAGAACTAATACCGCAGAAGATGCTTTTAATAAATTTTCTTTTTACCCTATGCTCCATGGAAGTAATTAAGCAAGAAGTTTTAAATAACGTTTGGATGTGGTTTTTAGAAGCCGCACTTAAGCCTTGGTAAGTGCAAAACCAAAAAGTTTTTCGTTTAATAATTAAAATAAAACTGAGGTTTAAAGTTTAATGAGGTCTGAGAGATGGGAAGAGAGAATTTATGTGTTCCGAACAAAAAAAAACACAAATATATTCCTTTAGAATCTCGAATTGACTTCACCATGAAGATTCCATTCAAGTGCAAGGCGAAAAGCTCTTTTAAATAGAAGTAGAAACATATAAATCAAAATTAAAAAAAAAACTTAAGCTTTACGACTTTAGTTAGAGATTTTGTGCATCAACGGTATAAGCCCAGAACTTTCAAAAATAATCATTTATGTTTGTTTTTAAGAATAATTTTAACCGCACTGGTGTAAAAATAGTTTAAAAAATACTTATGCAAATAAATGTAAGATTCTAGCAACACATATTGAGATTTCAATCTATAAATTCGATACTAAACAAGTATTCGATCGATTTTTTTTTGTAGGACATTCAATTTTGAGCTGAGGGTTTATGTTAAACCCCAATCGGGGATAGCTTTTAGATCAAGTTTTTATTGTCCACCTAAGAAAAGTATGTAGGATTCCAAATCATTTTTTTAAATCATGCCTATTAAAAATTATTAACATAAGAGGATTTTTGTTCGGTGTACATGAAACTGGGAGTGCGCTGCCGTATACTGATTACGGATTAAAATGAAGTGTGGTCACGTTTGGAAAGACTTCTCAAGTGCTTACCAAGCTACTCAAAACTTCTTCAGATTGCAAGTACCACTTGGGGATGCGACATCGGTGTCAATGTTTTCAAAACATCGATGTTTTGGAGTCCATGTTTTTGTAACATCGATGTTTATACTTGTCGATGTTTTTACGTTGTCGATGTTTTATTTTTAAATGAAAAAAAGTACCGTTATAAAAACCTAAAAATAACCAAGTAGCATAATTTTCACAATCAACAAATTGAGCATATTTTTAGACCAAAGTGGTCAAGGGTGAAGGGTCTGAAAAGTAGGGATGCGACATCGATGTCGATGTTTTCAAAACATTGATGTTTTATAAAAACATCGATGTATTGGAGCCGATGATGTCGCATCACTAGTTGCTAAACAAGTTTCAAGAAATGTGAAAAAAAGTTAATACACTGAATTTTAAAAACATCGATGGTTTTGGTACAATGTATTATCAACATCGATGTTTTAATTTTGAACATAGACGTTTTGCTGTCGATGACGCATCAATAGTTGCTAAACCAGTTTTAATAAATGGGGGAAAATGTTTAAATACACTGAATTTTAAAACGTTGATGGTTTGAGGTTGATGCATTATCGACATCGTTGTTTTAATTTTGAACATAGATGTTTTGCTGTCGATGTCGCATCACAAGGTGCTAAACCAGTTTTAAGAAATGTGGAAAAAAGTTTAAATATACTGAATTTTAAAAACGTCGATGGTTTTGGAGCGATGTATTATCAACATCGATGTTTTAATTTTGAACATCGAAGTTTCAAAACATCGATGTTTTGCTGTTGATGTAGTATCACTAATTGCTAAACCAGTTTTAAGAAATAGGGGGAAAAGTTTAAATACACTGAATTTAAAAAACATCGATGTTTTGGGGGCGATGTATTATCAACATCGATGTTTTAATTTTGAACATCGATGTTTCAAAACATCGATGTTTTGCTGTCGATGTCGCATCACTAGTACCACTACTTCACAGCACGCTCTCTTTCGATCTTCGAAATGGTTGGATAATGGTTAGACAGAATGCAATTTGTATCCCCAGTTTTCTCTGCTAGTTCATATAACACGCGTTTTCTATCGAATTCATATCCATAATCTTTACTGGTCGCTTCATGCGCTAGATATCAGTTGGTCACAGGTTAACGAAAGTCATTTACGACGTAACTGATGTAGCACATCTAGATTTACCACCACCAAATTGGAGTTGCGATTCATGAGGGAGAATGTTACGGGGATACTGATGGTACTTCAGTCAAAAATGCGAAAACATGTGTTTGTCCGTTCAACACACGTCCACAGACATCCCACCTCACCGCCAAATTGGAGTCGTGATTCCTGCTTCCTGCGGGAGATTGTTACGGGGATACTGATGGTACTTCAGTCAAAAATGCGAAAACATGTGTTTGTCCGTTCAACACACGTCCACACATATCGCACCTCACCGCCAAATTGGAGTCGTGATTCCTGCGGGAGATTGTTACGGGGATACTGATGGTACTTCAGTCAAAAATGCGAAAGCATGTATTTGTCCGTTCAACACACGTCCACGCATATCCCACCTCACCGCCAAATTGGAGTCGTGATTCCTGCGGGAGATTGTTACGGGGATACTGATGGTACTTGAGACAAAAATGCAAAACATGTGTTTGTCCGTTCAACACACGTCCACACACATCCCACCTCACCACCAAATTGGAGTCGTGATTCCTACGGGAGATTGTTACGGGGGTACTGATGGTACTTCAGTCAAAAATGCGAAAGCATGTATTTGTCCGTTCAACACACGTCCACGCATATCGCACCTCACCACCAAATTGGAGTCGTGATTCCAGCGAGAGATTGTTACGGGGATACTGATAGTACTTCAGTCAAAAATGCGAAAGCATGTATTTGTCCGTTCAACACACGTCCACACACATCCCACCTCACCGCCAAATTGGAGTCGTGATTCCTGCGGGAGATTGTTACGGGGATACTGATGGTACTTCAGTCAAAAATGCGAAAGCATGTATTTGTCCGTTCAACACACGTCCACGCATATCGCACCTCACCACCAAATTGGAGTCGTGATTCCAGCGGGAGATTGTTACGAGGATACTGATGGTATTTCAGTCAAAGACGCGAAAACATGTGTTTGTCCGTTCAACACACATCCCACCTTACCACCAAATTGGAGTCGTGATTCCAGCGGGAGATTGTTACGGGGGTACTGATGGTACTTCAGTCAAAAATGCGAAAGCATGTATTTGTCCGTTCAACACACGTCCACGCATATCGCACCTCACCACCAAATTGGAGTCGTGATTCCAGCGGGAGATTGTTACGGGGATACTGATGGTACTTCAGTCAAAAATGCGAAAGCATGTATTTGTCCGTTCAACACACGTCCACACACATCCCACCTCACCGCCAAATTGGAGTCGTGATTCCTGCGGGAGATTGTTACGGGGATACTGATGGTACTTCAGTCAAAAATGCGAAAGCATGTATTTGTCCGTTCAACACACGTCCACGCATATCGCACCTCACCACCAAATTGGAGTCGTGATTCCAGCGGGAGATTGTTACGAGGATACTGATGGTATTTCAGTCAAAGACGCGAAAACATGTGTTTGGCCGTTCAACACACATCCCACCTTACCACCAAATTGGAGTCGTGATTCCAGCGGGAGATTGTTACGGGGATACTGATGGTACTTCAGTCAAAAATGCGAAAGCATGTATTTGTCCGTTCAACACACGTCCACGCATATCCCACCTCACCGCCAAATTGGAGTCGTGATTCCTGCGGGAGATTGTTACGGGGATACTGATGGTACTTGAGTCAAAAATACGAAAACATGTGTTTGTCCGTTCAACACACGTCCACACACATCCCACCTCACCGCCAAATTGGAGTCGTGATTCCTGCGGGAGATTGTTACGGGGATACTGATGGTACTTCAGTCTAAAATGCGAAAGCATGTATTTGTCCGTTCAACACACGTCCACGCATATCGCACCTCACCACCAAATTGGAGTCGTGATTCCAGCGGGAGATTGTTACGGGGATACTGATGGTAATTCAGTCAAAGACGCGAAAACATGTGTTTGTCCGTTCAACACACGTCCACACACATCCCACCTCACCACCAAATTGGAGTCGTGATTCCTACGGGAGATTGTTACGGGGATACTGATGGTACTTCAGTCAAAAATGCGAAAGCATGTATTTGTCCGTTCAACACACGTCCACGCATATCGCACCTCACCACCAAATTGGAGTCGTGATTCCAGCGGGAGATTGTTACGGGGATACTGATGGTAATTCAGTCAAAGACGCGAAAACATGTGTTTGTCCGTTCAACACACGTCCACACACATCCCACCTCACTACCAAATTGGAGTCGTGATTCCTGCGGGAGATTGTTACGGGGATACTGATGGTACTTCAGTCAAAAATGCGAAAGCATGTATTTGTCCGTTCAACACACGTCCACGCATATCGCACCTCACCACCAAATTGGAGTCGTGATTCCAGCGGGAGATTGTTACGGGGATACTGATGGTACTTCAGTCAAAAATGCGAAAGCATGTGTTTGTCCGTTCAACACACGTTTACGCATATCGCACCTCACCACCAAATTAGAGTCGCGATTCCTACGGAATATTGTTACGGTGATGCGTATGGTTCCTTTGTAAGAAATGTGGTTATATATTTGCATATAAACCCATCCATTTAACTGTTTTTGCTTTTTAATAAAGTACTCTCAATTGTCCAACAAATTGATAAATCCCTCAATTAACAGGAGCGGGGACACTTCTGGAAGGTGGATTATGAATCTCGAATCACCTTGTACTTAATGGAATCAAATTCTCATGTCCTTTTTCTCCCAAGATCTGGAGGTGGGACATTAAAATACATTCGAAGTGTGGAGACCACGTCAAAATTTGACAAATGATGTTTTCATGCGTCCATTGCAGACACCAACTCATCCGGATATAACCCGAAAACTAAACACACCCTTACACCAGAGTTGTAATGGCCGTCCTGGCCCCTTCTATGAATTGTTTTCCCCACGAAATGCCACTAACCATTCCTTACACATTACAGACAACAAATGGCCTTCGCCAGCGAACAATGGAATAACGATTCCCCGAAATCCACTTCCTTCGTGTGAAACATCCCATTGGTTATCACACATCGTTTACCAACACCCATGAGTTTTCTGAGAACTTCGGCCGTGGTAAAGGTGCGAGTGGGAACACCTCACGAAAACACGAACACCGATTCCTGCGGAATAAAAAAACACTCATTTCAAATCAAATGTGGGTTTACAGAAAGAAAGCTCTTCCCGCAAAAAAAAACCACCCGTTAACGCGTGAATGCACTGGTTTTCGAAAACACATAAACACGATAATAGCAGGTAGTAATGATAATAAACAGCACCGGCGCGCAAAGAAGCGTTTTCCATTCTTACCATTACGGGTTATTTACTAAATCATCTGGAGGCTAACGCGTATAATAAACATCCTTCCTTTTCCACTTTTCCGGGAATTTTTTTCCCCATTTTGGCAACACGAAAAAACGGCATTTACCGTGGAAAATCGAAAGTAACTTTTCCCCCTTTTTGATGTTTTTAATTTCATCGGGCAAGGTGGAACAGGGGAAAAAATAGTGCCCGGGCAGTAATAGTTCTTTGTGTGGTTTCCTACCTAGTTTGGAGTCAATGAAAAGCGGTGATTTATTTCCGTTTGTTTGCGCAGGAGTGCTTTGTTAAAGGGTTTCTTTTCTGCAGTTGACGGAAGACATATGACTCGGGTGCTAAGCAAAAGCGTTTTTCGGTCGACTAATGTCTTTTAACATCGAGAATGGGCAGCCGTAAAAAGTATTCACCCTTGCTTTTTATTCGGAAAATACTTATCTAATGAAACAATTTACCGTTGAGGTCTCGACTATATGCGAGTATTTGTTCTCGGAACATTATTTGAACTAAGGAATTTATGCTTGTGTGGCAAAGTTGTGTTTTGGAATGAATGAGGATTTGAAATGAATAATTTTCAGATAGTTTAATAGGTTGCGTTGTTTACTGATTGGGATAGCAATATGTCAATATTTATCCAACGTAAAAAAAGTATTGACTTCAGTCGTTTTTCTCCTTTATTCAGAAAATATTTTGTTTTTCCGATGCTTTATTGGGTGTCAATGTTTATCCAACATAAAAAGTATTTGAGAAGTCTCCTTTATTCGGAAAATAGATGAAGCAATTTTCAACAATGGTTTCGAAGCTTTTGTCAATATTTGTGTCCTAGGTTATTTGAACACTCAAATATGTACTTGTAGCTTGTTGAAAGTTATTTGGAAATGAATTATTCATAAATATGTTCATAAGAGCTTATTGATTATAATGCAATTATGTGAATATTTAACTGACGTACAAATTATTGGCATCGCCTACATTTTTCTTTCCTTCATTTAAAAACCGTTTTTTCAATGAAACAATTTGCAGCAAAGGTCTTGAAGCTTTACCAATATTTATCCTCGGAACATTATTTGAGCTAGAAGCTCCACCTGCACTCGTGTAGGTGTGATGAGTGATACTGGAAAAGAAACAGCGTCTAGATATTATGATAGGTAGCGTCGTTTATAAATTTGATTAGCAAAACGTAAATATGTATTCAATGTAACAAAGTTTCGACTGCAGTCATTTTTCACTTTATTCAGATAATAGTTGTTTCTCTGATGATTTTAGTGGAATAGCATCATGCCGATTATCATCCAACGTAAAAAGTATTTAAAAAGTCTCCTATATTCAGAAAATAATGGGACATTCAGAAAGTTCTGCGCGTTTTCAAATCGAAGCTAGCTTTGTTATTATTATTTTTTTGCCGCTGATAAGGAGTGACCTTGATTGAAACAGATGTTTAAATTCTGTCTTTCCTGCTTACACTGCATAATTATAGCATGTGTTATGGCACAATTTCTGTTTCACTCTGTGCTAAGAATGGAGAACCAGAAAGTTCATTTTCATCATATTATGCTCTTTTATTTTAAGAAAGGAAAACATTTTAGTCAGACTGCTCATAAAATGTGTGCTGTATGTGGACATAGTGCTGCTTCTGAGGCCACAGTTCGAAGATGGTTTGATAAATGTAAGCATTGAAATTTCAGCCTTGAAGATGATGCCCGCTCTGGACGATCATATTCTGTAAACGGCTTTCTATATGGTGGGACTACAAAGGAATTGTTTACTATGAATTGTTGCGCAAAATCAGACAATAAATTTGGAAAAAACAGTTCTCAAATGGCAATATTAAAAGCAAAGATCAAAGCAAAGTGGCCAGAACTGGCCAATCATCGAGGCGTTTCCTTCCAGCATGACAATGCGCGGCCCCACATTTCACTGAATGTTAGACAAAGACTTATTGAGTATGGCTGAAATGTTTTGTTTCACCCCCCATATTCACCAGACCTTGCCCCTCAGATTTTCTCCTCTTCAGGTCAATTCAAAATTCTCAGAACGGCCTGGAGTTCCAATTCCTTGGAGACTGTCATATAACACCTTGACAACTTCTTTACAAATAAGCCTAATGATAACAAAAAAAAAAAATTCTAGCTGCAGGAAAGACGGCAAAAAATCATAGAACAAAATAGTGAAAATGTGATTCAGTAATTTTTTTTGTGTTTTGTTGTTCAATAAACTATTTTTTGATTTGTGTTCTGTTCCGTTGAAATTTATCTTAAAAAACACGCAGAACTTTCCTGATGACCTAGTATTTTCTTTTTTTGATGATTTATTGGGGATTCATTATGTCAATACTTATACAACATAAAAAAAAATATTTGAAGTCTCTTTCATTCAGAAAATACGTGTCCAATGAAGCAATTTGTAACAAAGGTCTCGAAGCATTGTTAATATTTCCACCTAGAACATTATTTCACCCAGACATTCCATTAGAACTCGTTGTTCGATTGTGTTATTGGGAATGAATAATTTCTAGAATTTTAATACGCGTAACGTCGTCGTTCATTGATTCATATAGCATTATATAAGTATCTATGTAGCGAAAAAGATTCCTTTCTCCACTGCTTTACTTCTTTATTCTGAAAATATTAATCTGACGATAGTACGAAGGTTTCGAATTTATGCTAATATTGTACTCGGAAAATTATTTGAGCTAGACAATGAATACTCAGCAATATTTAGAATGTAATACTGGAAATGAATAATTTGTATTTATATTCGTAACATGTTTCAGCTAGGCACTTTATCTGTGCTCATAACAATTTTGGATGCGTATCGGAAAATGGAAGAATGTACTAGATTTTACGGATGAGTTTTAGATAATTAAATGATATTTCACTTGTTGAATGGGATAATATTTTGCAAATATTATTTTAATTTTAATTTTCCGATCACTTATCTTAGACACAGAAAGATATGATCCCAAGAGAAATCTATGATGTAGAATAAAGTACACGGTACCATCGCCAATTGTCGAAAAACATTTGTTGCCAAAAGCATATTTTTTTTCAGCTTCGCGACTGTTAGTTTTCGTATGTATTCGGTATCGGGTAACAAGGAGTACAGTCCTCATCTTCTAGTTTTTTGTGTGGTTACACTGAAAATCCTCAGTCAGATTTGTTGGGTTTGTGGAACAAAGAACATATTTAGCCAATCTGAGATAAAACACAAGACTGGCAGCGTCAAGTAATGGAGAAACACACACAAGCAAAACTTTACTGACATAGAAGATAAAAATACACCCTGGGTAAGTTTCAGGGACCCTGAGTAAGTTATTGCTTCACCTTCTACTCGCAAATTGCTTTCTCAGTGGGATGACTCACTGAATATTATTAAAATAACAATTACGACCAATTTCCAGAGCTACCAACCTGCGATGAATATTGCAGAAAAATTTATGTTAGCTACCAACGTGTAATATATCTATTGCATAAAAATGTATGTTACTTACCGACCTGCGATGGATATTGTATAAAAATTTATGTTAGAGCTACCATTGTGCGATGTATCTCTACTATTATAAAATGAAGTGTTTGTCTGTCTGTTTGCTTGTTTGTTTCTTGCCCGCGAAGTCCTGACGAATCTATGGCACTTGCAGTAATGGGATTTGGCACACAAATAGTGCGAATTTTTTGCAATTTTAGGGTCGAGGCGAATTTTAAAATTCAATCTAGAACTTTTTAAAATAAATTTAATAGTTTTTTTACCATTCAAGCGGTAATTCCGAGGAATGGAAAAACAAAAAATTTAGACATTTCGCCCTCACATGTCGCTTTGACGTCAGTCTTTGGAATCATGCCAAGTTTTTTTCATCTCTGGGGAGAGACCACATTCAAATGACCTTCGTCTGTTTTGAGATTCATTCATTTTGATTTCCTGCGAAACGGATTCCAGTAAAGCAAAAGATTACTCAAGTTATCGTTGGCGTTCTTCAGTGCTTTTTTCTATCTTAGCAATCGTTAAAGGGAGAGTAAAAATTTTAACGGATTTAAAATTTGCGGAAAATTTTACAACAGATAAGTACTTTATTCCTTTGATTATATTTTAATCTTTTATATGTTCGCAAGAGAGTCTCTACTATTATAAAAGGAAGTTTCTGTGTCTTGTACGCAGTGTCTTGACGAATCCACGGCACTTACAGTAATAAAATTTGACACACGGGTATTCCGAATTTTTTGCAATTTTTCTATCGTGCCCAATTTTCAAAATTTTATGTAGAACATTTTTTTTAATGAATTCATTAGTTTTCCCCCCGTTCTTTTTCCCCTTCCAGAATGTGACGTCAAAAAGAAGAAGCGGGACAATTTTGCGACTTTTTACTTCTGACTTTTGACATTAGATAACGACTAGTTTTCGGATTCTAGCTTGTTTTGATTTGGCGAGCGTCAGCTAGCAGTGGTCACTCCTGAACCCACAAAAGAATTGTCATGGGCAACGCCGTGCTGACCACGCAGTGGCTAATATTGTATACAAATTCTTGTTAGAGCTACTGACCTGCGATGGATTTGTATAAAATTCATGTTAGCTACCAACATGCGATTTATATCTACTATTATAAAAGGAAGTGTCTGTTTCTCTATTCCCAGTGTCCTGACGAATCTATCGCTTTTACAATAATGGAATTCGGCACACAAGTAGTCCTAATTTTTTTTCAATTTTTTAGTCCAGTCCTAATTTTAAAATTTAATCTAGAACACATTAAAATTAATTTAATGGAATCTGAATATTATTGTTTTTTTTTAATGGCTACAGCATAAAGATATGACATATTCCAAATTTATTTTTTCCGCTTTTCCGTTTGATTTTGCGGAGGAACGCTTTCAGCCGAAGAAAAAACACAAATAAAAAGTTTTAACTGCAGTTATATATAGTTCTTTTTTTTCTATCTTCTACTAGGGATGCGACATCGACAGCAAAACATCGATGTTTTAAAACATTGATGTTGATAATACATCGCCTCAAAAACATCGATGTTTTTAAAACTCAGTGTATTTAAACTCCCCCTCCCCCATGTCTTAAAACTGGTTTAGCATCTGGTGATGCTACATCGACAGCAAAACATCGATGTTTTGAAACTTTGATGTTCAAAATTAAAAGCGTTATTAAGCAAAATTAAAGCGTTAAAACCGTATCATCGATGTTGATAATACATCGCCCCAAAACCATCGATGTTTTTAAAATTCAGTGTATTTAAACTTTTTTCCCCATTTCTTAAAATTGGTTTAGCAACTAGTGATGCGACATCGGCTCCAATACATCGATTATAAACATCAATGTTGTGGAAACATCTACATCGATGTCACATCCCTACTTTCAGACCTGGCCACTTATGTGTAAAAGTATGTTCGATTTGCTAATTATGAAAATTATGCTACTTCGTTATTTTAAAAATTTTTAAAAACGGTATTTTTTTTCATTCAAAAATAAAACATCGACAGCGTAAAAACATCGACAAGTATAAACATCGATGTTAAAAAAACAT
The DNA here is from genome assembly GCA_947359465.1 of Metellina segmentata. Taxonomy (NCBI): domain Eukaryota; kingdom Metazoa; phylum Arthropoda; class Arachnida; order Araneae; family Tetragnathidae; genus Metellina; species Metellina segmentata. The sequence continues at coordinate 91,295,598 of OX375880.1, read as the reverse complement.
CGACTCCAATACATCGACGTTTTAAAAACATCGACATCGATGCCGCATCCCTATCTTCTACATCGTTAGAGATGGAGCAAAAATTTTAACGGATTTGAAATCTCCGGAAAATTTCACAATAGATCGATACATAAATATATGATTTTATTTAAATAAATAATTTTTAAATTGAAGCTTTTATATTTTTTCCAATACGAACGCGGCTGAGAAGAATGACTTTCGTTTGATTCGAGAAATCACAGATTTTATTTCCTGCTCTCAGCAAAACAAATAAAAAACATTTTGACTGGCATTGTTTAGTTCTTATTTGAAAAATCGGGATCGTTAAAGATAGATTGAAAATTTCAACGGATTTGAAATCTACGGAAAATTTTACACCTCATAGATACCTTACATTTTATTTTATTTTAATAAATTTTCAATCAAATAATTTTCGCAAGAAACGTCACGAAGATTAAATCTCTTCGCAATTCGAATTTGGCCTAGTTTGACAATGGCGAGGCCATCAATGCGTAAACTTACCAGCGATGCATATTGTATAAAAATTGATGTTATGAACGCAGGTTCTATATTTCCTTGGGTTTCTGCCTTATGATTAGCCCATGGTCAAATATGGCCACTTGTGGAATAAAACCCAACCATCCCAACTACATAGCTTTAGATTAATGATGCATTTTTAGATAGTCACTAATTTTCTTTTTTTTTTACCTTAGTATGGAAATCCTTGGTAATCATATCTATATATATAATTCTCTTACGTGGCACGCAAAAAAGATGTTATTTGTAATCGCGTTTTGGCAATACTGTACGATTGTTTATTTATCGCGAAGTCTCGCGCATCGATTAAATTTATAGCGTTATCGGAGGAAATTTTATTGAAAAAAAAAGGACATTTTAATGAGCTGTTGCAGTCAAATAGAAATCAAAGAAAGCGGAGGATCTTTTCAGGGCCATTTAAAAAACGGTCCTTTTCAGGACCAACAATTATAGTTCAACAAGACGCTTGCACTACAACTTTCGGCAACAAACTCAATGAAAAAGTGTGGGTCGTTTGAGTGCTGGGAAAATATACACACAAACAACATGCTGGGTATTCAATTTCCAAAGCAACGCTCACATTTCGAGTCAAAATTTGCACAAAGTTTTCATTTGAATTCTGATTTTAGAGATACTGTATATATTTTTTCTGTAATACAGCAAATTTAGATTTGAAAAACATTTTTTTGGTAACATATTTTGTAAACAATCCCTTCTGCTAGGACACATGTCTTCATTGAGGCGAGCGAAGCGAGCATAGGTTCGCGCAGCGAACCAATGAGGATTGCGAAGCAATCCTCCGGGGGTTGGCGAGCGTCAGCGAGCAGGGGGCAGGCCCCCTAGTATGGGTATATTTATTAAACACATATATTTTCTTTTCTTTAAAAATATTCTTGTACCAACCTTAATTCTCTCTCGTAAAATAGTTAAAAGAACGGGAAATTGTTTACTGAACATCAATTACCTTAAATTCTTTCCAGAGCATAACTATTAATTAACCAAAGTGTAATCACAAAATAAATGTTTACCAAAAAATTAATTATTTTGTTACATTTTACGAACGATTTGTTACCATAGCAAAGCTATTGTTCCTACAAAAATAGTTACTACACTCCCGATTATCGTTTAGCAATCAATCAATCCAACAATTCATACATCACCTAAAACAAACACCTCACTGTGTATAAACTATCAGTCTTCAAACAGTTCAATCAGCTTAAACTTCGCTTGAGTATGCAAATATATCGTTGTAACATTTTAAGTGCTGTGTAGAAAATGCCAGTTAATTAATCATTTTGTCTTTTTTCGATCCTAGTTGCCGTTCCATTTTAATTAATCGAACATTTTCTTCGCGAACACCTTAAATATTGTTCTATCCAATTATTTCTTGGGGGATGAAATTTTGCAAAAATTAGGCTGAGTAGAAATGGGAAGTAGTTAGGAAACAGTAAAATAATTGGGGAAGCTATTTATTATTTTGTACGTCGCTTGTTCTATCTTATTTCTCTCGTTCTTGGAAAATATCTGACTTACTTTCAATTTGATACATTTTTGTGTCTATCAATTTCTTTTTCTCAATTAATTTCGAAATTTTGACTAACGATTTTAACTTCTGCGAACTATTATTTTTTATTTGTCTGCTTTCAACTATGTAAGGCGTTTACTATTTATTTATCAGGTGAATAGATGGATATAGTTATCAAATTCCGATGTTTATAAGCTAGAAAAAATATCTAAATCATTAAATTTTAGTTTGATAAATCGTAAGTGCTTGATTAATTTTACTTAGTTGTTTAGTTATATTCGTTGTATCTAATTTCGTTCTTGTGAAAAATATTTCACCTGTCTTTTGACGCGATATATTTTTATGTCTACACATTTCTTTATTAATTTTAGAATTTCTGAAGCTATCAATTACCTTTTTCTTATAACTAAAGTCCCACACTTTTTAGATTAATATGGTGGGTGAAAATAATTTGTTATATACTGGTTACAAAATTGAAAAGCATGTACATAATTTAATTTTTGCTTGATAAATCGAATATACTTACCTGATTGTTATGTTATATTCTATATATCTAATTTTGCTTTTATGGAAAATATTTAACTTCCCTTTTGACGTGCTACATTTTTATGTCTGCAGACTTTTTTCCTTTACGAAATTCGAAATTTCGACTGTTGCCGTTAATTCTTTTCTTATTTCTTGCTTCCGGTATATCAAGTTCTTATTCTTTGTTAAGTGAATATGGTAGTTAGAAATAATGAACCCAAATTCCAATATTTGCAAACTAGAAAAGTACCTAAATCACATTAACTTTTTGCTTGACAAATCGCAAGTGTTTGATGAATATTACTCCCTTTTGACATGCTACATTTTTATATCTGCAGACTTTATTCCTTTACGAACTTCGAAATTTTGACTGTTGCCGTTAATTCTTTTCTTATTTCTTGCTTCCGGTTTATCAAGTTCTTTTTCTTTGTTAAGTGAATATGGTAGTTAGAAATAATGAACCCAAATTCCAATATTTGCAAACTAGAAAAGTACCTAAATCACATTAACTTTTTGCTTGACAAATCGCAAGTGTTTGATGAATATTACTTGATCGGTATCGCAAGTGCTTGATGAATATTACTTGATTGTTATCTTGTATATGTCGTAATTCTCTCTCTAATATCGTCGTTCTTGTGGAAAATATATTATGTTTACTTTCGATATGATACCGTTTTGAGTATACAAACTATTAATTTGGAGGGTGACAGTAGCACGGTTGGAAGTGTAGCGTATTAAAGGATTTTAAAATTCGAAATATGAAAAAAATTTGATTTTTTTTTTTTTATCATCTTAAAAATAATATAGATATTTCTGAATAAAATGACACATAAACTTTGTTTCTACATCAGTAGAAACCCGAAATATTCAGCTTTTTATAAACATGACACCTTGCAAGTCAAACAAGCCTTCATAATTTTAAACGTTCTTTTCTCCTTATGTGTTAAATGGAATTTCAATAGTGAAAATCGATATAACTTAAAAACTGCTTGTCATAAATTAATGGAATTTTCTACATTTACTTTTCAAATATATTTCTTTAATTTGTCTATATATATATATATATATATATATATATATATAATTTTTTGTCTATTATTTTAAAAACTCTGTGTTTTATGGTTTTTTTAACAAAATATTTTTTTAATATTTTTTCCAGTTGTTTTAACCAAAAATCAAGAAAACAATTTATAGTATGAGCTTTTAGAAGTTAATTAATGCAAAAGCGAAGTGATTTGTTGTATTTTAAAATGTATCAATTTTGCCCAACGTCAAAATTTTGATGTTTTTAAATTTTAATAAAAAAAAATTTTAAGTTTTGAAAAAAAAAATAGTTTTTATAATTTGCCAAATACAATGTATAGCTACAGAACATATTTCAGAACAAAAACTTTAAAATTGAAGATTTTAGAATTTTGTGTCCCGGACCAGTAGGTTAGTCTCCACCAGTAGGTTGCATTGGTAGGTTGACCAGTAGGTTGCATGGCTGGTGTATGTTAAATCCCTCGTGGCTTTAAATGTCGTGTTGGCGTGTGTGCAAGTGTGAAGAGTGGGATGCTCAGCTGTTGACCTCGTCATCTGACTGTGCTTAAAAATAACGAGGATTTGTCATCGGATCTTTCCCTTCGGCAAAATTTTAGAAAAGGGGCAGAACAATAACTGATTTATCCTGACTGTTACGAAACTTCTTTTATTTGATCTCCAATGTCTATAACCTCTTTATTTCAAGAAACGTAATAGTTTCAATTTTCACCACTCACGAAAGAGTTACAATAGTGAGCCATATTATGTTACTTTTTCCTCATTTTGAAAACGAAAAGCGAATGAAAATATGAATAAGGCAAAGAACTTACAAAACCAAAACCTCTTTAGATTATTCTCTCAATATTTACCCAGATTTTTATTTTTAGATTCTGAATAAATCATGAAAATTAAATATTATTTACGGTTTTATTCGGGAAAAAGGCTTCTAAAAATGGTTAAATAGTTTCATTTTACTCGCAAACGAAAGAAATAGAATAACGAGCCATAACAAGTTAGTTTTTGCTTGTTCTTGAAAAAACAAAATGAAAATGTGAATAAACCTTAGAGAAAACTTATAAGGCCGAAAACTGTTTATATTATTCGGCAATTTACCCAGAGTTTTTTCAACGCCCAAACTGTAACCGCGGTAGAAGAGCTCTATTACACAGAGAACAAGTTTTCCTCCTTCCAACATCAGATAAAGTTCGAAAAAAGAACTCATTCTCATGGATCGAATAATTTATCGGTAAATTAAACCAGCGGACAATTACCGCAAAAGCAGCTTACTTCCGCTAGAAAAAGCCCCCAACACACAAGACGTTCGAAGAAGAAAAAAAACTCTAAAAAACAAGACGAAAAAGCAACGCCGGAACCCAGAACCGAAACTTCGTCTCTCTTCAACAGCAACAAAACCCACAAACAAAAACGATCGGATTCTGAATACCTGCATCAGTAAGTGGTCATTTGGCGGTCGAAGTTAATAACAATCTCAACAGGAAAAAGAAGAGAGCGGTGTATTTATTTTTTTTGTGAACTCGCACATTGGAGGGCTTGAGTGAGATTGTGATTGGTCAATTTGCTTACGGTTCTTCGGATCCGTCTGGTCCTGATGTCCTCACCCGATTGTGGTTCCGGTTGTGTTTGTTAGGGCTGCTTGGTACCTCTCGGAAAATGTTCCAGATGGTGTGGGAAGAGGGAAAGAAAGGAAGAAAGAAAAGGAGCCCTGATGGTCATAAAGAAAAACTGGTGTGTGTGAACTGTTGGACAGAGATCGTCAACCGACTGTGTTTCCGCAATCAAATATTCATCAAGCAGCTATTTGGCGGAGTTGCTTGTTTTCCGTGCTGAATGAAAGTTTAAGGTCGTAAAAGGGAACAAAAATAAGTGATTAATTGGTAATTGTGAACAGAGCCTGGCTGAACCTTTTTTCCGTCGATGGGCTATTCTAAAATCTGAACGCCCCGATTCCAGATACGATTGTGAAAAGATGTGAACGTTGATGAGTTTAAAATAAACATCTTTCTGATATGAGTGATTAATTGGTATATGCAAATTAGCGACTAAATTGTAGCTGTAAATTAGCGATTAGTTGGTGGCTGTTAACCAGGGATTAATTGGTGACTGTGATTAACTGAAATAAGCGATTATGTGTTAACGAAATGGCGCCGGGTTGGATTCATAAAATCTAGACACCCCGATTGCAGACAATATTTAGTATAGATGTGAACCTAGGAGCATTATATGTTTAAAATAAACAGCTTCATAATAGTAGTTATTAATTAGTATATGCAAATTAGCGACTAATTAGTAGATGTAAATTAGCGATTTGTTGGTGACTGTAAACCAGCGATTAATTGATGACTGTGATTAACTGAAATAAGCGATTATGTGTTAACGAAATGACGCCGGGGTGGATTCATAAAATCTGGATGCCCCGATTCCAGACAATATTCAGTATAGAGGTGAACCTAGGAGCATTATATGTTTAAAATAAACAGCTTCTTAATAGTAGTGATTAATTAATATATGCAAATTAGTGACTAATTAATAGCTGTAAATTAGCGATTAGTTGGGGGCTGTAAACCAGCGATGAATTGGTGACTGGGATTGACTAAAATAAGAGATTAAGTGGTAACAAAATGGCGCCGGCGGGATTCGTAAAATCTAGTCACACCCGATTCCACAAACGATTGAGAAATGTGTATAGTTGAACCTAAGAGCATAGACTATTTTTAAACTAAATAGTTTTTTAATATTTGCGATTAATTAGTAGCTGTAAATAAACGATTAATTGGTGGCTGTAAACCGGCGATGAACTGGTGACTATAATTGACAAAATAGGCAATTATGTGATAACAAAATAGCACAGAGCTGGACTCAAAATCTGGGCCATCCTGATTCCCAATCTGAACACAACTGTGAAATAAAGTTTATGGGGATTCTGAGAATCATTGTAAAGAAATATTTTGCAAATTTTAATTTTTAGAATTGTTCATTTATTAATAACATCTAACACGTGTTGTACAGAAAGCGTGAGTACCTTGGTAGAAAGAAAGGCAGTGTCCAAATTCAATGATTTTATATAATATGTGCCTACAAATCCCTTTAAATTATTATAGTTCTCACATCCACAAAAAATTGTAGAAAAAGTGTCTACCTGTGTCAGTACATAATGAAAGAAACAGAACTTCAAAATGTATATTTTGTTCGCTTTTTTAAATAAAAAAAATAATGAGCTTTCTATAACTTGCAAAATGGATATTAGCTCTTTTTCTACCAGTGTGGAAAAGATAACCTATTTTAGGTTTTATTCAAAAAATATTAAAAGGATAAATGCACATAATACGGAGCTCCGTAATATCTGGACAGGTAAATTGTATGATATGCTTCTATGTTATACGGCAACCATATCTGCTTTGAGTGCCAGTTTCAATTCCATCTTTAAATAGAAGTATTACTTATGAGGAAATAAACTATCAAATAATTAAAGGGTTAGGTACCTTTTAAATTTTCTAAAAAAATATTTAAAAAATTTTTATGATCTAATTTTAATGCTCTGTTTCTTAGCAACGTTTTAAAACAAACCTGGTGTAAAATTTCACTCTAGAACGGAAGTTGAAGATAAAAGAGTGAAGCCCTTAATCAAACATTTAGAGCCAGATGGTTTGTTTACATTTTGTACTTCGTCGATATCAGCGATCACAAAAATGTATTTTGACTACGCTCTATATTGCTAAAGCCATCTCCATGTACATTGTTTTATTAATTTTATTTTTTGTCTGGGAACAAGGTACTTTGACTTATACTTTTAGTTTCATTTGTTTCTTTCCTTTAATGCGGAAGAATTTCACAAGCGAATTGTTTTTAAACGACGATATCTCAAAACTGTGATTTTACCACTTGCGCGCAAGATTTCTCTGGAATGGTTGGTTAGAATTACATGAAATTTTAATTGATTATGTAAACTATATATATGTTTAAAATGACCAACATTTTTGTCTATCCTGTTGAAAGTTTTTGAAAAAAGGTTAATTTTGTGTTGAAAAAAAGAAAACAATTAAGTTTTTTTTTTATTAAAATTTTTTGTAAGAAATGTTTTTTTTTAAATTACAAGAGTTTGTCATTGTAATTATACTATATATTTTTAAGTACATAAAGAAATTCAGCTCAGAATAATAATTACTTTGGCCAGAATACTGCGCGCAATGCACCATGTAATTTTCTAACAACAAAAACAATGCATCTCATTTAGGTCCGATTTACAATATATTTAAGGGGTAGAAATTTTTTTTAAATAGTTTACAAAATATAAAGGTAGTTAAAATCTGCATACAAAATTTAATTTATGTAAATAATTTATTCATGGAGATATTAAGATTCGAAATGTAGTGATTGTTTTGCATATTTTGACATTTAAAAGGTACTTAACCCCTTAAATTACGTGATTAATCATAAAACGTTTGTAAATATGCAATTCCAATTTTAACTCAAATTCATTTTCTCTTTGAACGAGGGTACCTTTTTCGTCGCAAAGTACATGTATATGCAATATGGAACGTTCCATATTGTGTACAGTTACGTGCTTTTGTTATAACACGAAGTATATTTGGAAAAAGTAGAAATTCCTGTTACAGAAAAACATCCTCTATGAGAAATGAGTGTTTTCAATCAATTGAAAACTAATTAATGAGTATTACTGAGTCCAAACTAAAAGCTTGACTAAAATACTATGTCCATGTAAGATTTCAATATTGTCTAGTATAGTGATTCTCAACCACTGTGCCGCGGCACTTTTGTGTGCCGCCAAATTCTTAGAGTGCACCGCCAAATTTTAAAATTGTAAACAGTAAAAATTATGTTTTTTTTTATTAAAAAATTTTAAAGGTTGTTTAAATTAAAGAAAAGTACTTAATTTATTACAATTTTCTACACCTTATTTGTGTGAATTCTGATTTTTAGTATTAACCAACATAAAAACGAAAAAAAGATAGAGACTGTTAAATGTAGAAGACGATATGAGAGTAGCATTGTCATTTTTACGACCAAATATAAATGAAATTATCAAAAAACATCAAGCTCAAATTTCTCATTAAAAGTATTCTTATTATTACCTTGTAATTAATCCCTTAATAAACGTACTGTTGTTTTTGTAGTACATATTATATTATTTTTTTTTTACATTCAAAATTATTATCATAAACTATTTTACACAGTGTATTATAGGTAAGTAAACAACTTTTAAACTTATCTTTTTCTTTGTGTGCCGCCAAATTTTGAAATCGTTAAAAGTGTGGACCTGGACAAGGAAACACGTTCTACAGGGTTTGTGAATGAGTTAACCTTTTGACTACGGCTGTAGATATAACGAGAGAGAGATTCTTTCTTATCGCAATTTGTATAACTTTCGAAGTACAACTGCTGTAATGGCCGTAATCTAAATTCTTTCTTGGCGCGATTCTTATAAATTTCAAGATTCAACTGGATACACTCGCCGTTGTCTAAATTCTTTCTGGTCTCGATCATGGTACAACTGGTTGTACCAGCAGTAAACTAAATGTTAACGCAGGGAAATGTCGCGGTCATATGTTAGCTGTCGTGGTAGGAAACACGCTCTAAAGAGTTTGGGTATTTGAGTTAACACAGCGAAATGTCGCGATCATATTTTAGCTGTCGCGGTCGTATTTGAAACCCGAGCAACGCCAGGATATCCAGCAAGTATTTTATAAAGATTTAGAGATTGCAAAATAAATTGTACAACGCATTTATGATACAAATCTATATATATAATTCTCTTACGTGGCACGCAAAAAAGACGTTATTTGTTATCGCGTTTTGGCAACATTGTACGGTTGTTTGTTTACCACGAATTGAATTTATAGCGTTATCGGATGAAATTTTATTGAAAAAAAAAAAAGACTTTTAGTCGAGCTGTTGCAGTTTATAATAGAAAATTAAAGAAAGCGGAGGATCTTTTCAGGGTCATTTAAAAAACGGTCCTTTTCAGGGCCAACAATTATAGTTCAACAAGAGGCTTGCACTACAACTTTCGGCAACAAACTCAATGAAAAAGAGTGTGAGTTACTCGAGAGTGCTGGAAATATACACAAACAACATACTGGGTATTCAATTTCCAAAGCAGCGCTCACATTTCGACTCAAAATTTGCTCAAAGTTTTCATTTGAATTCTGATTCCAGGGTACTGTTTATATTTTCTGTAATACAGCAAATTTAAGTTTGAAAAATATTTTTTTGGAGTATCATATTTTGAAAACAACCTTTTCTGCTAGGACACATGTCTTCATTGATGCGAGCGAAGCAAGCATAGGTTCGCTCAGCGAGCCAATGAGGATTGCAAAGCAATCGTCCGGGGGTTGGCGAGCTTTAGCGAGCAGGGTGCGGGCCCCCTAGTACTTTCAAAAACTCTTTGGCTACAATAAATTAAGGTCTACATCCAGTGCTTTGCAGCAGAAAAGTGAAACCACTACTGCAACAAGGAATCGAATTTTCAGGTCTGTAAAAGATATTTTTCCTCAATCCCAAGTCAGCCGTCTCCAAATCAAAACAGTTTTGGTTTCTCGCCTGCTACAGAGTAGTGTACTCCTTCACCAATAGATGGCGCAACGATATCGCTTCCAACTCGAAAGCAATCGCAAGCAATACTCGAAATGACTCCGGCACATCAGGAAAGAAAAAGATTATAACTAGGTAATCTCTTTTTACGATAGCCCTCTTCTCGAAAGTTAATAAAAACGAAATGCGACCTTCTCCAGATAAATCGTAATGATATATATAGAGAGGACAGCAGGGAATGGGATAAGATAAAAAAAAAAAAGGACCCAAGAAAAAAAAATGTCGCAGCAGTTTCCCTCTCTTATTAATTCTAAGGGAAGCCTATTTCGAAAGGAAAGTGCATTTTAAATTACTTTTAATTCCAATCGCTACTGGGAGATCGTATTGGTGCGTCTAATTTAGTGTGACATGCAGTTGTCAATTTATTCTTGGGAAAGGGAAATAAGAAATAAGAGTAATTTCTGTTTTCTTTATATTTGGTGCGAGGAACGATTTTCGCAATTTCTTCATTTGAATTTTTTCCGCTTTAATTTAAAGTGCGAGAACTTCTTGGCTTGTCGTTTTGGATTTAGGAATTAAAGTTCGTGGGTTCGAAAAACCATGGAAATGTGTGGAATGGAATATGAATATAATATTTTAAATTAAAATCGGGCCCCTCTAAAACGAACTCACACGATTGACGAACTATAAAACTCCGCTTAGATATAATTGAATTATTGTCAATTTTCATTCCATTTTTTGAACAAAAGGTCAATTAGAGTTCATCACATTGACGCGGTGTGGAAGTTTGGAGAGTGGAGTGCCAACTCAGGTGTGACCTCGGCATCTGACCTTGGTTCCAAATTGCGTGATGTCCTGGGATTTTTTTCACCGGGTTTATTTTCGAACCTTCGCAAATAACCCATTTAGTTGCTCCACTGCGACGTTAATTAAAATACCTACCTATTGAACAAATAGGAGTTGGGATATTATTTTTTAGGAACCAAACGAAGTAAGGAAAAAGTTGGTAGGTTGTGAAGGTAAGGTAATTTTAATTAACGTCGTACTAGAGCAACACAACGGGCTATTGACGACGTTCCGGGATCAGTCCCCGAGGAAAAGGTCCAAGGACAACACCTCATAACTTTGAACCACCGTCCAATGAGGAAGTCACAGGACGGTGAGAAGTTGAATTGAAGGGAAAGATACGAGGTAGGTTGCGAAGAGGATAAACCGTTAATTATACTGGAATACACAGGCTAGTGTTAAATTGTGGAATTAATAAAGTATTGACATAGGAGCGATTGTTTATTGCGAACTTTCAGCAATTAATTTGAACTATTAAAGTGCAGTTTGATATTAATATTGATCAATTAAACGCATGTGATAGCGTAGTTTGATACCTTTCATATGACACTACTTGCGCATACCACACAGGCCCAAAGCTTGCCCAACACCGTAGAATTTCGACCTATTATGGTCACTCTCCCAGTGCGCCTGCGCACTCGGTTTGAATGTCCGTGTCAGGTACGGACATCCATTGCCTCTTGGATGCTATATTTATCTCCTGGGACGTTTCTTCTAGTTTTGAAATCATGACAAAACAGTTCCAATGCTTTTTTTTGTTACACTCCCTTTTTCATGCATGGACTCCAGCACTGTTCCGATTTTAACCTTCACGTTGTGGCAAGTAGACAATTGTTATCACTACAATTTCTTCTACACTAGTGGCATGGTATAGATCTGTGAACGGTGTGTGTTATCCCCTTTTAACCCTTCTTTGCATAATTTTTTCTTTATTGGTGAAATAAATCAAGGTGATATAATTCATGTTCAAAATTAAAGGAAAAATGGTTAAAAAAAATCTTAGTATATATTTATAGTATAAATTTAGCAAAAAACAATATGATGGTATCATGTGGTATTTTTTAAATTAAACGCAAACTTTTTCAGAAATTGCTCTAAAAATAACAGAAACACATGTTACAAACCTTTCTTCCACTCATTTTCACTTTTTTAGCACACAATAGAAACTCAAATATAATAAAACGAAATCATACGGTTATTGCAACTACAACAAACAGCGGAATGACAACTTCAAGCTCGTTTTACTGATAGTGACACTTGCTTATTTTTGACAGCTATGTTTGTTTTTTATGCAATGGACATTAAAAAGGTATCCAGACACGATCAACTTAAAGTGAACTTGTTCTTTTATATAATTTTTGGGCATTCAATGTTATGATGGAAATTTCCACCACTATGCAAAGAAGGGTTAAATGACCACTGGCATCGATCACCATTCACGAGCAGTGAGCGACTGACCAACAGAGGATCCCTCCTTTTGTTCGGTGCCCTACCCTGTCGACCGTGAGGTGTGAACGCTTTGGGGGAAGAGCAGAAGGTCGCTCTGGTGAGATATATCTCACGCCAAACGATACGCCACACAATACTATGAAAGGAAAGCGTCAGTCGTAAATGCCACTCAAGGCTCTGTCGCTCAAGTTAGATAGTTAGGTAGGGGGGGGGGGATATGCAGGCGAAAGAGTCGTTCCTGGAGACGATCGAAAAAATCTAAGCGCCGTAGCGAAAAGGTTAAACACTTTTTCACATAAAAAAATTAACATTGGGTTATAAAAAAATAAATGTTCATAAAACCTGAACCAAACACACTGTTACTTTAAACGTAAATCTCAGGGACGTCAATTTCAATGTTTGGCCATATATTTTCTCCTGTATAAGCGAACTAGGATATCCTGATGCCTCATCCTCTCAGCCCCAGTCGGTTTCTTCTATGGTCGATTCGTAGCGTTTGTCATGTGCAATGAATACTTCCAGCACAGATTCTTGTGCCCTGTGTGTCTTCAAACAAGTGGTTGCGACGAGGTATATTTCGTCCGTTAAGATCTGACCAATTTCTCTAACTATGTCGACCTTGGATCGAGTATCGAACTTGAACCCATACAGTCGCTTACCTGATATGATACCAACTGGACTGTCGTGGTCCAGAAAGAGCGTTTTGCAAACTAATATAATTTAATTTGTTTTATCACAGAAATAAAGTGTGAAAATTCCACGGTACTTTTTATGATCATCCGCTAGGCTTAAAAAATGTCTAGAATTCACAAAACCACAATCATAATTGTCGTCCAAATTATTTAGATCCAAAAGAATAAGCATTTGTTGCGTCTGAATGCGTTTTTTTTTTTATTTATCTTTTTGGGAAAGAAACATATAGTTAAAAAGAATCTCGCTTTAAAATTCCTAAAGCTAAAGAATATATAAATTCGCGCAGAATTTAAAACTCGTAAGCATTGGTTTGTGAAAAATAGAAGACATTTTCAAGCAGACTCTACCGAGAAACTTTTATTGCATACATTAAGAAATGTTAAAGCTTTAAATTTATAGCGATTTATACGTTTTCGAATGTATGCACAAGTCTACGAAAAAATTTAGTTTTAAAAAGAGTAGAAGTTTCAGGTTTGTTTAAGTTCGTTTCCGAATCTAAATGTAACTTTGAAAAAAAAAAAACATGATTTCCTGAACAAACTTGTACATGAATAACTGCTTGCGGTGACCCGTCTTTCTAAGGATGGAGAACATAAATTTGATTAAAATAATCTGTAATGGCGAAAGAAATAACTCAAAAATGTTTTCACAATTCTGAAGTACCTACAAGAAAAATGCTTGTTTCTCTTTAAAGTGTCTCCTGCGCAATAAAATCTCTCCCTATATATATATTTCCCTAACATGTGTGGCACAAAATTCGACTACTTGCTTGCGAAGCAAACCAACACCACGATCAACTCCATGATATAAGGTATTATTCTGGTGTGTATATATAAAATTTTCTGCAGATTTCAAATCCGTTGAAATTTTAAATCTATCTTTAACGAATCCTCTTTTACGAAAAAGAACTGAATAATGCCTGTCAAAATGTTTTTTTTTTTTTTTTTAACGCGAAGGGCACGAAATGCAATCTGTTTATTTTTGGAAAGGAAAAGTTATTGTGTCGTTACAATCTCGTACAGTATATCCAATTTAAAAGTTATTTATATAAAGAAAATAATATTTTTTTAGGTATGGATCTAATGTGAAATTTTCCGCAGATTTCATATCCGCTAAAATTTTTACTCTGTCTTCAACGGTCTAGGGTATAGAAAAAAAACCATTGACTCCAGTTAAAAGAATGTTTGTTTTTATAGTCTTGCTGGAAAATCCGCGCAAAATCTAAACGGAAACGAAAACAATAAATTTAGAATCTTTAATCTCTTCTATGCTGTAGAATTCATTTAAAAATGTTCTAGATTGAATTTTAAAATTCGCCGAGACCCAAAAATTGCAAAAAATTCGGACTACCTGTGTACCAAATCTCATTGCTGTAAGTGCCATAGATCGTCAGGATTTTGCAGCCGCGACACAAACAGACAAACAAACAAACACTTCCTTTTATAATAGTAGAGGTGGTAATATGTGCATACATGGATATTAATTCTCGGTGGTATATATAGATGTTAATTCTCAATGGTATAATATGGATGTAAATTCTCGATGGTATACACGGATGTTAATCCATTTAAGAGAAACTGGAAATTAACGGATTAGCAGGACGAAAGTTGCGATTTCGAAACTAGGTCCAAAGACCATCGTGTACACGAGGGCTGCTGCTGGTTAAATTTGTCTAAGTTTGGAGAGTGGGGTGCCACACAGGTGTCAACGTCGTCTTCTAACCGTGGCTCAGAATGATGAGATGTTCTCGGAATTTTCCCTTCGGGATTGATGCTGATCCGTCACCAATAGCCCGTGGTGTTACTCCAGGGTAATATAAATTCAACTATCTACCTAATTGTATTTATTGGTTTGGTGTGGAAAGTAGAATGTGGTTGTAGAATGGTGTGTATTGTAGTGTGGTTTGTAGAATGGTGTGTATTGCTCCAGTAAGATGATAATTAACTATTAACCTGATATCCCTTCGAAGCTGACTAGTTAAATTAATAACGCAGGGTAAAAATATAACTTCAATACAAATTCATCACACATAAAATAAACATAAAAAGCCCTGTATGATCTACCAGCATAACGCTTTTTCTCGGAGTTAAATGGCTTTTGTTGCAAATATCTCACTCCTTGACCGCATTCGCGCAAACGATAATTTATTCGCGGGGCATTTGTTAATCGGTAATTTTTAATTAACGTCGTGCTAGAGCAACACAACGGGCTACTGACGATGATCCGGGATCAATCCCCTAAGTGAAAAATCCGAGGTAACGTAATCACGTAATTATGAACCACGGTCAGATGACGAAGCAACGCCTGAACTGGCACCCCACACTCCAAACTTCCACACCAACCCAACGTGAGGAGTTTCGGCCACGATAGATTTAAGATGCGCCGACCTCCTCTACACCATACGCTTACAAACATTCACGCACTGACCCGGATTTAGACCAGGAACCTTCCGGTCTAGAGGCTAACACCTTAGCCACCAGGTCAGTTTGTGAGCTTATTCGCGGGGTATACGTAAAGCCCGATCGAAGGAAAACGATAGTTTAATTCGATCCATTGCCAGAATCAGGTGACTAATTTTCATGTATGGACTGATGCCAACACAGTAACAATAAATATATAATGTAGATATCGATACTTTGTATTAAAATACAAGGTGATTTATAAGTACGTATACAGTACCAGATGCTGTAAAATAGGAACAGTTTAAGACACGGTCCCTAAAACGAACTGTTATCTAGGTATACTCATACAGTTTGTGTCCCCCTCCAGAGCGATGTGACGTAGGCGATAGTGAGCGTGTTACGTGACTAGTCAGTGGAAATGGCTGCGTCTGCAGTGGAGAAGGCGTTCCGTGTTCTTGAATTGAGCAAAATGGAATCTGTCACTGTTGTGCAACGGCATTTTCGATCCCGATTTAGAAAAAAGAACCTCCTACCAGAAAATTAATTTACGATTGGTTTAAAAAATTTGAAACTGCGGGCTGTTTGTGCAAAGTTCCAAGGCCAGGACGACAGAGTGTATCGGCAGATGTCGTGAAAATCTTTATTCATCCAATTGGATAATAAAGTTGAAAAACTTTATGCTCCAACTGGATGGTGCTCTAACCCAATGGCCACCCAGATGCCATGATTTAATACCATGTGACTTTTTTCTTTGGAGCTACATAAAGGATAACGTATTTAACGCTCCTCTTCCTATTAATCTAGCAAAGTTGAAACAGCGTATCGCAACCACTATCACTGCACCTGCCTTAGATACCCTAACACGCGTCTGGGCAGAAATGAGTTACCGGTTCGATGTGTGTAGTGTTACTAAGGGTGCACACATAGAACATCTGTGATTGTCTGTAAAAAAACTTCAACTATTTACCTACACCTTCTCTTACAAATCTCTCTATATTAAAAAAAAGTTACCGCCGCCGCAGGATTGAAAACTGTGTTGCTTAGCTCGATTCGTAGACGGTTTTCCGAGAAGGTACTGATCAGAAAAAAACGAAATTAACATGATTTATTCTTCATCGTATTCCCTGAACAATTGTTAAGATTTTTTTCCGATGCGGCTATTAGTTTAGGGTTTATTAAGTGTCAAAATTAAAAAAGCGAAATTTCTTCCGCGAGTGGGCAAAACACATACAAATTTTCAGTCTTCAGCAGTGAGGTTGTTTAAAAACCTCTCAACATAAATTTTTGCAGTTCGTCGAGTTTTTTTTAGAAATTTCAATTTGTTTCTTGATAATATTTTTTTGAAATTCGGGAAAAATCGGGACATTTTCGTTACTTATTTTAAAACTGTCGTATCTATATCGTATTACTATTAGTTTTTAATTTTTTTAAATATCGCAGTATATCTCAGAATGTACTCTTTCTTACGGTACAATTATTTTTGAAATTGTTTAATAAATAAATTCGATGCGATAAAGTTGGTCAGACAAAAATTGGAATATTTGGATATTTTCGCTACATTTTGTTAAAACTGTCAACTTGGGTTGGCGAGCGTAAGCAAGCAGGGGGCGGAGCCCCCTAGTAACATAAAATATCTTATATCATTGTTATAAAGTGTGTTGAAATTGTATACTTACTTATGAATCACCCTGTATATAAGGTATTTTAATTAACGTCGCTCTGGCAATACAGCGGGCTATTGACGACGTCCGAGATCAATTCCGATCCGAGAATAACATGTGACGATTCAATAGATATAAGGAATTATAAACGTTTAGAGCCAGTGTGATACTCGGGTTTGCTAGATTCAAGAACGCAGAACTACGATATCACAGAGAATGGGTAGAATAATGACTCGTTTCTTATTGTTGACAATGTGACCATAGGCGAAGCTACCTATGCGGGTGGTAAAGAAAAGGGTAATTAAAATAATGACATAGATTCTTAGTGGTTTGATACTTGTAATCTCCGAGTTGTTTTGTATCAATTATGGTTTTCTTTACCTTCAATTAAATGTTGTAACGCTTCGACTATTTTAAAGTTATGAAGAGGAATGGGGTTTTAGGAATAGTACGGAAGGTAGGGACTTTGATAAACGTTGCACTGAAGCAACACAATGGGTTATTGGTGACGGTCCGGGATCAATCACGAAGTGAAAGATCCAAGGAAAACGACTCGTATAATTTTGAACCACACCTGAGCTGGTACCTCACTATCCAAACTTTCACATCACTCCAATGAGAGGACATTTGAGGCCACGTCAGGTTTAACATGCACGAGCCCTCATGTACAGGATGGTCTTCGGCTGAACCTAGTTTTGAACTCGCCACCCTCCGATTGCTAATCCATTGCTCTTCCAACTGGGCTACCACATATATATATATATATATATATATATATATATATATATATATATATATATATATATATATATATATATATATATATATATATATATATATATATATATATATATATATATATATATATATATATATATATATATATATATATATATATATATATATATATATATATATATATATTATAGTAAAATTCATCAGAATCCAGAATAAAATTGCCATCTCGCCATATCAGGGAAACACAATTTGAACTGTAATCTCCTCCAACAATTCACTGTTGATTCGAATCTGTTGTAAAATCCATCACAAAATTACTTTAGTCCATAGATACTTTTTACACGCTGCAATGACAGTTGATTCACATTCTTCAACTTAATGGAATCCCGCACATCAATTTATTCTTGATAGCAGAAACTGCTAAAACTACCCGATACTGAAGATGCTCTAATTACGTCTACACCAGACCATACAAGCAATAGCAGCACTACAGAAAAAGAAAGATTTCTAAGAAGAAACTTTTCAGATTGATGGAGCACTCCCGAGGACTCATTGATTCTTTTGGCTCTTTACTGGACGGAACTGTCCGATTAACCATCAATGTTGCCAAAACCAAGAAACATCTAAAAAACTAAAAGAATAATGCAACTATTTAACAACATTCGAATACTTGGAAACTCCCAAATGTGTGTGTGCTGACACACTTAAATCCATCAATTAAAATTAAAATTTTAAGAACTTAGAATT
This sequence comes from Metellina segmentata, assembly GCA_947359465.1. NCBI lineage: Eukaryota > Metazoa > Arthropoda > Arachnida > Araneae > Tetragnathidae > Metellina > Metellina segmentata. The sequence continues at coordinate 91,276,882 of OX375880.1, read as the reverse complement.
AAATTACGGTCTTGCATCTCGGGGTACTGACTGGAAACTGTTGTAAAATTATCAAGCAAATTGCCTAAATTCAATCATTTTTCTTACATGCACACGATAGCTGTATAATATATAATTCATATATTTCACATATTCCATCTTAATGGAACCCCACACATCAATATATTTCTATATACAGAAACTGTCTGGTGCTAGAGTTACTTAAAAAAAACTACGCCAAGCCCTATAAACATTAGCAGAAAATAAATGTATATCCACAAGAAAAACTGGGAACAATTCTTTGAATTCATCGAAGAGTACTGACAGCTAATTTATTCGTTTGATTCTTTGCAGGACTCAATACCACCTGACAAACCATCAAAACTGTAGAAGCTAAGGAACACGATCTTTTAACCCTTCAATTGGCTTTGACGAGAAATGTCGTTCATCAAAATCTGACCAATTTTGCCAATGAGGAGGTACACAGAGGCTGTTCGAACATTTTTTAGACGATTTTGGTTAGCGGTAATAAAAAATCGTTTGCTGCAAAAGAAATAATTGCAGTTGTACTATGTTTTTAAAAGTCAAAATTATCGCCTGCGGCTTGAGAGGTTTGTTTTTATTCAAAATGGCGTTTTTGACGCAGTGGTTCGAAGACTCTATTTATGCTCTTTCCGAAGATAAATATTCATATTCCGTTATCCAAAAACGATGTGAGAGTCATGGTTTTGTGATATCAAAGCGTCGATGTGTAATATCGTCAACAAGAAAGAGAAAAAAACGTCAAATTGGAGCCTCAAGTGGGACAAAAATTCCAAACAAGTATCCAAGGAAGAAACGGACATCTTCGACTATTGCAAAGGTACGTTGTTTAATGTTAAAAGGAAATCCCCTTAGTCAAAGGACATTTGCAAAATCATTAAAATGCTCGGTGTCCACTGTAAACAAAATGATAAACGTTGATTTAAATCTTAAGAAAGCGAAAAAACGCAATATGCATCGTCTTTCTTCAAAGCATATCGCTGATATCCCTTGTAATTTTAATATTGACGAGATCAAGATCTGGTCAATATTTTCTTCCAATGACGGAGTATCTCGTCCATCAAGATACGAGACATCTCGTCTGTTAAGATCTGGTTAGTTATACTATATTGACGTGATACCTCGCCGATATAACCACCAGGAGGGTTAAAAAAACATGTAATTTAATAACCAACTTGAATAGAGTTTGTTAAGTTCAGCAGATCATTCAAAAATCCAATTATTCACGGTAAAATGCTCCGAAATCTAGACCTAAATTACCACCTTCGAAGTTTGCCGTCCAGGAAATTTTATGTCGTTACCATCCACTGTTCCTATGTCAAAGCATTTCATTATAAACGAATCCGTCGTGGTAGAGGAATATCTTTAACCCAAAAACTTCTTGTAAGCTTCGATAGGTGCATCGGATGACAGTGATTCACAGCATCCATCTTAATTGAATCCCGCGCATCAATTCATTTTCATTTGCCATCGAGTTTTTCGCGAAATTTTTAGCCTTAGTGAAGTCTATAAGCCGCACCTCCGAAAAACCTCGACTCTACCGAATCTAATGAACCCATCCACAAAGACTGCTGTAAACAACCAAATACCTCATTCCCAATTTTATGCTTTCTTAACATGTGATGTCCATGAGATTTCTGAGGAGATTTGATTTTGATGTTTTTTGCCATTAAAATTTAATCTGTATTCGCAATTTGATGAGACATTCAGGTGGGTCTTGCAATCTGATGGATCTCGCAACCTGATGAAATGACCTCGTTCTATGAAAAAACTGTTTCTGTGATGTTCTATGCTCAATAGAATTTCTCGGATGACAGATGTGAGATTTCATCAGTGTGGTGAGCTTTCAGCATCTTTTAGTCTTGTAGAAAAGTTTCTGGTCTAAAAGGGACGAGTATATAATCAACAAATAAATGACATCTGAGATAAACTTTCTTAATTTCTCATAGAAAGCAAAGTCTTTACTCACATTTCCTACCTTATTTTAATCCATTTATTAATGAATCACATCATCCATTCAATCATATCACCATTTATTTAGATATATGGAATTCAAATGAATTCCATATCTCTAAATAAAATAAAATTATCCTAAAATATGGCATCATTTCGGCTTCTTAACTGCTACTAATTCGTATTTCTAATAAAATGCATGGAAGCAGAAATGTTTCTTAGAAAGTCAATTTTAGTCATAATTGAATTAGAATATTCAGTAAGTGTACATAATTAATGTAATGTTTTCTACGGTAAAATTCAAGAACACGGTACAGGCTCATCGAAAAATTGACAACTAAGCTTTTCGTCGCCTAGGTTATTTCGACAGGCCTACACATCTACCACATTGAAAAAAAAATGTCACTAATTTGCGATATTTTTGAATCTAACTTTTTCGACTTTCATACTCGTACGCATAAAGCATGAAACTTTCCTAGTTCCCAAAATCTGTTGTTGGCAAAGTGGCATTTTTTTTTACATTTCATATCTTATTACAATTTATCTATAACGATTCATATCCATTCACATAAATAGATTTCATACCTCTAAATAAAATAAAATCAACCAGAAATATCTAATAACATTTCGTCTATTTTATTGCTATTAATTGGTATTTACAATAAAATGCATGACAAGAAGGATACCTCAATCATGTTACCACTATTAGGTTCTGAACGTCTATTTCAATTTCATATCACTCCCTTGATCTACGTCAGAGGTGACTAACCTTTTACGTACCATGCGTCAATTTTTTTCTCATGCTAGTTCAGATGCGTCATACAATTCAAGCACCTTTTCTATTTTACGTTCATGGTCCTGCCATATCCTTAATAACTTTTTTGAAAAAAGTATGTTTATCGACATAATTAACAGTTTTATATGATTTAACTGTATTGTATGTAAAACAATGTCTATTACAGATGATTCTATACATTTGAATCAGTCATTCGCTACCACATTTTCCTTTGAATAAATTCCATGGATGATAGTGCTTGTTCTCATCTGTATGTCGTTACAAAACGATATATAACTTTTCAACTTATATAATTTTCTTTTATATAACTTTTCAAAAGAATATGTAGGTGCAAGTATGCAATACGCCACTTGTAATCATACAATGCGCCTAGTTTGGCGCATGCGCCACAGGTTGGCCACCCCTGATCTACGTGATTGATACCGGATAGTCGCCAATAGCCCGTGTCTGTCACCTACACGTGGTGTCTCTGTTCTGTTGGCATCGCGTGTAACCATGGAAACGTATTCTTGTAAACTAACGCGATAAAAAAAAGATATTGATAGAAGAATACGATTGAGAAGTAGGTAGAAGAGAGAGTTCGTAAGTAAGGATTACCTTGAAAGTATTCTAATGTTGCATTTACTTTAAAGATAAGTTTTAACAATTATCGCTAAACAACTGGCGATTTCGTGGCTGCGGTTGAGAACTCGAATGTTTCATTGACCATTAAAGATCTGATTCCCGGCTCCTTGGAGAGCCGCTGAAACCCGATCGGAAGAGCCTCGAATTAGGAGCTGTGGAGTTTCGAGTTCAAATGCAAACCAAAACATTGAGTACAAAGATGGCTGGTGCACGTTGAATCTGTCGTGGCCAAAAGTGTCCTTACATTGTCATGGCGTGGAAATTGGGTGAGTGGGGTTCCAGTTCAAGTATGGCCTCGTCATCTGACCATGGTTCAACGTGATGTTGTCGTCAGATCTTTCCCTTCGTGATTGATCCCGAACCATCGCGAAAAGCTTGTTGTGTTGCCACTATGCCACGTCCATCCATTGATTCATCATCCGATTGGTCCAGTGATTGAAATAAAATATTACATTATTATCCGAGGTTCAAACAGATGATGAATGTTTGGTTCCACTCAGCAGAGGAATACAGTCTAAAGTCACATGACTACAAGATTTGGCACCTAAAATGTCTACATTGCTCACTCTTCTTTTTCCCCCCTCTATAGATCTGAAGGAAATTTGATTAACAAAGCGCTGAAGGGGTATTCGAGAAAGAAGCCAAGAGATATCACATTCGTAACATGTACAGGATGAACAGTTAATAGGATACACGTTACACTGCAGCATCATCATCTCCACCTACCCCAAATGAAAATGCATCATATTGTTATGTAAAATGTCCTTTAATCATGCCGAAGATATATTTTTTCTTTTGTTCCATGTATTTTATAAAAGTTTTGTGATCTGATCCCAAAGCAAAAATGTGGGCGCGAATTACAACCGATTATGTAAATAACATCGTTTTTAAGTTCTTTTTTGGAACTTGCAATTCTTTTACACCGCCAAACTTTGAGACTGAAATTATGAAATATACATATACAGGGTGTCCATAAAAGAATGTCCCAGTTTGAATGGTATATTGTAACACTTTAATTTAGACTATTTACAACAAATCATATATCAAATTGAAGGTACACTCACCTACTTTTTTGTACAAATTCAATATGTGCTCCTTTAGTTATACGGAACACATCCAACCTAAAGTCCAATTCTTACCGTAACAGGGATGGCTTATCTTGATATGTTGAAAGAATGGCTTTTACCCAATTAGTAGAGGGTGAACCTGTAAACTTTATTTGGCAACAGGATGGAGCCCCTCCTATTGGAATATCTTTGTACGAGAGTAGTTGAAGGTCTAAGTCCCTGACCGTTGGATTGTTCGTAATGGTCGGTACTACACAGCTCTTTTTCGCTGGCCTCCACGTTCACATGACATAACGCCATGCGATTTTTTCCTTTAAGGATTTATAAAAGATCTACGTGTCTAAACCTAATGATTTGCCAGAGTTGAGACACAGAATTGAAGATGCTATTGCTCCGGACATGTTAACCAAAGTGCGGGAAGAATTGGACTTTAGGTTGGATGTGTACCGTATAACTTAAGATGCACATATTGAACATTTGTAAGAAAACCTAAGTGAGTTTATCTTCAATTTGATATGATTTGCTGTAAATAGACTAAATTAAACTGTTATAATATACCATTGAAATGGGGACATTCTTTTATGGATACACTGTATAATAATGTCTTTCACACATGAGTGGTTTTTTATTAATTCAAAATGCAAACACTTTCTACAACGTTTTCATTTTTTTAAATTCATAATGTCCTTGAAATATCGTATGTCAAGTAGTTGCATTTTATCTTCAATGTGAATCTCAGTTGATAACATAAAGAAAATTGCCTAATATTAGTTTAATTCCTTTAAATAAAGTCCTCAGTAAAGTAAGCTGTCACAAAATAGAAAATTTTTATGAACAGTGTATGTAAATGCAATACTTTATATAAATGAAAGTAGATGATTCATTCAAATGTGTGATGACAATAGCATACTGTGTACTTCTTAGGTATAAAAGATTTATTTCTCTATCTTGCTTTGTATATTTTTTTATTGACATTCGAAATTAGAACGTTCTTTCTGCCACACCCTGTATATTGGAGTTGATGATTAGTTTAGGCAATAATTAGTAATGATTAAATTTTTGAAGTTCCAACCTTTATTACCAATTTTTAATAAATTTTAATATCTGTTACATCATTTATTAATTTTTTTAACATGTTTGATGCCTTAAAAAATAACTTCTAACGTTTATCGATAATTGTTGATATTTTCGATAACTGTTGATATCTATAAATTTGAAATAATGCTGTTACTTTAACTGTTATCAACAACATCCCTCTAGAAATTTCGCTACCGTTGAACACATTGCTAATGACAACATATGGAGAGCGCGCGCGAGTGTGTGTGCGTGGAAATGAAAATATATCCAAACCGTTTTGACACGGACCATTCTGAAATGTTCTTATCAGGACCTACGCATTCACAAGAATTCGGAACATTTATTGTTGCAAGGTAGACATAATCATTCATGTGACCAAATGGACCTGCAAATTAAACAGAAATCTGAATTCACAAAAACCGATAATACGAATCCAGTTAATAAATAAAACGTCAAAGCGGTCGTTGTTGAATTCCAAAAGCGTCTTTCCATTCGAATCCGAACCGGAAGTTATCGAAAAATTGGGTAGTTGAATAGGGCCCTAAGAGATCGGGCAGGAAGAACCCCAAATGAAGCTTAGTGGTAGTGTAACAGAAATTTAAAGAGCACTGATAAATTGATTAAAAGATAAAACATTTAATTAAAAAACAACAATTACGGACATGACTGTTACAAACATTTAAAACAACACAAAAAAGGACGGCCGTCTGCCATTCATGTTTTATTCTTTTGTCGTACGAAATCGTTCTCCTTCTGGAATGTTCTTGCAACTATTTCCCCCGAAATCGCACGGGTCCCACTTCTGGAATGTTCTCGCAACTCCTTCTACCTGAAGTCGCCGATGTTCCCCGTTGATGAGTCCGAAGTGAGACGAGTCACGGGATGTCACATGTAAATGAAGTGAATTTTCGCTGTGTACAAAGTTATCACAGAGTTGTTCACTAATTCGCCCATGCAGTGTCCATGATGGCATGTTTAACTGGCTAAGTATTACCTATTAGATAAAATAATCTCATGTTACACTCAATTTTCATTACATTGGTGTGAAAGTTTTGCATGTTCAGTACATTCTAATTCATGTTTTATATTGCTTTGGAGGTGGCTCAAGCTTATCATCCATCCTCTGTGTGCGCCGCTGAGCACGGGCACCACACAACAGTCACCTTTCAAGACAGATAATTCCTTTGTTTCGATGTTTGATTGCAAATAAATGCTTCAAACCTTCCTGTTGGAACCACCCTCCACAATGTTCCAGAAGTCAACCGTTACCAGGCCGATAAACTATAGATTTTTGTGTGGGAAATTTCTCTGGTCATTAAGTGACTGCTGGATCTACCAAATTTAGAATTCGATACTAATTATCAATCGATATTTTCAATCGATTGTAATTCAATTTTTCTGTACTTTTAGAGGTGTCTTAAGCCTATCCACCACCCTTACAGATGCGTCACTGAGCGTGGTCATTGTACACAACAGTCACCTCTCAAGACCGATCATTCCTCTGTTTCGATGTTTGATTGCAAATACATTCTTCTTCACCCCCTCCTGTTCGAACAATTCTTCGCAACGGTCCAGAAGTCAACTGTTCCAATCCGATGAAATATAGATATCTGGGTGGGAAATTTCACGACTGCTGGACCTTCCAAATTTAGAATTCGAGACGAAATCGATATTCATAATCGTTGATAGTTAATTTTATTTTTTATTTTAAAGGTGACTCAACTCAAACCCATCAGCCACCCCTACAGATGCGCCACCGAGCACAGTTGGTACACAACAGTCACCTCTCAAGACCGATCATTCCTTTGTTTCGATGTTTGATTGCAAATAAATTCTTCTTCACCCCCTTCCTGTTCGCATCCCCCTCCACAATGTTCCAGAAGTCACCCGTTACAAGGCCGATGAAATATAGAGTTCTGGGTGGGAAATTTCACGACTGCTGGACCTTCCAAATTTAGAATTCGAGACGAAATCGATATTCATAATCGTTGATAGTTAATTTTATTTTTTATTTTAAAGGTGACTGAACTCAAACCCATCAGCCACCCCTACAGATGCGCCACCGAGCACGGTTGGTACACAACAATCACCTCTCAAGACCGATCATTCCTTTGTTTCGATGTTTGATTGCAAATAAATTCTTCGTCACCCCCTTCCTGTTCGCATCCCCCTCCACAATGTTCCAGAAGTCACCCGTTACAAGGCCGATGAAATATAGAGTTCTGGGTGGGAAATTTCACCGGTCATTAAACGACCACTGGACCTTGAAAATTCCGATTTCTGGAACACAAAGGGGCACGGCAGACTAAAAAGAACATAAAATTCCAACCGGTGTCTTCTTGGGGGTGGAGCTGCGAAGTCGTAATCGACCGTCTGGAGCGACACCAGGCAGAAAGGAAGAAGGCAGGCTGTTATCAAGAATTGCTCTGGAGATGAGCGGTGACTCGCGCTTCTTCAAAAAATTGACAGGAAATCAGAGGACTGAAAAAACCGAGGGTGGTGGTGGTTAGCACCGTATCGGCGAAGTAAAAATGGGTATCAGCAAATAAAATAATTATCTGACGACGTTCCGTGTCTGGTACGTCTTTTTCTGTTTCTCGTCCTCCAAGTTCTGCATCGTGGCGTTGTAGAACGTGGTCGAGTTATTTTTTCGGTTCTGTTTCCGTTCGACTTAATGGCTGTTTTTCTTCAGGGCCAGGTTTCGATAACAAACCACCTGAGATGTTTTTTCTTCCCAGTTTTAGAACTTAACGCTCCAAGGGTAGGCTTCGAAAGCGTGGCAATTTAAAGTTTATACAGCCAATTTGTCTTCGTCATTTGACTCGATGTTGCGTAAATGAGGAGGGTTCAGAGCCCGTCTAATGACCCAGAAGATTTTTTAATTTGTAAAAAAGGCCCTTTATTGACATGAAATTTAAAGGGTTTTGTAGTGTAAGAGCCCTCTATCCCCCAAAATACGTCACATTTGTACATTTTTGTTTACAACATCAATATTTCTTCTTCAATTTTAAAGTGAACTGTATAAAGGAGGACTACATTTGTTTACCTTCCAACCGGTTTCGATAAGATATCTCCTTGATCACGATGTTGCTGAATTTTTGATGTCGAGATCAAAATCTAGATAGTTTTCTTCCAATTACGAGATATCTCGTTGATCATAATACTGCTGAATTTTGATGGTGTCGAGATCAAAATCTAGATAGTTTTCTTAAAATTACGAGATATCTCGTTGATCATAATGCTGCTGAATTTTGATGGTCTCGAGATCAAAATCTAGATAGTTTTCTTCCAATTACGAGACATCTCGGTGATCATGCTGCTGCTGAATATTTGATGGTGACGAGAACAGAATCTAGTTAAATTTCTGCCAATTACAAGATATCTCGTCCTACAAGATCCAGCTAGTTTTACTAATGACGAAATACCACCCAGGAGGGTTAACGACATACGGCAAGTTAAGAATGTCACTCTTTCGTGTCACAGGGCCGTCGTAACCGTGCAGTAACCCGGTTGGAAAAGTAACGGATTAGCAACTGGAGGATTGCGAGTACGAATTTCAACCAAAGACCGTCATGTGATCGCTGTGTCGCCCAAGTGCGACGTTAATTAAATAACCTGCCTACCTATGTTGTCATGTTCATTGTAAACAGTCCGATTTTAAAAATCCGATTTTTTTTAAACTGGACAAGTTAAAAAACTTTTGGAATCGGAAAACAGTGTCCCAATGATGATATTTGGAAGTAATGCCTACTAGGTTGTTGGCCAAAAAAAATAGAAGTCCTTACTGGCCAATCGCGGACATACACATATTCAATGGGTTTTATCTCTCATTGACCTCAAATTTAATAAAATTGCAGATAGACTTGCCAATCAGCCACGACCGAGCTTTTTCACACATTTTCCCACTAACTTATCTAGAGTTACTCGCAATAAAGATGAGCTCAAAGAATTTAATTTGGACAACTCCGACAACTCATATCTGGTACTCTGGATCTTAGCTCAAATATACGGATTACAGAAAATATCCGACTGCCGTTTCTAGCCTTGTAAGTGGATTCATTCTATCTCTGTCTCTCGATCAAGGATGTAAGGCAGTTGAAACTTGCCTAAAATATGGAGAATATTCCTTTGGAGAATATTCTCAAAAATATTCTCCAGCGGGAGAATAATCGAGAATTCGCTTTTCTAAATGCATAAAAAATAAAAAATCTTGCTCATAGGTTTTTGAATCTATTGTTTTGTCCTCGGATCTTTCTCTTCAGCATTGATATCGGATCATCATCAATTTTCGGTTGTGTTGTTCCAGTGCGACGTTAAATAATATATCTACTTACCTTCACTGTGTGAGTATGTCCAATGCTTGATAAGGTCTGCCTTGTGTTTGGAAGAACTTGGCCAAATATGGCCCACACAACGCCTGTTTATAAACCTGGCACTGAAAAACATAAGATAAGTAGATATTTTAGTTAACTTCACACTAGAGCAGGGGTTCACAACCTTTTAGTAACTGCGTACCACTTGAAATTTTTAGAATTTTTTGGCGTACCACCAGTCCTATATTTTTTTAGAAACATATATCTAATGTCAGAAACGCGCCCAATGGCTTGTTTTATTTTAATTAAAATACTAAGAAAGCTTCATATTTTATGATTAATGCACTTATACGTCGCATTAATGATGTTTTAATAAAGGAAAAAATAAAACGATTATTGAAAATTACAGGTTTTTTTTTACTCACAGGTTTAAAAACAAATAATTTTAAATAGTTAGTACAAACTAAGCAGACAAATATTAACATAATCAAAAATCAATTTTTAGTGCGAAACGTGTTGTTGTTTGTCTTTTATTAAAATATCAGTTAGCGTCATTTATTACAATGTAATGAAAACGTTAATCACAAAATTGATTTCATATAATCCCATTTTTCCTATAACGAGGTTGTACATACTAAAAAATCGAACTAACTTCTTAGAATATTTGGGTCGCTCGTATCATCCTTACGTACCACCTGAAACTTTACCGCGTACTACTAGTGGTACGCGTACCACCGGTTGGGAATCCCTGCACTTGAGCATTACAAAGGGCTATTGGCAACGGTCCGGGAAAGAGAGATCCCAGAACCAGGGTCAGATGACGAGGTCACACATGATCTGACACACCCCACTCTCCAAACTTCCACACCACGACAATGTGAGGACATTTGGAGCCACGACAAATTTAACGCTCATCAGCCCCCTTTGTACATGGCGGTCTTTGTCCAGGCTACCGCGGTTCGTAAAACTAAAGGAAGAGGAGGGTGTCCATTGCATTAACCGGTGTTATTACTTACGCTCGACAAAAAAATATATAGAAGTGGGACTCTGACTCGTATTTCGAAGAAGCATAAAATAACTTTTATTTTATTTGGCATAAAAAAATCATTGCTCTCTTTGGAAAAGCATATAATTGGACAAGATATGTTTTCAAAGAAAATTGTAGACATACATTAAAAATCAGAAACCAGCCCTTTGGCAGGTGGGGGTCTCGCCTCCCTAGACCCCCTTCCAGCTAGGCCACTGGTCGATGACGTTACCGTTGGTTTCGCACCAACTCGAGTTAAGAAAATCAATGCACGCACAAACCCTTATTCAGATTTGTCAGTTAATTCCAAACACACTTTACTTCAAAGTTAAACTATCCGAAAACTCGGAAAAACACGTTTTTTTGCGACCAAAAAACTCCTAAGTGCTTTATCGACTGAATGGAAATATCAGCCTCTTCGGGGAACAAAAAAAGAGCCGCGCAGAATCGATACCCTGCGAGATATTGGAATTCTGCGTGGGCGCACAACTGAAAACGCTGTTTAATGTCTTAAAAACAATAAAGTGGACATTCGGGAAAACAAAAATACTTTTTTCAATGCCATAAAGATAACCTCTGAAGCTGATCAATAGTTGTAAAACTTTTGACTCCAGAGGTGACTGTTTTGGGAAAATATTTACTATCGATTACATTTTTTTAAGTGAAAAAGTATTCTTGTGTGCTTGTATCTTCACTTTAATCTTAACTTCCTTGGCGCATTATTCCGTCCTGGTGTCCAGTGGCGTAGTTATGGGGCTATGGTTTCTTAATATGGACGGCATTTAAATGTTCGTTAAAAAGTGTTTTTTCTTTCCAAATTTTTACTGCTATCTAGTAACATTCCCCTAAGAGGTATCTCTAGAGGTGACTGTTTTTAGGAAATATTTACTATCCATTGAATTTTTTTAATTGGAAAAGTATTCGAGTGTATTTGTATCTTCACTTTTATTTCAACTTTCTGACCTTCAACCCTGATATCCAGTGACTTAGCGAACGGGGTGCGGATTCTTAATCCTCTACGTAGTTTTGACGAGGCATCTCGTCCATCAAGATTTGGCCAGTCTTCTAATGGCGAGGTATCTCGTCCATCAAGATTGATTAGTCTTCTATTGGCGAGGTATCTCGTATATCAAGATCTGGTAAATCTTCTAATAGCAAGGTATCTGGTCCATGAAGATATGGTCGGTATTCTACTGACGAGGTATCTCGTCCATCAAGATCTGGTCAGTCTTGTAATAGCAGGTATCTCGTCCATCAAGATCTGGTCAGTCTTGTAATAGCAGGTACCTCGTCCATCAATATACCTTTGGTCTAATTGTGAGGTATCTCGACCATCCAGAGTGGTCAGTTTTCTAATGGCGAGGTGTCTCGTCAATCAACATCTGGCTAGTCTTCTAAATGGCGAGGTATTTCGTCCATCAAATCTGGTCGGTCTTCTATTGGCAAGGTATCTCGTCCATAGAGACTGGCCAGTCTTCTAATGGCGAGGTGTCTCCTTGTAATGGCGAGGTATCTCGTGTATCAAGATCTGGTAAATCTTCTAATAGCATGGTATCTAGTCCATGAAGATATGGTCGGTCTTCTACTAACGAGGTCTCTCGTCCATCAAGATCTGGTCAGTCTTTTAATAGCAGGAATCTCGTCCATCAATATATCGTTGGTCTAATTGTGAGGTACCTCGTCCATCCAGATTGGTCAGTTTTCTAATGGCGAGGTATCTCGTCAATCAACATCTAGCCAGTCTTCTAAATGGCGAGGTATTTTGTCCATCAAGATCTGATCGGTCTTCTATTGGAGAATTATCTCATCCATCAAAACTGGTAAGTCTTCTAATGGCAAAATATCCCTTCTATCAAGATCTGACCAGTCTTCTAATGGAGAGATACCTCGTCGAGGTAACCACCTGGAAGGGTAATCAGGACGACATTTCAGAAATATACATAAAAAGCTGTCTTTTCATAGAACTTTAAAAAATGTTATAACGTTACTGCCGTGTAGTAACGTTCCTCTCTCTCAAATATTCTCTAGAGATGACTACTTTGTGAAATATTTAGTATTGATTCAATTTGTTTAGTAAAAATTGTTCTTGTGTCTTCACTTTTGTTTCAACTTACTAAACTTCATGAACGCATTATTCCCCCTATATCCAGTTGCGAGGCTAAGTGGCGTGACAGAGGTTGCGGTTTCTTAAAGAACGGCATTTCAAAAATATTCATTAGCAAAAGTTTTGTCTTGTAGCTTTTTAAAATGCATTTTTAAGCATGGTATAGCCCAAATCGGCCATGTTGTCACTCGAGGCTACCTGAATAGTTTTCTCACCTGACTGACTCCAACAAGTTCTTTGATAGACTGGAGCATATCTTGTTCGACATGCACGGGATAGAACAATTTCATTAGAATTATCTTTTAGAAAATGTGTGATTCATCTTGTACTCATACTGTATTTATAATCATCAGTTTATGCATGTTGCTTTGCTGACTTATTAAAGACATCGTGAAACCAGCGTTAATAGGTAATGTCGAACTGGAGTAACACAAAGGGCTATTGGCGACAGTCCGGGACCAGACCCGAAAGGGAAAGATTCGAGGTATCTCCACATAGTTTTGACCCACTGTCAGATGAATATGTTATACCTCAGCTGGCCCCCCACTCTCTAAACATCCACACCACACGAATATGAGGACATTTGAGGCCATGACAAATTTAACTTGTACCAGCCCCCTTTGTACACGACGGTCTTTGGTTGGATTGGACCTCGCAACCCTTCGGTTGCTAATCCGTTAACCTTTCAACCAGGCTGCCACTGTCGCCAGAAAATACGCCTGACTCGTATATAAAGATGTAATGTGCAAGCGTATTACTGTCCATGCCATAGACGAATTTTCCAGAGCTATAGTGAATTCTTTCTTACTCCATATCTGAGCTGTGGAATACAACGTTTTAAAAGTCAAATCTTCTATTCATAACTACGTCGTACAACTATTCATAAAAAAGAGATTAGCTGGTTGGGTCGTATAGCTCAATGGTTATAATTGGTCAAGCCGCGCCAAATACAAGACAGATAGCGTCATGTTGACAAACAAAAGAAAAGTTTTTCCAGCTACCGATTAGATCGCACCTGAGCTGCCTAGAACTTTCTGGTTTCATAAGTGAAAGGTCGGATAAACCTGTTCACAGGTCCGTATCTGATCTGCAGGCCTGATAAAAGTGTTTGGAGGGTCGTATCGGGTCTGCAGGCCGGGTAAACGTGTCCAGAGGGTCATATCTGGTCTGTTTGCCTGTTGAAAATATTTCGAGGATCGTATGTATCCAGCGAGCCGGTTAAACCAATTCGGAGGTCCTTATCTGGTATGAGTGCCGTATCTGGTGTGTGGCCGGTTAAACCAATTTGGTGGGCGGTATCTGGAATGCAGGCTTGGTAAACCAATTCTTAGGTTATTATATCTGGTTTATGGACCAAGTAAAACTGTCTGCAAGGGTGTATCTAAACTGCTGGCCATTTAAACCTATCTAGAGGTATATATCTGCTATGCGAATCTTATAAAAGTATTTGGAATGGTCGTATCTGGTCGAGCCTGAGATTCATCTAATTCACTCCAACTGATACATCTAATATTAACAGGTATTTTTTTAAGGTCTGGTTTAACCTCATCTCTATGAGAACAACAGCCATTTCTCAAACAGTCAATAAATATTGACAAGAGCTTCTCGTTTTAATAAGATAAATCCCAAACTGTCAACCGTTCATAACTTTTCAAGACCAAGTCAATGCTGCTAAATGAACTTTCCATCAAAGACATTTACTGACTTTTTCCCTAGCGAAAGTTCAGACTAGGGAAATAACATCCCCGAAATGCCTGGGAAATGCTTCAATTACTACCTCGAGCTTCTTTCTTCTTTACGAGTAACTCATTAAAAAACGCGGAAGTCCGTCCAATTTTGATCACGACGGAAATTTCCCTGAAAAAAGGACTTTTACCACTACAAAAATGACAGACGAGAGAAATCAAATCAGATGTCCTCCCACGTAATGACCATCTTCCATTTATCGCTGGCTACTGCCACTGTATTTCGACAAATTCCGTAATTACTTCCACGATGCTTTCTCCTTTTTCACCACGCAATTCTAAAATCGCTTCTGAAATTAACTTATACCCTCAAAAACAGGACAAGTCAAATTGTCTCTTGCGTTGTTCGTTGGTTGTAATTACAACTTGGGGTTTCTTTCTTCTGTGGAATCATCTCGGTTGCTTCATATTGAACTCTGGGCAGTATTCTGGCAAAACAACAAAAGAGTGAGCAATGATTATAACCCAATTCGTTTTAAAAATTCAGTTTAGTTTAAATTTTTTCATTCCAAGAATATTCGTTTGAGAAAAATTAAAAAATAATTTTAATTCAGAGGAAGATTAAGTCATTATGAGGTCTTTTGCGCGGTAGGTTTGACACCAATTTCCTGAATATTTTCATATGTGTTGGCCAAAAAATGTGTAGATGATTGTACTTGAATATAAATATTTAAAAAAATATTATATGTTGAACTCTGGGCAGGTATTCTGGCAAAACAACAAAAGAGTGAGCAATGGTTATAACCCAATTCGTTTTAAAAATTTAGTTTAGTTTAAATTTTTTCATTCCAAGAATATTCGTTTGAGAAAAATTAAAAAATAATTTTAATTCAGTGGAAGATTAAGTCATTATGAGGTCTTTTGCGCGGTAGGTTTGACACCAATTTCCTGAATATTTTCATATGTGTTGGTCAAAAAATGTGTAGATGATTGTACTTGAATAATATTTATTAATAAAAATAAATATTTATAAAAATATTATATGTTGAACTCTGGGCAGGTATTCTGGCAAAACAACAAAAGAGTGAGCAATGGTTATAACCCAATTCGTTTTAAAAATTCAGTTTAGTTTAAATTTTTTCATTCCAAGAATATTCGTTTGAGAAAAATTAAAAAATAATTTTAATTCAGTGGAAGATTAAGTCATTATGAGGTCTTTTGCGCGGTAGGTTTGACACCAATTTCCTGAATATTTTCATATGTGTTGGCCAAAAAATGTGTAGATGATTGTACTTGAATAATATTTATTAATAAAAATAAATATTTAAAAAAATATTATATGTTGAACTCTGGGCAGGTATTCTGGCAAAACAACAAAAGAGTGAGCAATGGTTATAACCCAATTCGTTTTAAAAATTCAGTTTAGTTTTATTTTTTTCATTCCAATAATACTCGTTTGGGATAAAATTAAAAGAAAAACTTTTAATTCAGTGGAAGATATAGTCATTATAAGGTCTTTTGGGTGTTATCTTGGAAACCGATTTCCTGAATATTCTCATATGTGTTGGCCAAAAAATGTCTAGATAATTGTACCATGAATAATACTAATTAATAAAAATAAAGAATTAAAAAATGTTATATGTGAACTCTGGGCAGTATTGTGGCAAAACAACAAAAGAATGAGCAAATGTAATAACCCTAATCGTTTTTTAAACTCGCTTTAATTTTAATTTTTTCATTACAAGAATACTCATTTGTTATAAAATTTAAAAGAACAACTTTTAATTCAGTGGAAGATTGTTATCATGGGGTTTTTCGCACGGTATCTAAGAAACTGGTTTCCTGAATATTATCATATGTATTGGTCAAAAAATGTTCAGATAATTAACTTAATTAAATATTTGTAATTAAATTAACTACAAAAATTAATAATAATATAATAATTAATAATAATAAAATATTTTTTAAATATTTTATTCCATCAAATATAACCGAACTAATGTCCATACAATAAACTGCTCTAAAAATCTCACCCGGTCAGAAAAGTAACGGATTAGTAACCGGGGAGTTGCGAGTTCAAAAATCGATTCAACCAGAGACCATAGTGTATATGGGGAGCTGGTGAACTTAAAATCTGTGGTTGCTTAAAATGTCCTTTATATCTTTAAATACCGTTAATAATCTTATAAATTGAAATACATTTCGACGTCTTTTTGACCGTGGTATCCCAATTGGAAGAGCAATGGACTAGCAACAGGACGGTTGTGAATTCAAAACTTGGACCAGCCAAATACCATCATGTACACGGTGGCTGGTGCACGTTAAATTTACCTGCCCTCACGTTGATGTGGCGTGGAAGTTTGGAGAGTGGTGTGCTAGTTCAGGTATGATTTCGTCATCTGATCGTGGTACAAAATTAAGAGGTGGGATTGGGTACTGATTAAGGTTTCCAGAACATCTCTTTTAAAGAGAACATGTCCTCTTTTTCCGCTCGGATCTTTTTTTCACTCTCTTTTTTAAGTCGGATCTTTTTTTCACTCTCTTTTTTAGGTCCTCTTTTTTAGGTCGGATCTTTTTTTATGTCCTCTTTTTTTTCGATATTGTTCACTTTTTACTATCTTTGTTCATTATTTTGGATTGTGTTAAAAAAATGTATTTCACATTTTAAACTTTATGCGCTAATATATTCCCATTGCCCTCTATAGCGTTATGTAAACCACGCCTATTCAAATACGTACTAGATCTAGTACATTGTACGAAAATCGTACATATTATTAAAACGCATGAACGGAAGTTCAACCTCTAGTGTACATTGAGATCCATGTTAAAACATCTCAGTAGGTAATTTGGTAATTTTTGATTAACGTCGTACTAGAGCAACACAACGGGCTATTGACGACGGTCCGGGATCAATCCCTTAAGGCAAAGATCGAGGATAACACCTCGTAATTTTGAACCATGGTCAGATGACGACGTCTATTTGATATCCAATGAGAATTTATATTCGTGTTAGAATAATATGAATAAGAAATATACTGCTCTTATTATATCAGAATCTATATAAATAAGAATGGAGTGTTTGTTTGTACATTCAATATTTTCGACCCATTTCAAGTTTTCTATCCGTTTTGGACCCTTCTGATGCCGAATCCGCCTTTTTCTCGTTTGGTGTCTGTCTGTCCGTCTGTCTGTCTGTCTGTCTGTATGTTGTGCCCTATACACGTCCACGCGGTTTGAGATATTTTCATGAAAATTTGCATACAGTGAGTACTTATCTTCATTTAGTGAGTGGCATTGGTTGCGAAAGTCTGTCTGTCCGTCTTTCTGTTCTATGCTCGATTTTGTGTTAGTGTGTTTGTGTAGACATCACATGAATTGTATTCCAGATATTTGATTGCATTGTATTTTATTTTATACATTATCTATCAGTTTAGTGAATGGAATAGTGAACATTTCTTTATTGTTCTATTTAGTTGAGTTTCATGCTAAAACACCTGAGTAAGTATACTTAAATCAACCATAATTTGGTAGTTTTGGAAAAATTGGAATGTCTATTGAATATTACGATTACTTCGATTGCTTTACCAGTACTGTTGAAAAAGTAATTATTCTTCAAAAAATTATTATTTTTTTTATGGAATTTCATCTCTGATACTTCATTTATTTCGAGTCTTATTTTTATTCTTTGCGCAATGAAAACGATTTCCGAATATTTGGGACAGACGATATTTTTCAATGAAACGAGAATGAACAAGATCGCGCGAGCAGTGATATTTTTTCTGGTTCTTTCGCTCTGAATTAATTTCACATTTCTAAATTTTATACACTTTTAGTTGTAAGTTGTGGCAACTGTGCGAGATCAAGAGATAAAATTGAATCACAAATTAATATCTTTAGTACAATTTTTTGCGACATCTTTTATTTTGTTTTACTTTGCTCTTTCCTGTTTTAAATATTTATTATTTTAATAAATGTGTTTTCCTTCTCATCACACGCAACAGCACCACAAAGTATTAGACTTAAAAATGTTAGGTAAGTCAGTATAAATTTTCAGTAAATTTTAAGTGTAGTTATGCCATTATTGAAAGAATAATGCCGTTATTGAAAGAATAATGCCGTTATTGAAAGAATAATGCCGTTATTTAAAGAATAATGTCGTTATTGAAAGAATAATAATGTTTAAAAATCCAAACTATAACTTTTTCCTACATTAAAAAATTTGTTGTAGTAATGACAGGAGAAGATTGCAAAATTTTACAATGTCGCATACCGGAGGCAAGAGTGCCACAAGTAAAAAAATATTGTTTTGTTGACTATGAGTGCGAGAGCACTCGCCGTAAATCGTAATTTTAATTAATTGAGTTGCACATGAAAATAACTTAAGAAAGGGAATTCCAAATCTTCCTATAAATCGTCTTTTATAGTAGTAACCTTAGTATCACCTTTCGTCTTTTTGTAGTTTTGTCATACAGCAATTGTGCGATGTATGTGAAATGTATTACATGAATGGATATGCATGTGTAGGATTTGTGTCCAAAGTAAGTTGTAGAAAATATAAAGATGGCGAAAGGTGTTAAAATAAATTTTTATTCTACAAAAAACGTAAGTCATTATATATTTTGATTATCTCTTCAATCTAGAGTAAACGAATTCAAACCGAGTAAGGTCGGGTATTTTGCTAGTGAATAATAAGACAGACGATTCGCAGCCTTTTTTAGTTTGGAAGGAAATTGCGTTGCTAATTTAGCCACCTTTAGCATTTAATCGAAGTCGATAACTCAACTATGATTGCCGCTCAGAATTCGGTGAGTTAGAATTATGTGTTGGTGTATTATTTACTTGTGTTGTTTGTCAGTATTTGTATTAGTTCTGCTCATTGTTATGTTATTACTTTTCGTGTTTGTTTAAGTGATAAAGTTAAAAGAATGTAATCTTGGTTGCAGTTCATTTATTAATCGAAATTCTAAACAGCCTGTACATTTGGATATAGAAATATCTCAACCATGTATTTTGAGACATAATCTTGTCAGTAGTTTTTCCCGCAAACTTTTCATATGATCGAACACTCATTCGGAAGTGATTAAATAAAAAATTTCTCTAGTTTTTCACTTTTCGTGTCCTTTTTTTTTTCAAAATAATTTTACCAACTGTTCTTTTTTTTTTATTTATCTTCTGGTAACCCTAGTTCTGATTCCGGATTGTCGCTAATAGCCCTTTGTATTGCTCCAGTAGATGTTAATTCACAGCTACCTACTTAACTCAAAATTCCAATTTTAAATTATCTTTTTTTGCAGCAATATTCTCATTTATACAGCAATAAGAAATATTTAAACATTTCTAAATTCAACTCCAATATCTGTGAACCGATCATAAAAGAAACCCTTCATTTTATAGGTTTCGGGTCCTAAAAGAAATATGCAAAATTTCTTTATTGTCAAGTAATTAGTTTTTAATATACTTCGTGGACCATAAAACTATAAAAATAGCATTTGGGCTAAATTTAATCGCATAATTTTGTTCATAAATATAAAAATTTAAGCGATAGAAGCTTTGAAGTGATTTCGTTTCTAAATATATCAACTACACTACAAGAATTCTAAATTAGAAAATAATCCACCGACAAATTAAATTTTACAGAATTCTGAAACTTCTACCATTTTAACAAAAAATAAAACATATAAAAGTAATGTACTCTCATGATTTATATTTATTACAACTATAAAAAATAAATTTCAATTGCAGTTTACAAAAAGCAGAATAGAAAGCACATCAATGGAATCATTTCGAATGAACCACGTCTGCTCAAATTCCGAGACACTTAATTCCGAAATCACGTACTTCAGCGGAAATTCACCTCACAAGAAAGCTCGAAAAGTCTAATTGCTCGACGCTGTTCCGATGTCTGACGAATTCCAGCTATCACGCATTTTGTTGTTCGGTCACACAGTCTCTCCCAGATGGTCCCATAATGCATTTTGTGCCTCAGATATCGGAGGTCACGGTTTTGATTAATAAATGAGCTATAAAATTCTCATTCTTTCTCCTTTACGCCATTGTAAAACGATAATGGCTTCAGTAGCTGCTTGGATTCCTCCTGGATCCAAGTAAGCGTGGAGCTCTGGAGCAAAGAGCTATTTTTGGAGATGATATCCGAAGCAATCGTTAAATTTGGAAGGCAGCGATTGCTGAAAAAAGGCTAATTGTTTCCTGTTTTGGAGTCTGAGTCTGAAGCTCGTTTTCTGTTTGAAGTGCTGTTGTAGTCTTTTTGCTTTTCCACTACACTTGTTATGATTTGTGTCATTTACTTTCAAAACTTTATATTAGGGAGATTTGATTTATGTTCCCGATTCCCGGGTACATAAGGTACTATATCGGTTAGACAGATCCGTATTGTTTGGTTGGTTGTTTTAAGTTAATGGTGCATGGGCCATATTTGGTTATACTGCTCCAAACACAAGAAAATAATAAGGGAAGAAAAAGCAAAAAGCACCAGATAGGCGAGGGTAAAGCATAAGGGAGGACAGATCACTCGGCACATCACAAAAAGGCTAAATGTTTTCTTTTTTTAAAGTCTGAGTCTGAAGCTCGTTTTCTGTTTGAAGTGCTATTGTAGTCTTTTTGCTTTCCCATTACACTTGTTATGATTTGTGTCATTTAGTTTGCAAAACTTTACATTAGGGAGATTTGATTTATGTTCCCATTACCCGGGTACATAGGGTACTATATCGGTTAGACTGATCTGTATTGTTTGTTTGGTTTTTTTAAGTTAATGGTGCATGGGCCATATTTGGTTATACTGCTCCAAACACAAGAAAACAATGAGGGAGGAAAAAGCAAAAAGCACCAGATAGGCGAGGGTAAAACATAAGGGAGGACAGATCACTCGAATTGCTAATTGTTTTCTTTTTTTAAAGTCTGAGTCTGAAGCTCGTTTTCTGTTTGAAGTGCTATTGTAGTCTTTTTGCTCTCCCACCATATTTATCTTGATTTTTATCATTTACTTTCAAAACTATTATTGGACTACGGTAGCTCGGATGGAAGAGTAACGAACTCACAACCGGAGGGCTGCGAGTTCGAATCCAACGAAAGACCGTATTGTACAAAAGGGGCTAGGTCACGTTAAATCTATCATGGCCTCTGACCGTGGTTCAATGTTACATGGTGGAGTTCGTTCGCGACACTAATTAAAATACCTACCGACCAAAATATTAAAATTGGGATATTTGATATATGATGTCCACCAATATCCCGTTGCATCACGTACTATAGTGCTTAAACTCATCCGTAGTATTGAATAGCAATTTTATAACAGCCACATCCTTATCAAGATTAGCACAATAGCTCATGAATGCTTGGTCCCATTTAGATGCATTACGAAAATGAAGGTACTGAACAGATGAAACTTAGGATGCCGGAATAGAATTTACTGTATTATGAACAGTATAACCTCTAAGAAGCGTGTCAAAAATAAACTTTTTTTTTAACATTAGGTTTTCTTCTCAATCGGCGCCGTGTTAACCCAGTCGCAAATTAACAACCCTACACCGCTAATCCTACTTAATAAATACCGGTTTATAGAAACAATTACTATTTTCACATATTTACGAACTCGTTTTACTTAAATAATCATGATAGAAATATAAAAATAAGAAGTTAGAGTTTTATGGAAATTAGGAAGCCTTTTGGCACTAACCTTTTTGGTGAAACAGGCAAAAAGTTTAAAAAACTCTGGTCTAGTAGATAAGTTCTGGACCAAACCCTTCAGTCTCAATGTCTTTCCGCGCCTTGTCATAGACTAATTCTTCCCCTCATACCAAACTAAAGAATGGTCTACTTTAGATTTTAAGCTACACTGCGAATTGTTACAAAAATGAATGGAATAAAAAGGAAACCAATCCTCTTTGTAGACACCTAAGAAAAATATGGTTCCACTAACTGAACCGAGGGCAAACAGAAAGAGCAGCGAGCAGACAATTGCTTTCCACTTGACAAAATCCTCACATTTACAATGTATAGGAGGACAGTGAATTAACAAAAACTGATTTTTCACTCACTGAAACGCACTCAAGTGCAGAAGTTCGTAAACTTAACCCTAGACAAGACATTTTTAAACACAGGTGAATCGGTCTCGTGGTCTTTCTTAATTTCAATATGTTACAAACATTTGTTTAAGGGATGGTAATTCGTAAAGTTTCGCTAAACACAGGACATGTAGTGGTATTATATTAGCCTCTCACTAGAGCAACACAACGGGTAGGTAGATAGATGATGGTAATGGCAATTTTAGTTAACGTCGTACTAGAGCAACACAACGGGCTATTGACGACGATCCGGGATCAGTCCCTTAAGGGAAAGAACCGATGGGTAGATAGATGAATAATTTACATTACTCTGGAGAAACTCAACAGACTATTGGTGACGGTCCGGGATCAATCCCTAATCCAAAGGCAGCACGTAATTTTTTTTCTACCACGGTATGACGACGAGGTCAAAACCAGAGCCGGCACTTTAAAGACACCCCCTCAAGTGCAGAAGTTCGTAAACTTGACCATAGATGAAACTTTTTTAAGCACAGGTGGTATTTCTTAAATTCAATGTGCTACATATATTTGATTAGGGGATGGTAATTCGCCAAACACAGAACAGTAATGGTATTTTAATATCTGACTAGAGCAACACAAAGGAATTGGTAGATAGGTAAATAATTTAAGTTGCTCTAAAGTAACTCAACGGACTATTGGTAAGGGTCCGAGATCAATCCCTAATCCAAGGATAATAAGTAAATTTTTTGAATCACGGTCAAATGACGAGGTCAAAACTACGGCTAGCACCTCATTCTTCAAACTTCCACATCATGCCAACTTGAAAAGATTTGAGGCCACGACAGATTCAACATACACCAGCCCTCCGTTAACTCGATGATCTTTGATAGAAAATAGCACCCTTCTATTGCTAATTCTATAAATGGATCGGAGGTGAGGTAATTTTAATTAACGTCGTACTAGAGCAATACAACGGGTTATTGACGACTATCCGGGATTAATCTCCTAATTGAAAGATGCGAGGGCAACACCACGTAATTTTGAGCCACGGTCAGATGACGAGGCAACACCTGAGATTGCCCCCACTCTCCAAACCTCCACACCTACCCAACGTGAGGACTTTCGGCCACGACAGATTTAAGGTGCATCAGCCGCCTCTATAGCATTCGCTTAGAAATATCCATGCACTGACCTGGATTCGAACCAGGAACCTTCCGATCTAGAGGCTAACACCTTAACCACCAAATGAATCAGAGAAAATAATATATTATTTTATTTTTCCTGCAAGTTCTTTTATTTCGGCTAATGAAATATGACGCTTTCTGTGGACCCACGGGGTTCACAAACCCCACTTTGGGAAGCAACCTTATATCATCCAACGAAATCCCTCTTGTTGGAATACCACGGCTTCTAAGAGAACTGCGACATTTAATCTGACAAACTCCACTATATTCTTAGATAAGAGAATTGGAACTTTTTCATCACTGGTACTACCTCAGTAAAACACCAGGAGAGCTGTTTGCCTTAAATATACCCCGGAAAACTTTCTCTTTGCTTGCCAGGCTCTGATCTGGCCATTTGAAAAAGATGACATTATTTGATGGCTAAATATCTACTCCAACCTGTACAAAGTTCATCTTATTCCCTCGCACATCTGGAATTGCATTGGAGCCATACACGAAGACATCTTTAAGGACCCATCTGCCATTGCCCCAAAACGTTTTTGCAGACTCAATGATTTGATGTAATTTGTTGTTGTCATTTTAAACTGGGGTAAAACAGAAGATAATGAGAACTTTTTCATCACTAGTACTACCTCAGTCAAACACCAGTATAGCTGATTGTCTTAAATTTTCCCAGAAAACTTTCTCTTTGCTTGCCAGGCCCTGATCTGGCCATTTGAAAAAGATGACATTCTTTGATGGCCAGATATCTTCTCCAACGTGTACAAAGTTCAGCTTATTAACAGCATCTCCCTCGTACATCTGGAATCACATTGGAGCCATACACGAAGACATATTTAAGGATCCATCTGCCATTGCCCGAAAACGTTTTTACAGACTCAATGACTTAATGTAATTTGTTGAAGTCTTTTTACACTGAAATCAGAAAGAAGGAGAATGAGAACTTAGATCTCGTAAAATTTATTCATTTAAAATCTTTACAAAGTACCGACTTCTTAACTAGTCATCACAGCCCATTAACTCCGATCAATTTTAATTATTCACCAGTCCCTAAGAAATTAGCTTGATCCAAATGTCGTCAAATCCTTCATTTGAATTACTTCGTTCAACACCCAAGAAGGTTCTGAAAAAATTAAATTACAATTCCATTCCTCCAATTTCCAACCTGTTTCACTAAAGCGAAACGCAGTAATGAATTTAAATTTCCATAATTCCATAACTCTGACACCGTCAGCGATACCACGACTTTCAACTGACGGGGCTGTCATAGGGAATATCAGGAAGGCGAGGTTGTCAGAAACTTGTCATGAGGTTAATATGCCATAATATAATACCAGACGTAACCCACCAGTCCTCGTCTCTCGCTGTCTTTTTCGTCAGCGGGTTTGTACTAATTAGAATTCTTGTATGGAGGCTATGTCGATGCGGTTAGCTATTTTCGATGCTGGTTTAATTACGAGTATGGAGCAATTTTATTGCCGTGCTTCCATGAATATGGAGTATGGAAAAGATGTAAGTGTCGCGCAGCTTGTTTCAACGGTCTTTCGAAAGTCATGTTAGCCTTTTAAAAGTGATGTAATGTATTAATAATCCCCTTTATTGTGGAATATAAGAATGATGGAAAGTGTTGTTAGCTCAATAGTCGAATCCTCATTTGTAAAATTGCAGCGTAATTTTATAGTGAGTCGAGATGGACGAATTAAATCAATGAGCTTTCGATGGTTAGTATTTTGTTATTTACATTATATGCTATAAAAATGGTGTGCGTGTGTGTGTTAAATAGTATTCAAGATATAATTTAGAAAGTATAACGAATTTATCCCTTCAAGCATTTAAGATCGAAATAGAGATTAGATAAAGTAGCTAATTGCTAACGAATAATGGGTATTTTAAGATATAGCTGTTTCTAGAGTTTATAGTTTGAAGATTTGATTTGGTTTGTCGCTTTATCGTCATTTTCTTATGAAGAAATAGGTCGTAATGTTGAATTAAAAATTGGAAAAGTACTTGCATATTTTATAACAACTTCCCATGGAAAGTTTGATATTGTCACCTCAAACAACTGAACTGTAGTTGCTAACTTTAATATGGCAAAGAAGCTTGTATATCCATGTAATTCAAGAATTAAAAGTATTAATCCCTTTATTGCGGTATAAGAATAATGGAATTTTTTTTAGCTCAATAGTCGAATCTTCATTAGTAAAATTGCAGCGTAATTTTATAATGGGACGGGATGGACGAATTAATTCAATGAGCTTTCGATGGGTAGTATTTTGTGTTATTCATTATGTGTATAGAAATGTGTAATGTGCCTGCTAATGTGTTAAATAGTATTTGAGATATAAGTAGAAAGTATAATGAATATTTATCCCTTCAAGCCTTAAAATAGAAATAGAGATTAGATAGAAGTATATATAATTGCTATCGAAAAGCGGGTATTTTAAGATACAGCTGTTTCTAGAGTTGTGTTTGAGGATTTGGTTTGTCGCTGTATCGTCATTTTCTTATGAAGAAAGAAGTCTTAATGTTGAATTAAAAGTTGGAAAGGTACTTGCATATTTTATAACAACTTTTAATGGAAAGTGTCACCTCAAACAACGGAATTATAGTTGCTAATTTTAATATGGCAAGGTAGCTTGTATATCCATGTAATTATAAAATTTCTAAAATGTATACAGTGAGTTTATATATGTGGAGGCCGGGTGTTGGAGTAGTAGGTAGTAAACAAATTAAAGAATAATGAAGTTTAATTAGTTGATGATCATGATGGTACTATTTACAAGATATGGGATGGTTAAAACAAAAGTAATAAGTTCGAGTCCGTCGTAAGGTGTCCAAGATCGGCGCTCGTCGTTGCGGCTCGGCTCACGCGAACCCGTCTTTCTCCTGTCGTTTTCGTCTTGCATCTACTGGATCTCGGCGTTGCGCGGATGCGCGGTGTGGCTGCGCAGTGGTCGTAGATGACTTCAGCGTGGAGGTGCCCTCTAGTGGCAGGCAGAGGCTGGGCACCACACACATATATATATATATATATATATATATATATATATATATATATATATATATAATTCTTGAGGTAGCGAAATTACAGCACACATTAGTTTAAAAAAATGTCATTAGTTATAAGTAATATGCATAAATAACAGCGGGAGATGCGAATGCAACAGGAGTGGTAAAACAAACAGCGTTCAAGTTATAAACTGTATTAGATAATGAGATAATTAGATCATTGTCTTGTGGAAAACATGTCTACACATTGTAAAGTCAACATTAGGGTCAGAGGCGAACACACTCACTGTTGGTCTGCTTTTAACAAAGCACAAAAAAAATTTCAAAATAATTAAAGCCTTCGTCGTGTTTAAATTTTGGGATTTCATTTCGTTTATTTAGTTTCAATTAGCACTACAAGATGTGTGGGTATTCTTATTTTATTCCACATAGGCTGTGAAATATTCATTAAGGTGATTCGGTATATGTACTTAGCAC
The DNA here is from genome assembly GCA_947359465.1 of Metellina segmentata. Lineage (NCBI taxonomy): Eukaryota > Metazoa > Arthropoda > Arachnida > Araneae > Tetragnathidae > Metellina > Metellina segmentata. The sequence goes on along the minus strand of OX375880.1, from coordinate 91,249,503 downwards.
TGGATTATCCTTAGCTTTTGGACATGCGTGTTCCATGTTCCATTCATTACTTTTTATTTAAAATATTTTTGAAGAAGTATTTTGGAAGGATATAGCACATACAATCTCGGACTTGTTTGACTGAAAATGTACAAGGTCATACCTTCCATTAAATTCTGTTTCCTGTCAGCAGAATCGAGCAATCCCTTTCCAAATACATGAAATTATTCTAAAATACAAATGCTTTTTCCGGATGCACGCTGTTATTTCTGCGATCTGCTCTGAAAAATCAGAAAGGCAGACAAACCCATTCAGGACTTTGCCATTCCTGCAGTAATACGAACACCAACCTTAAGCTGACTTATCCTTCCCTCCCAACAAACCTCACGTATGTTCTTCATTTGGAATATAAAAACAAACAATGTATTTACCGATTCACCTCGTCTCCCCGTTATGTGTGTTTATCAGAGCGAATCCCCAGTTTAACCAACGATACCCTAGCAAATAACTGTCATCGTTTTATCTTTCACCTCGAGACAGGCCACAGCGACCTTTTTTCAAGAATTATTTCCTACTTTGTGGTTTATTTTATTTACTCACGCCATTTTCGAGCTGTGGACCTTATTTTTTTTTTGTCCCGGGAGATCCAAATATGTATTTATTAGTCAATGGCTTTTGCCATTGTGGAAAAAGAGCTTGGCATGATAAGGAAGATTCAGTGACATTTTCAACTTCCTTGTTGGCGCCGGGTGACAGCTAACTGGACATTTAGGATTTAAGTGGGTAATTATTGAGTTAAAAAAGATGGGATTTGATTGTGGATTGTAGGTGAAGAGTCTAAATAAAGTGTCTTAACAAGAAGATTTTAGGATATCTTGAAGCTGGGTACTTGAGGTCAGTAGGGCGTAGATAGAAAGAAGATATAGGAATCAAACATCCCCCAAAAGTGATGGCTTCTTATTTTTATCTCTACAAAACATTGAAAATAAATATAATACTTTTGTGATACTGCAATGAAATAATTGTTATATATATACCAGATTAATATCTCTAGTTTGTTAAATTAGTCATTTATGGGGAAATACTGAACCTTTAATAAGAGCTCATGGTTTTATTGAGAGTTGCGAATTATTGGTTCCTTTTGAAGTTCCAGATATATTGGTCTGTGGTGGACAATTGTTAGGAATCCGCCATTTGTCTTTTTGCAGTCCACTAAAGGATATGGAAAAAATTATTTAATTTTACTCATGCGTTAGCCAAACTTCTGGACTAAAAGGAGACACTCATCTATTACGACCAATATAAGACTTGTCGTTTCACCGTAAGCCAATCATTGCAGTCTCCAGTCCTGCCACTAACATATTTCGAATTCCACTGCATCGTATCTAGTCTTCGTTATTTGCTCAATTACTTTAAACTGGATCGGAGACTGAATTAACGACCGATTTACTCCCTAATTGCATCGCCGTTACACATACAAACTGCCTTTTAATGGACTGCAAAAAGACAAATGGCAGATTCCTAACACTTGTCCTTCACAGCCCGATATTTCTGGATCTTCCAAAGGAACCGGCAATTATAAAACCCGATCAATCTTTAAAGACCAATTTAAGGCGGGCTGATGAGATTTTGAAGAGCGTCTTTAATTGCGATATTCCCTTTCAAGAGATGGTGTCCAAGACAAACACATTTAAACACTTAAAAGGAACTCCCTTAAAAGGGAATTAGAAGAAGTGATGACAGAAAAGACTACTTCGATGCTAAGTACTGTCGATAGGGGTGGGTGGGTTAGAAATGAACTTCGGATTTTACTTATCACTCCTATGTCCAAAGGATAGAAGCTTCGTAGAAGTGGAGGGGGAATTTATTTAATTCAAATCTCTGTAATCAATTCAGAAAATACATCGTATATTAAAGGCCTATTCAAGCAGGACTCAGTTGCTTATGCAGAAATGGTGCAGTAAAAAATGAATTGTTTTAAGGATCTCGTGAAACTTTTCATTGCGTTGAATTATCCAATTTTTACTGTGATTAGCAGTTGATTAATTGAAATTTTTTGTAATAGTTTTGAAGCTTTCAGACATTTTTGATTTCTGACAATTTTATAAACCTATCCGTCTATGATATTGATGAAATTTAGTTTGATGATTTGTTTAGCAGCCTTTTAAAGTATTTCAAAACACTTAATTTATTCAAGTAACCAAATTGACATTTTTTGCTGTCTGTCATTGTGATATTGTATTTCTCTTCTCGTTTTATTTATGTCTAATTTTAGTATTGGTGTCAAAGGAAAAAATTCATTTCCATTGGAGAGCAGTTACAATAATTTTTCTCTGGTGTGCTTATAATTATTGAAATGTTTTGTATTTCATTCAAAATACTCTTTAATTATTTCATGTATTTTCTTTCTTAATCATTTTTATTTATATTTCTGTATCGTGATTCACAGTTTGGTATGTATGTGTTTTATATGAAAGACTTATATCGAAGATCCCATTCCTGTTATTTTTCTATTGAAACTTCCCGTGTTTTTGCGAGTAAAATGAAAAAAAAAAATTCGAATTGAAACAAACTTTCGAAACATTTTAGTTTAAAAAACATATTTTAACAAATTTTAGTTTTGCAGCGAATGTATCCATTTGTAAAGTATTTATTTATTTATTTATCTATTTATTTATTTATTTTTATTTATTTATTTTATTATTATTTAAAATTTTATTATTATTATTTATTCACTATAAGTGACAAGGGAGGATTTCCTTTAGACAAATTTAACACAGAAAAATCACTGCGTTTTGAAAATCAAAAATTTTTTTTAAAGATAATCTCATTAAAAAAGTTTATTGAAGCAAAATAAAATCTTTTACTCTGAATACTCTGAAACTAAGATCAGTGAGTTTTGCAGGATACAACTTTAAAGGTGGACGCATCTACCATAAACTAACTCCTAACCATAACATACTGTAACAAATGTTTTCAAACACACTAACTAATACAGAAACTACCCGAATCTTAAAAATATAAATGTCACTCAAAGGTAACCCCATTCAAAAAATCCATTTTATCAAAATAGCAACTCCATCAAGAAAAATAAATTTAGGTAAACTTTTTAAATAGGCCTGATTTTTGATGAAGAAACAAATTACCAAACATGAAAAATGTGCTACTCTTATACACTGGTAAAGGTTTCATCCAAGCGGATCTAATGCAAAAACGACAACATTTTTTGAAAAACTAAGTATTCTTTTCTCGCAAATATAACTTTATCAAAAAATTTATGTAATCAAAATAGTAATCAATTACCGTAGAGGAAGAAAAATATTCGCAAAAGTTTAAAACAGATTTGAAAAATTTTGGAAGAAGCATTGACGATCGCAACAATTTACGGTCACTAACAATCCAGAAACCGAAATGTTTTGAAACTTAAAATATCGCATAAAAATTGTTCTGTTATCGACGAGGATGGGATTCGAACCCACGCGGGCAGAGCCCAATGGATTAGCAGTCCATCGCCTTAACCACTCGGCCACCTCGTCTACACATAAGGAGGGACAAAATATGGAAGTTAATCGCATTTGCGAAGTATACCACAACTTGTTGTTTATTCAGCCTTCGATCACGCACACGTGTGTTGTTAACTTGACAACATTGAGGAGAATATAAGAAACAGCATATTATCAACTCACAAATAAAGCTTACTAAGTTAACATTTTCGAAATGCGACTTTCGTAAAAACTAGAGCAGAATGCAGTGATCTTCCCGTCTAGTGGGGTGAAATCCAATAAAAAAATTCTTCCCTTTGGAATTGAACCCGGAACGTCAATATTATCCCGTTGTGTTACTCCAGGGGGAGATTATTTAAAGTACCTCTCTACATACCAAAAAAAATTCTTTGTATTTAGGGTAATTGATAATTTTTTAATTAACGTCGCATTAGAGAAACACAACGGGCTATTGACGACGCTTTGTATGTTGGGATTCTTTAATAAAACTTAGGTTTGTTTTTGAGTAACTTCGTTAACACTTCGTTGATTGCAGCATTTGATTAAAATCAACTTAAAGGATACGCTAAAACTTATATTGAAAAAGTACTTGGTGTCCTAAAAGTTCCCGTACTCCAACTTTAAAAAATTATTGCCCGTGCTTTTTTTTAATTATTGAATTTTATCGTCTGCTTATAGTTTTATCGAGTCTTATATTTATCGTTTGGTTTTTTTCGCGCTCAAGTTATGCGATAATAAAATTCCACGTCATTTTGTTCTTCATTGCAAGATGAGTTTATCACACATTCATAGAATTGCGCTGTTTGCGGCTTATTTTGAATATTAATCATTTGAAAGATGTACAGAATTTTGGCCACATAAATATCCAAATGATGCAATACCGAATAATGATACGCATTTCAACTCGTTCGGTGATTTTTGATGCATTTTCGTGCTTGTCGTGTAAAAATGTTACAGGAACTAAAACCACCGGACAATGAGAAGCGGCTTTATTATTGCCGATGGTATTGCGATCTAATTATTGCGACCGAATCGTCTCAAGAAACCTTTGGCTCCCTCGTTCCCCTGAACTGAGCATCCCTGACTTTTTGTCTGTGGGGATATTTAAAGAACAAACTTAATGAAGATAATCACCAAACAATAGGTGATCTGAAAATTGCTATTGCTCATAGGATACAAGAAGTCACTCCCAGCATCTTGAAACGCGTTGCTAAAAATATGCGCAAACGACTTCAACTTTGCCTCCAAGATTTAGGTGGAAATTTTGAACATTTATTATAAATGTAAGCTCAAATTTTTTCCTAAGTTATGTTAAAAGTGCTTTTCACCATTGGCATAAAAATACTTGTTTTAAAATTTGTTGTATTTGTGTAATAAATTCACGAATCGACAGAACGGGAACTTTTAGGACACCCTGTGTAAGTTTCTTCTAAATTTCAGGCAAGTATTTATTGCGGTAAATTCTATTATATTCTATAGAATAGTAATATAATACGCTGGGGCACCTTATACATATTTTTCAAAGACATAACCTCAAAAATTTCATTTTTTGAAGCGTCACTTTTCTTGCAGGGGTGCGATATATATGCTATCTGGGATACTTCTTTTGGGCAATTTTTAGGAGGCAATAATTTAAACAAATACCATTACAAATTCAAAAAATATATCTTTCGTTTTTTCTATTATTGACTATAAAAAATGTCTTTTTTAAAACTATTATAATTATACTTTTCTTATAAACTGACAGGCAAGCTGTCAAAAAATTTATGTGCGAAATTAAATTAATGCGCCAAGTTGGAAGCTTGTGAGTGTGACGTTTCCTCGAAACCTCTGCCTGCAACCCAACAGCGACATGTTTACTCATTTTCCTTCCTCGCGCAAGTGACGTCGGTGCCAAGAAACATTGCAGTCTAGTATAGAAGTGAGTTTATTTTCCCGCATCGCGCGCGCCTTTTCTCATTGCAGTTTATGAATTTAGTGTTTATTTTGTCTTGTAAGTCAGGGGCACAGCCATAGGTAAGTGGGTTTGCCCGCTTTTCAAGCAACATGAGAGTTGTAGACGGTGCGCGTTAAACGATCATGGCATTTGATAATTTTTAGTATGTTTTGAGACCAGTGCCGAAATCAGACGTACCTGTACTGCAAAATTTCACAAAGAATCTATTCAGAAAGCTATTTCCAATGGCTCTTTCTTCTTTTTCCGGCACCCTACTTGTACCATGTACACAGAGAATTTCTTTTAGTGATTTTTCGGACTTTTCTTTTATACTATTAACGCGCGCGCGCGCGCGCGCGACTTTAAAGTATATTTCATCGTTGTGTGATTTGCGAATCGTTTATTTTCTCTGCCACAGCACGTATTTTTTTTATAGCTTTTTAATATCCCAAAACCACTGCGGAAATGACTCGAATTGCTTCGATTTTCCTGAATATACATCCCTGTTTTTTTAATATACCGATATAAAATTAGATTTAAATGCACAAATTTAGGAGTATCTGTTGGAATCGCAAAACAAACCTAAAAAGACACAAGGTTCCTGATTCTAATCCTGGACAGATCATAGATATTTGTAAGCGTATGGTGTAGACGCAGCTGGTGCATCATAAATCTGTCGTGAAAGAAAGTCCTCACGTTGGGTTGGTGAGGAAGTTTGGAGAGTGGGGTGCCAGCTAAGGTGTTGCCTCGGCATCTGACCGTGGTTCAAAATTACATAGTGTTAACCTCGGATCTTTCCTTTAGGGGATACCCGTTGTGTTGTTCCAGTGTGATGTTAATTAAACACCTGTCTCCCACTTAAAATAAGCATGTCCATAAATAATCAATAATCTTTTATGCGTTAATTTTGTACCTATGTCTTTGTAGGTAATTGATAATTTTTAATTAACGTCGAACTAGAGCAACACAACGGATATTTACGACAAACCTGGAGCAATCCCCTAATGGAAAGATCCGAGGACAACACCACATAGTTTAGAACCATGGTCAGATGACGAGGCAGCACCTGAGCTGGCGCCCCACTCTCTATACTTCTACACCAACCCAACGTGAAAACTTTAGGTCACGACAGATTTATAGTGCACCAGCCGCCTATACATTATACACTTACAAACTGACCCGGATTCGAACCAGGAACCTTCCTATCTAGAGTAACATCTTAACCACCAGACCGGTTGGTCGGACCCAAAGGGAAAATTTCGAGGACAATGCCACGTAATTTTGAACTACGGTCAGTTGACGAGGTCACAACTTAAGCTCTTTGCATTTGGGCATTTTGGAGAAAAAAAATGTAGATAATTTTTTTTCAGATCAGTCAAACTTGCATCTATTTTTTGTCTGATCAGAAGAAAAAATTTATCTGTATGAACAAGAATGGAGTGTTTGTTTGTATATACATTAAATATTTTCGACCAATTTCAAATTTTCTACCCTCCAGATGCAACCTGAGCTCTGGCACCTCCTTTTTACCACATCAACATGAGGACAATTCAATCCGTGACAGATTTAACGTGCACCAATTTTTTTTGTACACACAGGGTCGGTCTTAAAACACACAACCCTCTGGCTGCCTAATACATTACTCTACAAAACAGCAACCGGGGCTAAATCGGAGTTTGATTATTCATATAAGTAAAATGTGTAAACATGTTAATTATACAAGAAAACAATACACTTTCAGAAAATACATGCCAGGCTTTCAAAATTATTTTATTTTGGTATTTTTTAACTAACGTTACTCTTGAAGAACACAACAGGTTATTGGTGACGGTCCGGGATCAACCCGGAAGGGAAAGATCAGAGGACACCACGTAATTTAAAGCCACGGTCAGATGACGAGGCCAAAACCTGAGCCTGTATCCCACTCTCCAAATTTACTTTCAAAAGTCAAATTGTACACTGGAATTCACTGCCCTCAAAGGTAAACAAAAGCCACAGTAAATATAGGACTGCAAAAGAACTACACCTTTCTGTTACTTCTCCAGTTCGCAGGTCAAGCAGACATCTGAGTCGATTAAGTGGTCATTCGCACTGCAACTATAAATAAGCTTTAACTTTTATTCCGAACCTGGTTCTGTAATGGCAACGGTTTTAGAAGAGCAGGCTCGAGTGAGGTGAAACGAACTGAGACTTAACAAATTACGAGGTGAAAAGACGAGACCAGAAGAAAGTAATTACCCAAAACCAATTTGTGCGCAAGAAAGGATTTGGAAACAAGAAAATCAAATTTGCAAACCAAATTTGTTTTTTCTTTTTAAGAGAAAATCGGTCTTGGATAAGTGTCCCTTGGGTGCACTTTGGACGCTTTCTTTCTGATTTTACACGTTTACGCATGTTTTTGCTCTTAACACGTTCGCTGCAGATCTCGCGCCAGCGCGTGATGTAGCGTCAACGTTAAATAGCCAATTTCACATCCTAATATTGATGCATTGATCTTCTAATGAAATAGAATGACCTTGTTAGTGATAAGGTAATGGTAATTTCTAACTAACGTCGTACTAGAGAAACACAACGGGCTATTGACGACGGTCCTGGATCAATCCCCTAAGAGAAGGATCCGAGGACAACACCACATAATGTTGAACCTCGTCAGATGACAAGGCAACACCTAAGCTTACACCCCACTCCAAACTTCAACACCTACCCAACGTAAGGACTTTCGGCAAGGACAGATTTTAGGTACACAGAAGTTGTAATTGCATCATGTCAGAGCTAACAGACTTCGAACTCAGGCAAATTGCTTGAGCTCGTCTGGTGAGTGCAAGGTAGCTGGAGTGTTTAGTGTTTCAAAAGATACTGTATCTAAGATTTACTCCGCTTATTTGAAAAGTGGGAAAACATCATCCGCTAAATCACAGCGCGGACGAGTGTTGAGTGCTAGTGACAGACGATCATTAAGGAGGATTATGACTAAAAAAAGACCACAGCTGCAGAAGTTACTGCTGAAATGAATGTCCTGCTCACTAACCATGTGAGTACCAAAGCAGTACGAAGGGAGCCCCATAAGCAAGGTATTTCTGGCCGAACTGCAATTCAAAAATCATTCATCAGTAATGCTAACGCTTGTAACAGGAAAAAGTGGTGTTTGGGCCACAAAGCCTGGATTATGGAGCAATGGAAAACAGTAATTTGGTCGGATGAGTCTTGTTTCACACAGTGTCCCGCCTCTTGTCGAGTTAACATCCAGCAAATGCCATCCCAAGCTTATAATACTTGTATACTCTTACTTATATATACTCTTGCTTGTTGCCAAGAGTGAAACATGGCGGGGTTCTGTGATAGTTTGGGCAGCTATGTCGTGGTTTTTTGTGGGCTCCATGATTACTCTGTAAGGGCACATTAAGGCCAAGGATTATGTGAACATTTTGGCCGATCAAGTCCATCCCATGGTACAAACTTTGTTTCCCAATGGTGATGGTGTCTTCCGAGACGACAAAGACCCTGTTCACACAGCTCATATCGTCCAGGACTGGTTTTCTGAGCACGAGGATGATTTGTCACATATCCCCTGGCCACCACAGTCACCAAACTTCAATATTATTGAACTTTGTGATCTACATTGGAGATGAAAGTGCGTGATCGCTATCCACCGCCATCAGCGTTATCCGATCTTGTCACCGTTTTGCAGGAAGAATGGTACAAGATTCCCTTGGAAAGCATACAGGAACTGTATTTATCCATTCCGAGAAGACTGCAAGCTGTTTTGAATTCCCACGGTTTTCCAACACAATATTAGGCAAGGTTACATGGTTTTGTAGGTATTTCCATATTTTTGTCCAAAACCTGGATATATATTAATAAAGGAAACAATATAGTTTTTGTAGCCGTGTATTTCGAAAAGCCGTGTCACACAGGTACGTGGTACCAAAAGTCAGTAAGAGCAATTTAGCTCTTGAACTTAATACGGAAAGATCCTTCCTAACTGAGTTCAGAATTCGGAAAGTGGTGTGTTTTTAAATAATGCCTGACGGTGGCTGTTCAAAACCATGTCTATAAGGACCTCATATTCGGCTGCCGTGAGGGCTGGTGATTTTGACGTCACTGAAAATGGATCTTATAATCCACCTTAGAATTCTTTCGAATCTATTAATGAGTATACTTTAGAAAGCATGAATTCAAATTGTGAAGCAAATTGTAAAGGTGTTCTTTTATTGATGGCAATTGGGATTCATTCATAGATAAAGTATTTCCTTCTAAAAGTTTAAAGTTAGTAAAAAACGCGTCAGATCCTTATTCTTTCGTTCTCCATGAAGAACGCTATCTTTTTATTTCAGCGAGGAAATTTTGTCATTAGCATCGAAAATTGTCTTCCATTTCCCTTATACGAATATACTGAATTCGTTTATTTTCGAAACCATATCTATGAAGTTACATAATATGCACAACCATTTCTGACCATCCAAATAATCTGCTAGCAAAAGTGTAGGAAGTATTTCCGTTTTCCCGCTAGAGAAAAGCAGGAATTTAATTTTTGTCTTTTCCATAACTGCCACGGTCGGAGCCCCTGAAAAACACCCGCGGAGCCCCAAGTGCTCCGAGCAGCACAGTCTTAAAACGCTGCTTTAACACTTTCGCTGCCGATATCGCGCCAGCGCGTGATGCGGCATCAACTCTAAAGAGCCCATCACACGATGTGGAGAGATGTCTCAGTAGCCAGTCACGCGTTCGCGCGGGAATAGCTGCGCTACAACATTTATTTTCCAATTCAATTGGCATTAAATGTTAGGTGGTGGCGTGGAGTAAAGGTTAGAAACTAATTTGTAAAGGTATGTGGTTTCAGATTTATAGCTTTATTAGGCCCGATGCACACGTCCAGTTTTTCAACGTGCGGCGCCGCTGCCGCAACGCAAGTGCGGTCTGAGATACATTAGATTAAATGGAGCAGTGCACACATGCCTCCAGCACCACTGGGGCGACGCACATCCAACTTGCGTGCAATTTGTACCGCAATTCCGCACGGTCGCCGCACATGAGTCTCCGTTCTGAAGTACCTTGTTTTCATAAACAAATGGAATATAAATAATAATTAATAAATGGTTGTATCCAGTAACGTCTATTTTGTTTCAAAATATACTCTTTTTACACTAACTAAGCGAAATAAACACGTTTTCTTCAATAGAATATTTATCGCAAATGGCGCGAAATGAGTTCGTGCGTCATTTCACGGTTATGTGTGCACCACAGGCCTTAGTCATTCCACAAAGTCTTGTAATATGCGTTGTAGAGACAATAGTTCTGCAGGGCCTTCACGCCCCAAAAAAATAAAAATGTAACCTAATAAGCCTCTAAGAGATGATGAAATTGTAAATTTGTTTTCGCCAATATATTCTGGTATTGGCGTGGTTGGTATTGGCTCCTGAGAAAAACCCATTTCTACGGCGGGGCAATAACTTTTAACGCACCATATCAGCTTTGGCAGCGAACGTGTTAAACAATCAAAAATGCAGGATTCATGCTTTTTCTCTCTAACACGTGAAGGTCGTGGTAGCCCAGTTGGCAGAGCAACGGATTAGCAACCAGAGGGTTTCGAGTTCAATACTCGTTTCAGCCAAAGACTATCTTGTAGTTTTGTACGGAGGCTGGAGCACAGTCAAGCTGTCGTGGCCACAAATGTCGTCACGTTGGTTTGGGGTGGATGTTTAGAGATGCCATCTCAGGTGTTGACCTCGTCATCTGACCATGGTTCAAAAATACGAGGTATTGTGTGTGTGTGCCTTTGGATCTTTTTCGTCGGGATTTATCATAGACTGTCGTCAATAGCCCGTTGTATTGCTCCAGTGTGACTTTAATTTTAATAACTACAAACCGCGGTCAGCATTTTAAGTAGAGTAGAAATTCAGGTGATTAGGCTTCACCGAAATTGTTTTCAGATTACATGCCTGCAAAGCGTTTTGTCATGATCATAGCCGATGCATGTTTTGTAAATTATTGAGCAACTTAAGGGGGCCAGGTTTTTAATTGCTACATTTCTGAGACACTTAAATTTGCATAATTCTGTAAAAAAATTATTTTTCAGATGATTTCTTTCAAACATGGAAATTTTATTAAACGGATATTACCAGGTAACAAGAAAGTTCGTGCCATTTCTAGGTTTTGTTCATTGTTAGTCCGCACTTGATTTTACTTAATTAATGGTGGAGTTAACTTTAGGAAACATTCATTTAACAGAGTAATAAAAATGCATAACGCTTGCGGAAAATAATAATTTTGAAGAAGGGATCTCAGTATGACTGTGCCTGAGTCAATTATTCGAGCTTGAAAATATCTTCCACGTCTTGGTGAGGTAGGTATTCTAATTAAAGTCGATCTGGAGCAACACAACGGGCTATTGGAGACTGTATTTGATCATACCGCAATGGAAAGATCCGAGGATAAGATTTCGAACCACGGTCAGATGACGAGGTCTCACCTGAGCTGGTACACCACTCTACAAACTTCTACATCACGACAACGTGGACACTTCGTACCACGATAAATATAACATGCACTTTCCCCTATGTACACAACGATCTTTGGCTGGATTCTAACTCACAACCCTCCGGTTGCGTGTGAAAGTTGTGAGTGTTGTAAGTGAACGTTGTGGTTAAAAGTAGTTCCCGATACGGGAAATGAAAAAAAAAATTAAGGAGCATTTATAATCATTCCAAAACTTAAAATTGACCTCAGCACTCGGCACCTTAGTATCTACTTTTGAAGTTTTGTTTTACAACAGCGGTGAGGTGTGTGTCGCTTTAATGTTTTCCGTGTTCTATAAAAGAGAAAAGTGATTAGTCTCTTATTTTTGCAATCAACATTTTATAAATTCAACCAGAGAAACGCCGTGTAATTATATTCTAATTACTAGCAAAATACCCGACCTTTCTCGGTTTGAATTGGTTTACTCTATATTGAAGAGATAATCAAAATATATAATGACTTACGTTTTTTGTAGAGTAAAAATTTATTTCAACATCTTTCGCCATCTTTATATTTTCTACAACTTACTTTGGACACAAATCCTACACATGCATATCCATTCATGTAATACATTTCACATACATCGCACAATTGCTGTATGACAAAGCTACAAAATGACGAAAGGTGATACTAAGGTTACTACTATAAAAGACGATTTATAGGAAGATTTGGAATTCCCTTTCTTAAGTTATTTTCATGTTAAACTCAATTAATTCAAATTACGATTTACGGCGAGTGCTCTCGCACTCATAGTCAACAAAACAATATTTTTTTACTTGTGGCACTCTTGCCTCCGGTATGCGACATTGTGAAATTTTGCAATCTTCCCCTGTCATTATTACAACGAATTTTTTAATGTTGGAAAAAGTTCCAGTTTGGATTAATAAACATTATTATTCTTTCAATAACGGCATTATTCTTTAAATAACGGCATTATTCTTTCAATAATGGCATAACTACACTTAAAATTTACTGAAAATTTATACTGACTTACCTAACATTTTTAAGTCTAATACTTTGTGGTGCTGTTGCGTGTGATGAGAAGGAAAACACATTTATTAAAATAATAAATATTGAAAACTGGAAACAGCGAAGTAAAACAAAATAAAAGATGTCGCAAAAAATTGTTCTAAAGATATTAATTTGTGATTCAATTTTATCTCTTGATCTCGCACAGTTGCCACAACTTACAACTAAAAGTGTACAAAATTTAGAAATGTGAAATTAATTCATAGCGAAGGAACCAGAAAAAAATATCACTGCTCGCGCGATCTTGTTCATTCTCGTTTCATTGAAAAATATCGTCTGTCCCAAATATTCGGAAATCGTTTTCATTGCGTAAAGAATAAAAATAAGACTCGAAATAAATGAAGTATCAGAGATGAAATTCCATAAAAAAAAAAAAAATTTTGAAGAATAATTACTTTTTAGCAGTACTGGTAAAGTAATCGAAGTAATTGTAATATTCAATAGACATTCCAATTTTTCCAAAACTACCAAATTATGGTTGATTTAAGTATACTTACTCAGGTGTTTTAGCATGAAACTCAACTAAATATAACAATAAAGAAATGTTTAATATTGCATTCACTAAATTATTAGATAATGTACAAAATAAAATACATTGCAATCAAATATCTGGAATACAATTCATGTGATGTCTACACAAACACACAAACACAAAATCGAGCATAGAACAGAAAAACGGACAGACAGACTTTCGCAACCAATGCCACTCACTAAATGAAGATAAGTACTCACTGTATGAAATTTTCATGAAAATACCTTAAACCGCGTGGACGTGTATAGGGCACAACATACAGACAGACAGACAGACAGACGGACAGACAGACAGACAGACACCAAACGAGAAAAAGGCGGATTCGGCATCAGGAGGGTCCAAAACGGATAGAAAACTTGAAATGGGTCGAAAATATTGAATGTACAAACAAACACTCCATTCTTATTTATATAGATTAATAAATATATTATTTTCTATACCTGGCAACGCCGGTAATATGCTTAACTGGTAACTAAGCTCTATTTAGAATTAATTATCGAGGTGTTGTTTTGAGCTGTGAGTTTAATTCAATTCTGTTTTTCGGGAGTTTATTCCAGAGACTGAGATGGTACTTTTGATTATGAGGTTAATTAATTGACTTATATTCACTGAGTATTTTGAATAACATTTTACTGAATTTTTATGCATAAACTAGAAAGAATATCAAGAATATGTTCATATGCGCACTTATTATTTGTGATTTCTTAGCAAAATATAATAACTTGAAGAGAGTAATAAGTAATTTCTAAGGCACTTTGTATTTTTATTGCAAGCCTTATGGCTAATTTAAAATAATGATAAACGCAAAAAGTAATAAATGATAATAATGGTAAGTATATTAATATGTTTTAAAGTATGAATTGGATTAAATGATTTTCACTTCATTAAAAATGTCTCTATACGCTGAATTTTTTTTTTAATATTTAAATTGAAATAAACCATTAAAGTAGTGCATTTTTAAATTTTCAAACATTTGTATTAAATATCACATCATTAAGCCGAAAGCTCAAATCATTACATTGCGTTAAACTACCGCAACATAATGAAAATATTCAGTAGCTTAAGCAATTTCAAAATCCATTAAGTTCGAGCTAATAAAAATATCCCAACATTCAAAAATAATTAACTGCATATTTTAAGACTCACGGATAAAGTCGTATATCTTACTTCAATTAAATTTAATTTGCTTACACATTAACGCTCTTAAAGGTTTCGATCTAAGCCTGTGGTAAGTTAAGTGAAATTCGGCATTCATAAATTATCCCAGGCTCGATTTCACAAATTATTCGAATTTCTTCACACGCGTTCAATTGCGCAAAATGGCGATATTCGAAACGAAAAAGAATGGAATTATAGTTAATTTATTACGGGCTTTTAATTTTAAGACATCCGATCCGATTTATTCATTCACTTCGGTAATTTGTGCGTTGCTTTTTTGCACTTATTAGCGTTTTTCAGGAAACAAAGAATAATTATTCCCACTCGAAAATTGAATTCGATAATACCGGAATTAATTACGATCTACCCGTTACATATGATTTTTAAATCTTAGTTAGCGGAAGAGAGAAAACGTAATTAGATTTCTAAAATTGCAGAGAAAAGTGTTCATAATTTTTTTCCTGCCATTTTTAACTATCAGTGCTGATTCCATTAAAATTCTGACTTGAGATGCTATTTTTTTTTATATTTGTAGGCTGTTATGTTAATGGTATTATGATGTTACTTCGAAACTATGTTCGCGTTATTTTTATGTATTCTCCTTCGCAGTCTTTCTGATAAAATATTCACGTATTTTTTTTTCTTTTTAGAGTGCTTTTTGCTTTAAGTCACTAATGGAATTTTATTTAATTTTTCGAGTGTGTTATCGAGGAGGAACAGAGAGTTTCTAGGGTTTTTTATTATCATTAAGCATGTCTGATGAAAGACATTTTTCATCATGTTCCACCTGAATTACTCACAGAAAAATCTTCCAACCTTTAAAATTAAAGGATCAAAACAAAGGGAAAACAAAATAGGTTTCATTTGCCATTTTGTACGAACATTATTTGCTTTTGGTTCTTCTCTCCCTAAATTTTAAGTCATTAAAGGGAAAATATTAAAATATTCCATTTAGAGACTCAAAGCATATTTCCTTTATAGAATAAAAGGAATTGGAATGTACATTGTACTGACAAAAGTCAACTGACACCTGAAATACTAGAATGAACATGGCATTTATTTTGGTCTGACAACAAATTTTAATTTTCAATTTCAGAAAACACATCCTGTCGAAAATGATCTCCCGAATTACGATTTTGTAAGTTAATTCTAAGCGGCGTTGTCGTCGCACCTTTTTTTTATTATTATATAAACTTGCTGAGTTGGTGCTTTTAATACACTACTCATGCTTCAACACATGCCGCGCGCACAATCGGCGCAGATGTATCAGTTCAATTATTACTAAACTTATTTTTACATAAAGGCAGACTCCTCGATTATTTGGATTCTATTTGATTTATTTTCGATTTACTAGAACAATAGATAGGCAAGCTCAGCCCGGATTTCGACTTTGTAACGAATTCGGAGAAGAATGGTAAAGTTAAACCTTACCTGCTTTTCATCGAAAGTTTGTGAATTCAGCTAAGAAAATTCAACACATCCACTTGGGTAACTACAGAGCTAACTATTAGTAAGTATAGACTGAAATTTAGGGAATGTCTTATGGAAATGTCTAAATGCTTTGTTTCAAAATCTGAAGTAAAGCTATAAGGAATGTTTAATATTGTACAAAAATCGGCTGTACATATGTGTATAAAATAAGAAATATGTTAACATTTGCATTTTTGCTGTAAATAAGGTCATACCTTTTAATAAGGCCATACCTTGATATAAGGTACGGCCTTAACAAAATACTTAAAAACCCTTCTTGGAAAGTGAACCTATCAACTGAGAACTGTGAGAAGTATTTTCAGAGTGAGCAAACAAACCCTTTGAAAGTGAATATTTTTCTTCCTCTTTCCAAATGCTATCGCAGTAGCCTTTAAATGCAGTTTATCGCCGTTTTGGCTAAAGTTGGCCTTTAATCTTATTGACATTGACTTATCAGCTATCATTAATTGGAATTCCTTTTTTGGGGATTTCAATTGGCGATGTGCTAAAATCGCATCAGAAAAACAAGCCACATGGCGTACTGTTCGGAACAAGTTGCGAGGTATGTTAATCCTCGGTACCACTCACGCCATTTACATTTAGCTTGACAGAAAACTAGATGCAAGCAGTAAACTATTCGATGGAAATTCAGCTATATCAGTAATTTTTCACACGTCTCTTTTTGCTTTGAGCATTCGTCCTGCGAAATGACTAAGATGTCGATTCGTAAGTCCACGTGACTTACAGTTCTGAGATCCTACAACTACTCCGTCCACGTGTTTTATCTAGTCGATGGTGATAAGAAGAATAGGCATAGATTTGTAGCTTAGATCATGCGCGAGTACAAATTGCGCATGTCAGCTAGACTGAGGCTAGTTTCAATGAACGATATGGTTAGGGGTGTTAGAGATACCACGACAAGCACCTACACTACCATGTAATAATGGACCTGACAGCAAGATGTGATGATATAAGGGAAATAATACATGCTTTGATAGGGGGATGTTCCCCCACGTGCTGCAATTACACTAGCAACCCTTCTGGGCATACCTTCAACAAGGTTTTGATGCACAGCTATGGGTGTTTGTGTCCATTCATGCAACAAGAATGTCGAAAGCTCAGCTGTACATTTCGGGCGTAGTTCTCAGGTCCATAAGCGTCGCTCTAACTCGTCCCACAAATGTTCTATGGGGTTTAGGTACGGACCCTGAGTAGGCCAGGGAAGCCGTTTTACATCCATATCTTGATACCACTGCTTGACAGAGGCTGCAACATGACATGCAGCTTTGTCGTTCTGGAAGTAACATTCGTCTATTCCATAAAATTACAAGAGCGTAGGAAGAACCTGATTTTACAAAATGTTCATGTATGCGTCGGCGTTCAATTTACCAGTAACAACATGCAAAGATCCCAGGTCATACCTCGAAAAACACCCCCAAACAAGTAGTCGGATTTTGTCCAAATCCGCTGGCTTCCAGTCTATTATTATAGGGTAGTGTATAATTGTTTGTGTTCGAAAATTGCAAATGGAATAAAACCATACTATTTAAAATAAAAAGCAAATTTATTACAAACTCAACATAATAATTCAACATCCTGATCGGCTTAACATGTTACTAGAACTTCAACTGAGAAACTACTCTCTGAATAACAATTTTCAATCCAAAGTTTACACTTATAACTAAAAAGGAATGCGATGCCGATTTATCTACTCGTCCAATAATAAAGTCAGTCAAAGAATATTTTATACGAATAGTTCTGAATAAGAACACAAATTCTGAAAATCCAACAATAAACAATAAGGTACTGTAGTCGTCGAACCCCAAGACTACTAAGCATCATCTGATGATAAGGTAATTCCTCAAAGAGTCCATGGTGGAAGGAAGAAAACTCACATTAGAAAAATCGAAACTAATCTCCGCAAAGAAATGTGTGTCAAAAATAAACTTTGTCTTTAACATCAGGTTTTCTTGATTCAGTCGGTGACATACAATTTTTTTTCCCAGCGGGGGATGCTCGGATTCTGGACTTAGATGAAACCTAGAGGCGACTGTATTTAGTAACACCAAGATAACAAAACCAGATACTTCTATATACAACATTTCAATAACAGTTAACCCTCAAAACCAAACGTACAGATATTGTCTTCTTGACTACCATGACAACCTGCTACTAAATCACGCAAACTGCAATGGCCAATCCCTTGAAATTGCTCACTCCAGCTGAAAATGAAAATTTAAATCTTAAATAAAACTTCTTGATTCACCTCGGAGCCTTGTTTCATGTAGACGAAGTTAGTCTCAATTTTAAAAGAAAACATTCATCTCCAGTAGCTGATTAAGCGGTTACCGGGCTAAGCGGCCGCGTAGGGCCCCGGAATATAAAAGGGGCCCCGATGTCTTAAAATGTCTTTTCATTAGATTTCGAGGAAAATTGTGACAGAGCTTTTAAGTAGTGAAAATAGTTTCTAATACAAGATGGTCAGAAAGAGCAGATGCTGTATTACTATGAAACTTGCAGCAGATGCTATGAAACTTGGTTTCACCCATATGAATGAGACTTTAACAGAAATTTGTAATTCAGAAGAAAACATTTACCATAGTGGAGGCGACTTCACTTCTGTAGATAATGAACGAATATGAAACTGTCCTAATGACAATTATTTGGAATACCATTTTACAAAAAAATAAATGCTGCTAGTAAATCACAGCTATCAGAGAAATGAGAACTAATTTCAAAGGATCTATTCTACTGAAGTCATTAGAAAATTGTATTAATAATTTTAGAAGTTGAAAAAAAGGCAACTAATTGATCAGGGCTATTATTTAATCTAGAAGATGGGCAAACTCGCAGACAATCAAAAGAAATGTGTTTTGATGAGAATAAAGAAGTCAGACATATATGAATTTACAATGAGGGAAAATTTCACAGTCAATTCATTTTATGTCATGTGATAACACCAAGGGAAAAGTATCTCAAAGAACTCAGACGTATGAAGTTCTTGTGGAACCTTTTCGAATACTTTTTTTATTGGAATTTATCAAATAGGAGAAAAAAAAAGAACACGATAAAAAATGTGAATGATATTTACAAAAATAACATTGCTGTTTGTACTTTTGGTGATGAATTTGACCGTTTCTAATATTTCAAAAAGAAAACGAGGACACCATAAAATCCCCACCATACATCTAACGAGGCGCCAAAGAAATGTTTTGCACGTTTCCGAATGGTGAAATATCATTGAAAACTTGTTAACAATTCTCTTGTCTAATCCTTCAGGAAAAAGATCGTTTTTTGTTTTAAAACGTGTCAAAAATTATTTAAGGAGTACTATAGGAGAAGAAAGATTCATTAATAAATATTTAATGTTTATGGTATGAAATTTTTTTTATTAATTCTTAATTAAAACTTGATAGTTAATGAGGGTTTTATTGGAATTTTTTTTCTCACTTGAGTTTTTGTGTGAGGGCCCCGAAAATTTGGGGCCATCGCTTGACGTGATCCGCCACTGTTCATCTCTCCTTTCATAGAGCTCTGTTTATTAATAAAAATTAATTCATTACCTAAAAATCCCTCAATCAATCTTAACAATCCCCTAGGGGCCCAACCTTGAACCATAAAACCCTAACAACCCACCGACTAGAGGTATAGGATAGCCTATCGTGCCCTGATATACTGTGCTATTAAAATATTAATCTTGCCAGATATATGCGAAAACTAAACCGAACAGGCATGCCGACAGGTGCTGCGCTATCATACCTCATTCCCAATCTCGTCAATTCAAATCCCCGTGTAATTGTACGAGATGGCGCATAAATGATAAAAAACTGTAACGAAGAAAAATGGGTTACGCTTTAACCCGCCATCATCAATATCAGACATGCCGATTCAAACCTTTTCGATGTCACCTAATTAAACACTCCATTACCAACCAGAGGCCGACGATGACTCGGAAGAGCCCCAAATTACCACTCTCACCCCTATCAGGAGTGATACATCACAACTCCACTCCGCCAGACACTCGGATTTAAATGAAGTTTGGACCAAAACGCAAGAAAAATGAGCCGTACGCATAGCAATACGGTATACCAAATGGGCATTACCAATGAATTATTGATGAAGCGCAGATGTTCATTATATAAATGGCAAGACATGACTCACATGTGGTTGGAGAAAAAAGCTCAATAATGGGTCTGCTTGCTCTGCTGCTTCAGTTACCGACTAAATATAAAAGATTGATATATAATAATAACAAACAATAAAAAACGGACCACGGTGTCGCCTTGAGTTCGTTGCGTACGTGCAATTATGGGCAATTATTTGAGTTGGACTCTGTGGCATTGCGAAGTGCGCGTGTGTCTGTTAACAGCAGGCGGATTGGATGTGGTGTTAATAATGCCGGGATGTCGGTAGCGTTGCGTGAGGCTCGACCTCTCTTATCACGTGGAGGGATGAAATATGAAGGGGGTCTTGTTGTGTGCTGAGTAACTCTTTCACGCCAATAAAGCCATCGATTGCGGATGAATGGGATGTGCCTTAGACTGGAAGATAAGGTTCAATGTTTTCCGCGTCCTTTCTTTTGTTGCGTACTTTTTCATGTGGTAAGAGTAGGTGCGCCCTTTTTTTATTTTGTACATTCTGAGTTAAAATATCATCACTTTATATAGCATATCTTGTTTTCATAGTAAGGATAGATTGTGCGCGATTTTATAATAAGTTTACTATTTTACAAGGAGCACCAATCAGTCTAGCGGTCAGGGATTCTGCCTTCTGGATGTAATATGGAGTGGTCTTGTAGTGTGTCAAGTAACTTTCACGTCAAAAAAGTCATCGGTAGATGAATGGGGTGTGCCTTCGACTGGAAGATACGGTTCAATGTTTTCCGCGTCCTTTCTTTTGTTGCGTACTTTTTTCTGTGGTAAGAGTAGATGCGCCCTTTTTTTTATCTAGCACTTTCTGAGTTAAAATATCATCACTTTAGGTAACATGTCCTATTTTCATAGTTAGGATAGATTGTGTGCGCGTTATTACTATATATAAAAAGTTCCCAATTTTACAAGGAGCACCAATCAGTCTTGCGGTCAAGGCTGCTGCCTTCAGGAGGTAATATGGAGTGGTCTTGTAGTGTGTTAAGTAACTTTCACGTCAATAAAGTCATCGATTGTAGATGAATGAGGTGTGCCTTCGATTGGAAGATCAGTTTTAATGTTTTCCACATCCTATCCTTTGCTGTGTACTTTTTCCTGTGGTAAGAGTTGGCGTGCTCTATGTTATACTATCACTTTATGTGGCATATCCTGTTTGCATTGTTATTATAGATTATGTGTGAATTATATAGTAAGTGTAATATTACATAGTGCTTTTAAAGGTTAGGGTGCTGGCTTCTGGATCAAAAAGATCACGGAATTCTGAGTAAGACGGTTGTTTTTCCATCCGAACTGAATGTGTGGCCTCCTTGTATTGTCATAATAAATTGGTTCACATTGGTTGAATAAAGTGGTTGGGTATTGGACATTTAACCCTCCGTCGGGCGCAACCGGCCTGACAGACACAGCTTTGACGTGTATGTTCCCCATTCCTCTCGTAGAAGGGGTAGAAATCTGCTTATTCTAGTAGTCTCTTATCTTTACCGGATGTTAGGACCCAACCTTTTAATTTTATTCGCGCGCTTCGTGGGCAGCTGTTAGCGTCATTCTTATCTCTCAGGCACATTGCGCCCGAATTCGTTACACTTATAAAGGTACGTAATATCTATGTTTTAATATCACAGGTGTTTATTTTATTAATTTCATGACTGCATCATGCAAAATTTGTGGCCTTTTCCGTAAATATGTGGCAAACGGGTTTGAGAAGGATGACGAATTATAAATGTAATAAATGTCACAACGCAATCTGCCTGACTCCTGCAAATATGATCTGCGGAACGTGATGTGCTGTTTGCCAATGCCCCTCTTCTGCTGAACTTAAGCTGAAGGTCTGTGACTCAGAGTGAATATCGGCTCTGCACTACAGTGTATAATTTTTACCAAAATTATTTAATTTGTTACCCTGGAAATTTAAGTTAATTTAGTGCTAGATCTGAAATTTTCTTTTTTTGTTTTCTAAACATAAAATGTGTTTTTTTTTTAAAGCGAATTTCATTGTTTTTTGTTTTAATAATCCTATGGAGATCACTGATTACTTTTAAAATACTATAACTAAAATTAATGGGTATAAATTTGTTATTTTTTTATGTGTGCCTGTCAGGCGCATTGTGCACGAACGCGTTGGTTCTATATTGCGCCCGACGGAGGGTTAAAAAAAATTAGCGAAAAAAGTTGCAACAGATCTTAGCAACATTAAACAGTACGTGAATCATTACATAATTACGATAGATTATCTGATTAATTATATAGTAAGAGAGTCTAATGTGCATAGTTAATATAGATTGTTATTAGAGTTACATATAAATATTTAGCAGCCGCTCCAGAGTATGCCGATTCAAATCAGCTTGACAAGTTATTTTTATTAAAAAATCATGATTCTAAATCAAACTATTTGAATAGTAATATTGGAAATTAAATAGAATGGGACAGGATGCATATTATTTTATGCATATAAGTTGTAAAATTTACTTCTTCTCAGCAACACACCAATGACGATCCTGTTTTGAATGATAATAACTGCCCTACTACTGATTGGGATGTAGTGGAATCAATTTGGACAAATTATTAAGGGGCATAAGTAAAACACCACTTGTTGTATATATTAGTGATCTTCGGAACTCTTTCGGACACTTTTGTTTACACATAGCTCCTTGCAAAGATTATCAATATGTTGGAAAAAACTATCTCTCATACTGGAAGGAGCCAGGCATCACAACCATAAAAGATTCAGATTCCAGGGTGTTCGTGACTGCGCCTTCTCCAAATATGTAGTGATTTAATATAGCTTAATAAATTAAATTAATCAATTCACACGTTTGGTTAATCATATTACACCTAATTATGTTTTTACACGATAGATACATTCCTGAACAATGCATGTAAAAAAGACATTGTATCTATGGAAGAAAAGAAAATTGGTTCCAAATATAAAAAACCAGTAAAAATAATTAAAAAACTCCATATGAAAACATTCGTTTTACATTCGTTTTAAGCTTATTTTATTTCAACAAAATACACACGTAATAATATGCAATGAAAATGTATTTAAGTAAACTTGCATTTGAAATGAAAAAAAATTATTCATGAATAAAAAATCCGTTTTACACTTGGCAAAATTTTATTCATTTTCACTTTCTGACAATAAACTGCTCATAAGTTTGCGTACGACTGAGATATCACTGCTAGCAATAGAAATGTCGTGGATATCGTCTACTTCCTCTATCACATAATTTCTTTCAGTGATCTTTCCCTTCAAAATCAGCACGAGTCTCCTCTGTTGCTGATGTGTCACCTGTTTTACGAACGAATTCAGGTATTAATCGCTGTATTAGTGCTTTGGTTAATACATTGTTACTTTGGTTAGTGTTTGGTAATTTTCTGTAACAGGCTGTGAATAACATTCAGTTCACGTTAAAACTTCAAAGCGCATTCCTCATTAGGTTCATATTTGACAAAATGCTTACCCAATTTTCTAGCCAGTTCCAGACCTTCTTTTATTAAATCTGCATTTATAACAGAAGGATTTTCTTCGTTATCACTGTGTTCTGTGGGCTTAGGAGTCTCATAAGCACCTTCTAATATTTCATCTTCGCTTAGGGCTTTGTCGACTAGCAATTCATCAATATCTTCAAACGATAGATCATCGAATTCTTCTCTACAAATTGTGTGTGCCATTTTAATGATGTTGGGAAATTAAGTAGTATTAGGGACCAAATTTAATAAAAATATTGATGATACACTCATACATAGATACCTAGGCGTACACAATGGTAAACGAAAGTACGCGTTCCGAAACGCATACGCTAGCTGTTATGCAATCGATTCGTGCGTGTAATATAAAAATGATACGACTATTCCCCAAATAAAATATTTCAAAACTATCAAACTATCGAGAAACTGCACCATTGATTTACATGCCTTATGTCCAACAAGATTAAACTTAGAGGCAACGAATTAATTGAAATCATAAAAATCTTATGAAGATAAAATTAATTTGTTTTGTTTTTTAATCATGTTTGTTTCATATCTTGGCAGTACTAGCCTTAATTATTTTCAATGTCATAAAAGTTTAGAAACTGAAACCAAACATTTCAATTTAAAATCTGGTATTCTATTAGTTGAAAAGACCATGATGGGAAACCAGAAATACTTGATACTCAGGAATAGGAAAGGATAAATCCAAACGAGAATCTTTTCAGTGTATCATTAGAAATCCTTTTTAAAAAAAATTAAATCATTCTTAAAGTTTTCCCTTACTCTGTAAATAGGTTGGAGCGTATTTCAGAAACCATTTACGATCTTTTTCTAGTTGTTAAAGGGAAAGACTGAACCGAAGTATCCAATAGTTAATCACAATTCAATGACATCTTAAGACTGTCGCATGGTCGGCTATGCGCGTTTCGCACCTTTTGATCGTCTCTAACCGCAGTGACAGATGACAGCACTTTCGGCTCCACTGACTTCACTGACACTAAGCGAACACGGAGCTGTGATGTGGATCATCCGGCAATCGTCCACGAACTGGGCATCACAATGACATTCGTGGGACGAAGAAAAGACATTGATTAAAGAGAGAGTTCTTTGCTTTCACCTAATCAGGATTAACTCTTTCACTTATTTCCTTTCCCAAAATGCCTCCCCTCCCCTCATAATTGAGCTAATCATCCTTACCTACCAGTAAGGTCATACAGGAAGTTGCTTATGTCTTTAAGTTTTAGACAATTTAAAAGGTTACACCAGTGAACACGGAGTTGTGTTGAAAATACTCTGGAAATAGTCTACGAACTGAGCATCACAATGACATTCGTGGGATGAAGAAAATATATTAATTAAAGAGGGTCCTCTTTGCTTTTCACCCTAATCAGTATTAACCCCTTCTTTCGCTTCTTTTCTTTCCCAATACCCCCCCCCCCCCTAATTGAGCTAATCATCCTTTTCCAGTAACTTTCGTTACAAGGTCATACAGGAAGTTACTAATGTCTTTGAGTTTTAGACAATATCAAAGGTTACACCAGTGAAAACAGAGTTGTGATGAGGATACTCTGGAAATGGTCCACGAACTGGGTAACACAATGTTAGTCGTGGGATGAAGAAAATAAATTAATTAAAGAAGATCCTCTTTGCTTCCACTTAATCAGGATTAACCCTTTCACTTATTTACTTTCCAAATAACTCCCAATTGCCCCCCTCTCACACACAAGATTGAGCTGATCATCCTTAACCAGTAACTTTCGTTACAAGGTCATACAAGAAGTTACTGATGTGTGTCTTTGAGTTTAGACAATATCAAAGTTACGCCAGTAAACACTGAGTTGTGATGAGAATACTCTGGAAATCGTCCATTGGCAATCGTTCATCGGGAATCACAATGACACTAGTGAGACGAAAAAAATACGCTAGTTCAAGAATGTGCTTTAGTTTTACTAATCGGGATTAACCATTTCTCTTGTTTCTCTTCCTTTCAACTCAATTGAGCTAATCATTTTTTACCAGTATCTCACGACGGTCTTTCGACGAGTCGAGTTTCAAACTCGAAACCCACCGGTTGCTAATTCGCTATTCTATCAGCCAGACTACATATCAACGATCAAGAACTATCTGGACATATTAGCTTTCCTGTTAAGACTTATTTTTGAAGGAAGACGCTATGCATAGACTGGACAACCTATTACGTTTATTGAATCTTTGGTGGATTTTTATATAAGTTATTTTATATTTTTATCTGCCGCATAATTCATTGAATCAGCAGACACCTTCATGTGGCTATTAGAATTAACCCCTAAGCAGCCATACTAAAAAGCTTTTGAAAAGCAGCAACATTAACAACTGTCATGAAGACATCATTCATTCATGTCAACATTCATCATTCATGTCAACATTCCTGACATGAAGAAACAATTGTTGGCAAAGAAGGAAAGATTGAATGTATTTGTTACATCACGCATGTCTTGTTGTGTATTTCAAGAAACTTTATATTTTTACCTACCTCGCTATTCCTTGAGCTAGCCGACATCTTAATATGGCTTTAAATTAACACCTGCGCCATACTTTAAGAACGTTTGAAGTCCAGACACATTAGTAGTTCTGTCCGGAAAGAAAATTGTCAACCAAAAAAAATTATATTCTTCTGCAATCACGCATGTCATCATATTCCGCAAGTAACTCCTTTTCTCGAAATCCAAACCCACTTTTTTCCCCAACTCCGCACGAAACGCAAAAGCATGTCCTTCAGGAAAGTAAAGAAAATCCCAAGAACCGAGATTAAAAAATAGCTTTCAATTTCCAACCGGCCATTATATATTCCGGCGAATTCCGCAAGAAGGAGGAAGTTAATTCCTTTTAAAATGCACATAAATGTGCATAATGTCCGACCGAATAAATATTTAGAGCTTGTTTATATTCATTGAGTTTATCCCACAAACTACTCAACGGGGAGCTTAGGGATGATATATCTGTATGCGCGCACACAAGGAATTCCTTCCCCTTAAATACAAAGGGAATTTTCCTTTTTATCCATGTTTATAACAGCGTAAATATTTTAAAGCGTCGTGTATCATTTGGATGCCGAAATAGCGAGATTTTGTTTTTCCTGGAGGATAAAAAAACGGGAGAGACGCGTTTTTTTGCGTGTTCTTTTATTCCGGTGGGGCTTTGGAAGAAGTGTGTATATTTTGTTGCGCTTTAGAATCCATGAGTGGTTTTTAAGGATCCCGTTAAAAGCCTCAACTGCGTCAGTAAATGTTGTTATTTAACCCTTCGCATTCGGCGATGAAAGAAAAGAGGTTCGGATAATTTGTTTATTTGCCATTTCACTTTGCTGTTAATGCGCATTTGCTTGGTGATGGTTTTGTTGTTGGAGGGGGTTTTCGAATTGGTAAAAATAAAGAATCGAGGAGGGGTTGAAGTCCGTGGTAAAAAAAAGAGAAATAAAACGCGCTTCAAATTTTAAAACATCGCCCTGTTCTCCTTAGTATTTCATCAGGTCTTTTTAAAAAGTCCTAATGACATTGGGTAAGTGTGCAAAGAATTATTGGTCATTTATTCTCATCGCGGTATTCCATCATGGTTTTTACAGAGGTCCTTCAGTATTACATTATGTATTTTACAAAGTCCTGATGCCTTTCTTTATTCCATTGGGGTTTTGGAAGGAATGCGCATGCTTTGTTGCACATTAAGGGGTAAGTGTACAGGGACTGGACATTTAGTCTTACCAATATATTTGTTCTGAGTATTCCTTCATCTTTTTTACAAAGGTTCTAATGCCACTTGTGCATTTTGAGAAAGTGTGCAAAGAAATATCGGACATTTATTCTCATCGCTGTGTTTCATAATGGTCCTACACAGGCTCTTCAGTATTTCATTATAAGCGTGTAGAGATTGGACATTTATTGTTTTCTCTGGAAATTAGCAAAACTGATAAGATCTTGATGGAGGAGATATATCTTAATTGGCAAAATTAGTCAAATCTTTACGGACGATATATCTCATCGAACCCACTTGGAGGGTTAACTGAGGTCCAAATGCCATTTGTGCACTTGGGGTAAGTATATAAAAATTGGACATGTATTGCCTTACCACTATTTGTTTTTCCATCAATATTCCATCATGTCTTTTACAGAGGTCTTGTTGCCGTTTGCTCACATGGGATCACAGTATTCCATCATATCTTTTACAGAGGTCTTGTAGCCGTTTGCTCACATGGGATCCCTATATTCCATATGTATCTTGGGAGAGCATTTATGGAGCGGAAGTAAAATCTTTACTTTTCATCCTGTTTGTTTACATTGAACTCTACACTCTGTTATTAGTAACTAATGTCAAAACTGGTTAGAAATCATGTAGGAAACATGTACACTGCTGTTTGTAAAAATGCAACACCATGAAGGAATCATCCGAATGAAATGAAATTTGCAGCAAATGTCAATTATAGGATGTTATGCAAAGTATTGAAGTTTCAGAGCCCCCACACATGCGTGGTGTGAGTAGCGCCCTCTGAACTGATATTAAAAGCGTATAAATAGAGGGCTGTAGCGGGACGTTGAAAATAGTGCATGGTTATTTTTTAGTGGCGAACGTTTAGTGAGACCTAAGTATGCCTCCACGACGAAATACGGTGAAATTTCAATAACTTACGGAGTTTGAACGGTGGAGAATCATCGGCCTTCGTGAAGGAGGATTTTCCTATCGCGCAATAGCAGCTCGTGTGCTACGAAACAGTTCCACAGTGATTCGAGTTTGGAAGCATTGGACCTACGAGCACCGGACAACTCGAAAAACTGGGAGTGGACGACGGAAGGTGACGTCAGCGCTCTATGATATACACTGGTCCACATGGCGGTGAATGACCGTACAGCTTCCTCCAGGCAGTTGGTAGCACTTTGGTCTATTGCTACAGGTGTACTAATGTCGGCTTCGTCAATTTGCCGACGTCTTCTGCACCGTGGACTGCGTACAAGGATTCCTTTATACAGGATCCCCCTCACGCCAAACCATCGACGGCTGCGTTTAATTTGTGGAACCATGATGGCCGCATTCTTGTTAGACGCTATGCCAGTGAACGCTGCCTTCCAGAGTGCGTTATCGAACTTCATAGTGGCCGAACACCCGGAGTTATGGTCTGGGGTGCGATTTCGTATCATGGACGATCTCAGCTGCTACGAATTGAGGGTAATCTGAATAGCAACAGGTACGTCCGTGAAGTGCTAGAGCCCGAAGTCGTTCCCTTCCTTCAAGACATCCCTGGAGCTATCTTTCAACAGGATAATGCACGCCCACATGTTGCAAGGAATGTTCGAGACTTCTTTTCATCCCAACACATGCAACTTCTTCCTTGGCCTGCTTATTCGCCGGATATGTCGCATATTGAGCAAGTGTGGGATTTGGTTGGTCGGCGTCTCGCTCGTGATCCGCGTCCTACAGCTTCAAAAGACGAACTTTGGGTGCACATACAAACAATATGGAATTCTCTTCCACAAGCAGACATTCAACATCTGTTTCACTCCATGCCACGTCGTATAGTAGCACTTATTGCAGCGCGTGGTGGCTACACCAAATACTGATTTCGGATACTTAATATTGTTTTTTTGCTTTGAAAATTTATTCATTTATTTGTACTAATACAAGGCGTTTGTGTATTAAATTTCATTAATTCTGATGACTCCTTCATGGTGTTGCATTTTTTACAAACAGCAGTATATATTATAGTGTTCTCTCATTAAAGGGGATCTCATCGTGGGACACAAGTACCCCTTGGGGTTAAGCGGTTAACTTTTTGGCTGTAGGCAAAGATAGTCCAAAAGTCGCTAGATCTAAGTGGTGGTCGCTATATATGACAGGGCTTGCTCATTTTGAGTGTTGAGATTGACGGTAAGTATATAGGGACAAAACTCGTTCATTTTGAGTGTGGAAAGGCGGTCTCTACACAAGGACAGGGCTCGTTCATTTTGAACGTGGAGTAGCGGTCGTTATATAGGGACAGGGCTAGCTCATTCTGAGTGTGGGAGTTGACGGTCGCTATATAGGGACAAAGCTCGTTCATTTTGAGTGTCAAGTGGTGTTCGCTATATAGGGATAGGGCTCGTTTATTTGGAGTGTGGGGTAAGGGTCGTTATACAAGGACCAATTTGGCTCATTCTGAGTGTGGGATTTGAAGGTCGCTCTATAGGGACCGGGCTGAGTAATTTTGCTTGTGGTGTGTGGGTTGACGGTCGCTATATAGGTACAGTGCTCGTTCATTTTTAGTGTGGAATGACGGTCGCAATATAAAGATAGGACTCGTTCATTTTGACTATGGGTGGTGATCGCTATATAGTGACAGGGCTACTTTATTTTGAGTAGGGGTGACTGTGGTGAATAGCTTAATTTTATTTTGCATATGTCTAATACATGTATTTTATTAACACAAATTTTAATGTTTATTTATAAATATTATATTTTGTGCCTACTTTTATACAATAACTATAGTTTCATCTATGTTATTGTATAAGCAAGTTACAAAACATTTCACTTCATTTAATCCACTACATTTATTCACACTTTTCATAAAAGTGATATATTTTATGACCGCGCAAAACCTACTTTAATTAAATGAATATTCGACACTGCTTTTATTTCAGATTGATATGCATATAGATAAAAAGTAATTAACTTGCGTTTGCAAAACTTCAAAAAAAAAAATCAAAACCGTACCAGCAAAAGTGTTTACATTTTGAATTAATTAAAAACCATTCACGTGTGAGAAACATTGTTATTAAAAAGTATTCCATTACTTGAGTCACGAAGTTTTGCGACGAAAGAGAATCTAAAAGACATTTTTGCTTTTGCATTGGATTACAAAGCTTTCATTAAAACACACGGAACAAGAGCAAAAAAATCCCTGATATGATTAAGGGGAGTTTTCAATAACAGTATATGTAAATTATAGATAGGATTTTATTTCTGTTTTCAAAGATAAAAAAATGTGATCAGCCAACTTTGAAATTGCTATTGTTTATATGCGTCCATTGGCAATGGTGCATGGAGGCTCTCAAGGTGGAGGTAAAGTTCGTCTGTCGGTTGAAGCAGAATTGTTTTCCCAGTGCTATGGGAAACCGTTTCTGAAAACAAACAGAAAAGAACTTAGGCACCACTTCAATCACGAAACAAAGCAACTGGTCCTTAATGCAGAAGGTTCTTTTGAAGAAAGAAGGACGAAATGCATGAGATGATGAGAAAAGAATCATCAAAATCAATCAAGAAGAATGCGGCGTTTTTATATAGTTTGCTTAAAATAAGCTGGATTTATTTTTATCTGTATTTTTCGAACCGTAAACTTTTTTTGTTTATATTCAGTTCTGTTTTTGACTGGACCTGAATTGAGATTAATGAGTAAATTGACTAAAACATGTGAAAATTATTCGCGCGGTGTAGATTTGATTTTCAGGCGATTGATTTAATTTATTGTCTTTGTGGATTTCGAATGCTTGATAGTACAATTGATTTCTTTTTTTGAATAAGCTGAAAGCATGACAACACACCAAAATACACTGGCTTTCATATAAATTAAGGAACGAATAGAAAAATCGGTAAAATTCGAAAACTATTCGGTGTCAACGAAATTTGGAGAAATTCTCTATCGGTGAAATTATTGATTCGCAGGCCTAGAACTTAAAGTTGTCATAAAATGGCAACCAAAAAAAAAAACCAGCGCCGTTGTCACGTCTAGAATCCAGGTGTTATTGCAAGTTCTAAGTCAAAACTATTTGTAGATTATAAGTGTTCTATCCAACTTGGGTGATGTTTATACCTCATAGCATCACTAACAGTGCGAAATTGGAGTTGATTCAAGTATAGCTGGGTTGTCTGTCTTGCGTTTGGCCAAACAGCCCCTTGAGCTATACAAACCCAACCAACCATTAAGTACAGCCATGGTTTATTGAATACAACACAGGAAGTTCGTCTTACAATAAATGTATTTGAAAACGTAATTTCATGTACCGGGATATTTAAAAAATACTGTATTTAGTTTTGCTGAATCCCCACAAATTTAACAGTCATTCTGTTTGACTAAAACATGTGAAATTTGTTCGCGCGGTGTAGTTTTGATTTTCAGGCGATTGATTTAATTTATTGTCTTTGTGGATTTTGACTGCTTGGTAATACAATTGATTTCTTTTTTTTAAATAAGCTGAAAGTATGACAACACACCAAAATACACTTGATTTTTTTTTAATTAAGGAACTTATTGAAAAATCGGTAAAATTCGAAAACTATTCGGTGTCGACGAAATTTGGAGAAATTCTCTATCGGTGAAATTATTGATTCGCAGGCCTAGAACTTAAAGTTGTCATAAAATGGCAACCAAAAAAAAACCCAGCGCCGTTGTCACGTCTAGAATCCAGGTGTTATTGCAAGTTCTAAGTCAAAACTATTTGTAGTTTATAAGTGTTCTATCCAACTTGGGTGATGTTTATACCTCATAGCATCTCTAACAGTGCAAAATTGGAGTTGATTCAAGTATAGCTGGGTTGTCTGTCTTGCGTTTGGCCAAACAGCCCCTTGAGCTATACAAACCCAACCAACCCTTAAGCACAGCCATGGTTTATTGAATACAACACAGGAAGTTCGTCTTACAATAAATGTATTTGAAAACGTAATTTCATGTACCGGGGTATTTAAAAAATACTGTATTTAGTTTTGCTGAATCCCCACAAAGTTAACAGTCATTCTGGTGCAACACTATGTGGTTCACATACTTAGCTGTGCTTTTGATTCCATTTACTTCTTACTTTACTTGAAACAAAATCGAAAGGAATACTGGACACCTAAACATAATTAATTCCATAAGTAATCCTGGGAAGCAGCAGAAGCTATCGGAAGGAATTGCGACAATGGTCCAATATAATTTCTTTTATATTTAAAAGAAAAAGAATAATCGCAGACAGAAACATAAAAAATAAAATTTCAACTTTGTCTTCCTGAAACACAACGAACTAATACGGCTGTCCGTGGTCAATCCCGAAGTCAAATATCCGAGGACGGCTCACAATTTTGAACCACAGTCAGATGACGATGAGCATCTGAGTTGGCACCCCACTTTCCAAACTTCTACATCACGCCGTGAGGACTTTTGAGACCACGAGGTATTTAACGTTCACCAGCAATTTGCGCTACCAACAATGCGCAGGTTCATAGCTCATTGGGCAAACCCATTATGCCGAGACGGTTTCATTTAAGAGGAAGTTCGGGTTAGAAAAAAAAAGTTTTGAAACCATAAATCAAAGCTACCAGGATATTTATGAAGCACTGTTTACATTTCTGCTGAAACGTCACAGAAATGCACTATTCATTATTGTGTCTTCCGATGTGGTCTACATACCTGGCAACGCTCGCCAGTTACTCTACTTTCTTAAAACAAAATCAAAAAGGAAACAGTGGACCCATAAAAATAAGCAGGCATGCCAAAGCATCGGAAGCCATCGAAAAGAATTGTGACAACGGTCCAAAATAATTTCTTTTATTGCCAGAAAAGGAAATGCCGAAGAGACAGAAACACAGAAATCTCAGATTTCCCCTTCGTCCTCCAACAACTGACTCCAGTGGGCGAAAGTCGATTCAGATTGATTAACAGCGTCGTAAATGATTAGAATGACGACTTTGCCGTCTGGACGCTGCAGTGAAATGAGACAGGGCGGACTGAATTTGTGGACCCCGCTGGGGAACACGATAACACAAATAATTGCGTCTGCTAATAAAACGGTTTATCTTTGCATTCAGATTCGAGAGAGACAAGAAAAGTCAATCGACATAAAAAGTGGTGCTATGAACTTAGTGGACTCTTCAAGATGATTGCCGTAACCTTTTGACTTTTGCGGACCCCCCTGCTTGTTGCAGACAATAGACCAAAGTGGGAGCTCAAAGAATCTTGGGGTATAAGTGGCATTGAAGAACAAGAGTGGGTCAAAAGATGCTGAAACAAATTTCTTACCTAAAAATGTTTCAACTCTCCTGGTGGGAATCTCGATATTAGCAAAACTGACCAAAACTTGATGGATGAGATATCTCGTCATTAGAATCAAAACTGACCAGATCTTGATCTCATCAAAAGATGTGAAATAAATTTGCCTCCTAAAAATATTTTAGCTCTCCTAGTGGTTGTCTCGACGAGGTATCTCGTCGTTAGTACTGAGATCTTGATAAACAAGATATATCGCGATTAGAAACAAAAACTGTCCAGATCTTGATGAACAAGATATATCGTCATTAGCAAAATTGAGATCTTGATGAACAAGATCTGTCGCGATTCGAATAAAAAACTGACCAGATCTTGAAGAACAAGATATATCGTCATTAGAATAAAAAACTGACCCGATCTTGTTGAGCAAGATATATCGTCATTAGAATAAAAAAAATCGTTCTTGATGAACAAGATATATCGTCATTAGAATAAAAAACTGACCAGATCTTGATGAACAAGATATATCGTCAGTGGGATAAAAAAACTGACCAGATCTTGATGAACAACATATGGCCTCATTAGAATAAAAAATTGACCAGATCTTGATCTTGTCCATCAAAATTGGGTCTTAAGATACTGAAGAATATTTGCCACCTAAAAATGCTTTAACCTGGTGGTTATCTCGACGCAGTATCTTGTCATCATCAAAAACTGATCAGATCTTGATATTGTCCATCAAAGGTGGATCATAAGATCCTAAAAAATATTTCTCAGCTAAAAATGTTTTAATCCTCCTGATGGTTGTCTAAACGCTGTTTCAAGTCGTCATCAAAAACTGACCATATCGTGATGTACGAGATATGTCGTTATAAGAAAATGACCAGATGTTTATCTCGTCACCATAAAAAAGGGGGGTGATATATATGACGAGATATCTCGTCATTAGAATAAAAAACTGATCAGATCTTGATGGACGAGACGAAACCACCTGGAGTGTTAAGCAAACACTCTTCCCCATAACTACACAGGCATAACCCACCAGTGATGTATTGTTTTTGATTAGCTGAGGTACACACTGCACATAGTTTACCTGTGGAGATTTTATGATGTTGATATACACTATATGCACAAAAGTATTTGGACACTGCATGTGTTTCGGAAAAAGTGCTCTTTTATTCTATTTAGTAATGGATAGGGGCCCTTCTTTTTCTTGTATTACACCTGCAACACGTCGAGGCATACTTCCCACAAATTCCATGTAAGTCTGGGCAGGAATAGCTCAACATGCCTCTTGCAGAGTTGTGAGAAGAGATTATTGTGAAGATGAGCATGCGTGACGATGTCGTTCTCGTAGCTCCAGTTTGTCCCACAATTGCTCGATCGGATTGAGATCGGGGGTCTAAACAGGCCAGTCAAGCAGATTCGCCTCCTTTTCAGGAAACCAGTCCAGAACTCGTTTTACAGTATGGCATGGAGCTCGATCCTGTTGCAAGAAACAACCAACATCACAGTAGTAATGGTCATAGAGCAGTGTTTCCCAAACTTTTGACGTATGTGTACCCCTTCTATAATTTTCGTAACGCTGAGTACCCCTCGTCAAAAAAATGGATGTATTTTAATAACAATCAAAATGTTTTCTTTCTTTTTTTTTGTGACATACACAAAATAATAAGAAAAGAGAAATAAAATTATTCATAATAAAATATAAATAAAAGTTTTATTATAAATAAAGTTTATTTGGATCCATGAGAAGGATGAAATTGTTTGTGCTGAGATAACAGATCGTCATAATTTGGTTCCCTGGTTGTTAATTTTAATCTGAGATGTGGTTCCACGTCCAATAGTCTGTTCCTTTTTTTCGACTTAATGTCTACAAATGCTGAAAAAGCAACTTCACATAAATATGAAGTTGGAAAAGGCAAAATGTATTTTAGAACTTTTTCTGTTAAAACCGGATATATATATATACACAAGTTGCATTTGTAACCAGAATGACGTTAAAGTACTCTCCTTATGTTTATTTTTCAAGAATCCGTCTAAAGCCAATTCCAACAATTGCTCTTCTTCCTCATGCGACAAATCTTCTGGCATGGATGTTGTGTTAATGTTAAACGGATATCTTATCCATTCAATATTTTTGGTTAAATCAGGGAAATAGTTTTTCAAGCCCACTTGCAAACTCTCCAAATGCTGTGTTATGCATTTCAGAGTATCAGCATCAATTTTAGTAGTCGAACTTGTTATAAACTCATGAAGAGAGGGAAACGAGTCTACTTCTCCATTACCAACTCTCTTTTGCCATAACTTTAGTTTTGCGATGGCAGCGTTCACTTTATCTTGAACGTGAAACAATGAAATTTCTTTGCCTTGTAACGTACGTTTGGGCGCAATGTGCCCGAGAGATCAAATGACGCTAAAGCTTTGGTTTCCTAAGAAAGTGGAGCCGTTATCTAACAGCCGTGATAGGTCATGATGCCGCGGGCATAACTAAACGGCCGTCTAAACAAAAATCCAAGGTGTCAACTTAGGCGGACAGAATACGTTGGAGAATGGGCAACACATACGGCTGTCGTGGTTTATTTTATTCGAGAAACAAAACAAAGTGGTTTTTAATTCTCTAGTTCAAAGTTCCTAACTTCGGGATCGTTGAAGGTAGAGTGAAAATTTCAACAGATTTCAAATCAGCGTAAATTTCTACGCCAGATCGATATCAAAAACAGTTTTATTATTCAATTATTTACCATTTGATTATTTAATTATGTATTAAATAATTAATTATTTATTCAAAGAAAATCACATTTAAGGTATCGTTCTGGTGTCAAATTTTCCGCAGATTTCGAATCCGTTGAAATTTTTATTCTGTGTATAACGATCCCGATTTTACAAAAACGAATTATTCAATGGCAGTCAAAAATGTTTATTTATATTGCTCCTCTTGGCTGGAATCGCTTGGAGCAGGAAATGAAATCTGGCCGCTACAAGAGAAAAAACGTTCTCCAACTGTTTGAGACCGCTATGACGACAGTCATGGAAATGGCGGCTCCGATCAATTTCGTTACGCTCACAAACAACGCTCTCTAGGAAACCAACACCATGTGTTAGTATAAACAACGTTTTAGTGACGTCACCCACCGATACATCACGGCCGCTAGATCACGGCTACGCTTTCTTAGGAAACCGAAGCTTAACAGCTGTCCACGAAGCGCGCGAATTAAATTAAAAGGTTGGGTCCAAACATCCGGTAAAGATAAGAGACTACTAGAATAAGCAGATTTCTACCCCTTCTACGAGAGGAGTGGATAACGGTTGCCTCCGACTGAGGGTTAAAGAAGTAAGTTGTGTCTGTAACGAAGTTTGGTATATTTCCGCCGGGTCACTCCGGACCTTCTCACAAGACTGTCTTGACTTGACTCATGAGAACGTAGAATTAGGAGCAGCTAAGCACAGTGCAGTACCCCCACCAAACTCTTCCCGTACTCCTGGGGGTACGCGCACCACACTTTGGGAAACACTGCCATAGAGTAAGTATGCAAGGCCGAATTATCCAAAATGTCAAAAACTTCAGCGTTCATGGTACCAGGTACAAAAAGCAATGGACTGAGTGCTAACCACGAACAACAACTTCAAACTAAGATGGATCCTTCTCCGAATTTCTGCATTGTCCAAATAATTTTGTCCGTGTACATGTGTGTAAGAGAATGACATAAAAATAATTCTTACTCATTTACACTAAAATGACAAGTTGAGATGTAAAAAACACTAACGATATCTAATGATAATCCAAGTGAGTTGACAACCTGTTTTATATATTACTGTAATATAAGTTAACCGTTGAATGATAATAAGTTCCCCTCTCATATATATTTACAAAATATCGATTACTTAAAATGAAATGAAACACAAAACGAATTAAGCAACGAATAACGGCGAATGAAAAATTAACATTTTTGCCTCTTTTGCATTGAGTAGTAATTAAATACATCATATCGCCGACTCCTGCATCATCAGTAGAGATAATGTCTTTATAAATGGGCCATTTTTTACAACCTACCTCATACTTATCTACACTTATTGCTGTTGCTTTTTCACGGCGAGTTCGATTTCTTGGGTGCTTTTAATGACCGTTGCAATTATTGCTCGGCAAGACTTATTCAAGCTAATGACGGTTGTTTACGCGAAGCTGCTGCTGGTAATCGTTAATTTTGAACTCCAGTTCTATTAAAAGTAAGTGAAAATGTGGCAAGTTGTAATATTTATGTAACACTTGTGAGGCCAGATTTATTTCTGAAAGTCCA
Source organism: Metellina segmentata (assembly GCA_947359465.1). NCBI lineage: Eukaryota > Metazoa > Arthropoda > Arachnida > Araneae > Tetragnathidae > Metellina > Metellina segmentata. The sequence goes on along the minus strand of OX375880.1, from coordinate 91,211,505 downwards.
ATAATGGTTGGAAATTCTATATGACTAGAAGACTTTAATAAAACTCTTTCACTTCTAACTACAATTTCAATTAGAATAGAATTATTTCTTCGAATTGTTTTTCAAACATGAACTGTGTACATTTTTTAAGTATTGAAACCTATGAATGAAAAAATTATTATATGCACCATTTATAAAGATTGTTTTCAAACCATCTCTTAATTGGACATTCCAGAGCTGAGACAGATCGGCTTAAAGAATAAAAGATTAGCAACCGGAGGATTGTGAGGTCGAATCCAACGAAAGACCATCGCGTACAAAAGGAGCTGATACATGTTAAATCTGACATGCCCACAAATGTCCTCATGCTAGCGTGGTGTGGAAGTACGGACAGTGGGACGCCTGCTGAGGTAATCGTGGTTTTGTCCTCGAATCTTCCTCTCGGGATCGATCCGGGTTCGTCGCCAATAGCCGGTTGTGTTGCTCCAGAGTGTGACGCTAATTAAAATACCTATCTTCCTAGCTGGGACATTACAGAGGCCTTCGCGGTTCGAAGGATTCATACACTGTTCTAGTAACCTGCGAGTTCTGTTCGGTTCAGGATCGATTCCTGTATTTTACGTGGGTCTATTTCTCTCTTCTGTCAGTAAGACTTTATTAGGATGTGTATGTTCGTTACTACACCGGCTCAAATTGACCAAATATGGACGTTGTCTCGTATTTGGCACAGATCGGTTAAGGCACCGATCGATTTTTCAACGTGCGGCGCCGCTGCCGCAACGCAAGTGTGGTCTGAGATACATTAGAACCAATGAAGTGGTGCACACATGCCTCCGGCGCCGCTGCGGGGACGCACGTCCAACTTGCGTGCAATTTGTACCGCAGTTCCCCACGGCGCCGTATCACGCCGCACACGCGTCTCCGTTCTGAAGTACCTTGTTTTTATAAATAAATGGAGTATATATCATTATTAATAAATGGTTGTATCCAGTAACGTCTATTTTGTTTCAAAATATACTTTTTGTACACCAAGTAAGCGAAATAAACTCATTTTCTTCGACAGAATATTTATCGCAAATGGCGCGAAATGAGTACTTGCGTCATTTCACGGTTATATGTGCATAGTTGGGCTTCCGTGCCGCAACGGCGCCGCACGTTGAAAAACCGGATGTGTGCACCGGGCCTTAATCTACTCCTGCAGTGTTAATCCCAACCAATTGTGGACATTACAGCCATTGCTTCCGCCAGAAACTGGAGGAGTCTGCATATTTTAGACCAAGTTGGCGAGAAATACCAAAGTATTCCAAACTAATGCGAAAGATGGCGACTGTCTTCACTATCTGAGGGTTTGTTTTCAGTTACAAGCCGAACCGTTAGCGAGCCGGTCGTGAACCGTTCGTTGAAATTATTTGTACAACGAACTTCGAGCGATCCATGGGAAAGTAAGGAACCAAGCGCGAACCACCAGGCAGTCATTTGTCAGCCAACGGTGATGACGACGGAGCCTGGAGGCTCGCGAGCATAAAGAAAAGCAACGAACTACTCCCGACGCCGTCCAAATTGAACCGAGAACGCCTCTGTGTTCGTCAAAAAACCGACAGGAAGCGGATCGCCACGAGGGGTTCACGAACCGCTCGTTTGGCGCCCAAAACCGCCGTCCAAATCATGAGAACTAGAGTCTCGCGAACGGTTCGACTCGCAAATATATACGCGGCTTTATAAAATTCGCTGCCAAAATAGCTCAGTACGTTTTAACCACTAGTCCAGGCCTCGAAATAGATTTTTTAATACAGGTGCACCTTGTGCACCTAAGCTTTTAAATTAGGTGCACTGTGTGCACCTAGTGGGAAAAAATTAGGTGCACAGTTATATTTTCATGTGCACAGTGCACCCGGGTATTTCGAGCCCTGCACTAGACTACGGCCGGTACAGCAATTGTACCATGATCACGCCAAGAAAGAATTTAGACAACGGTAAGTACATCAGTTGTTCCTTGAAAGTTGCAAAAATCGCGCCAAGAAAGAATTTAGACTACGGCCGTTACAGCAGTTGAACCTTGAAAGTTATAAGAATTGCGCCAAGAAAGAATCGCGATTGTTATATCTATAGCCGTTGTCAAAAGGTTATACACGGAGATGCGCCTTAGATACCTGAAGCTGGTTACATTGCACGCTCCAGTTAATTAGTAGATTGTGATAACATGGGAAAGCTCTACGATTCTCCTGTTCGCCATCTCTAAACCTGAACACGATGTATTGCTGGGTGATTGTGGTATATGGACGTATCATCCACGTATAAAGCTAGCACATTACATGTTACAGTTCACTGGTGAGTACGTGGCTCAAGGTAATAAGAATAGGAAAACGATACTTCATGCTAAAACGTTGGGGATAGTTGATTTAACGTCACATTGGAACAAAACAACGGTCTATTGGCGACGATCCGGGATCATTCATGAAGGAAAAGAACCAAGGACAGGACCTTGTAGTTCTGTATCACGGTCAGATGACAAGGTCAACGCCTGAGGTGACATCCCATTCTCCAAACATACACACCATGCCAACAGAGGACATTTTAGATCACGAGAGATTTAACGAGCACCAGCCCCCAACGTACACAATGGTGTTTAATTGGACAGAGTTTGAACTCGCAACTCTCAGGTTGTTGATTCACTACTTTTCCAATCTGGTTACTCCGCGAAAACTTTGGGATCCGTCTATTAGTGAGCCAGCTCTGGGAAATGAACTGTTCTTAACGTACAAGACGATTGTGTAGTCATCGACATCTTAGCGGCTACCTATGTACTCACAACCTACTAACGAACTGGAAAGTCAATGTAAACAGCTTCAGATATCGATAGTGCATACCAATGTTCTCGATATTTTAAACTTTTTACTACGGCTATAGATCTAACAAGCACTATTCTTCCATGGCGCGATTTTTAAAACTTTTAAGGTACAACTACTGTAACGGCCGTAGTCTAAATTCTTTCTCGGCGCGATTCTTGTAACTTTCAAGGAACAATTGATGTACGAACCGTTGTCTAAATTCTTTATCGGCGCTATCATGGTACAACTGCTGTACCACGTATCATCCACAAATGAAGCTGGGAACATTACATGCTACAGTTCGCTGGCGAGTACGCGGCTCGAGGTAATGTGAACAGGGGAAACTATACGTCATGCGAAAACGTTGGGATTCGTCACCTCGTGATGAGTGTCGGGAGCGATCTCTGGAAATCGACTGTTTATGACGTGTTATAAGGCGACTATGGATGTATCATCCACATATGAAGCTGGCCACATAACGTGTTACAGGGGAAACCCTCACATTACGTGTTAAAGAACAGTCATGCGAAAACGTTGCGATTCGTCACCTCGTGATGAGTGTCGGGTGCGAGCTCTGGAAATCGACTGTTCATGACGTGTTACAAGGCGACTATGGACGTATCAACCACATATGAAGCTGGCCACATTACGTGTTACAGTTAGCTAGTTAGTATGCAACTCAAGGTAATAAGAACGAGGGAAATTATACATCGTACGAAAGTGTTGGCATTCGTCTGCACGTGATTAGTCCTCGAGCACGCTCTGGAAGTGGATGGTTCATAACGTTTTTCAAGGTTAATGTGGACGCGTCCTCCACATATGAAGATCGCAGATCACACGTAACAGTTCGCTAGTGAGTACGCAGTTCAAGGTAATGAGAACATAGGAAACAGTACATCATTGGAAAACCTTGGAAAAGAGCTACAGATGATTCCCGCTATTATTTATGTTGCACATCTTGCAAAACATTCTCCAACCGACAGACCTTGAGTACAGTCGGTACTCCTTATCTGCAAAAGCTCCAGTGTCACGTTTTCGGTCATCGTCAAATCAGAGGCAAAAGTGTCCCACTTTGGGTGACTTCTTCTAAAGAATGTCCGCATCTCTCTTATCTGAGGACATTCATTTAGCTGTAGATGTCAACAGATTCCGTTTTCTGAGAATTTCGTTTCTTTCCACGACTCCGACAAAGATTGATCTAGCCGCCGCTTTAACGATATCTCTGGATCTTCCTTGATCGCTCTATTACGAACTGTTGTCTCATTAGAAAGCAAATGAGGACTCCGCCGCTGAATATAAATGTCGGGGTAATACCAGTATTTGTCTTTCGATTTCCAGATTTTGGTGGCGAAAAAAGGTGGCTCTGATTCTAGGAGATAACGGTTATCTATTCCTAGAGAGTTAAATTCTTAATTAGTCGGAGTGTCTTGATAAACTGGTTATCAAGGACGAGAGGAATCTTTTTATCGAGGGTTTTATGTTGAAGATTGGGAAATGTTAAAAGTTTAATTAAGGAAGTATATATTTTAGATACACCTAAACTAAAGTTGCGACTTCTCGAATATTTTTAGTGTTAATTCAGCTTCTTCCAAACCAACATCTTTATTAATAGATCTAGCCGTTTTTACTTTCTTTCCTTTAGTTTCTTTGATTATTCCCACGTTGAAAATATTTTAATAATGGTAGAATTTAGAAGTTTGTATCGGTTTTGAATTGAAATATTACAACGTTAACGTTACTACCATATTATGTCATTTAATTACGAGTGCCATGCTGTTATGCCGTTATTCAATATGTACTAAACACGTTTTCAATAGTTAAATTGAAATTTGGATCCACTGAGGTGGATGTAGAATAGTTTTATCACCTTGTTTTTATCATTTTTATTAAGTCTTTTTGTTATTGTTTTTGTCCATTTGTATTTAAGTTAAAAACAATAAAAATACGGGCAATTCACGAGAGGTTGAACATCTGAAAGCAACCAGTGCATAAACACATTGGAGAGGAGGTAAGTTGTTTCGTAGTATAGTGTTGCTCCAGTGAAGAGGCAGATGACCTTGGAGAAGTCGATTTCTATAGTGGTGGTAAAAGTCACCTGGGAAAAGGGCTGTCAAAAGTAAAATCATGTGTGGAAATCACTTTGAATGGTTGTTTATTTCACCAATTCGTTATCGCTGATATCGCTTCTGGCAGTAAAGAAGCTAGAATGAGTTCTAAAGATGTTAAGCTTAAGGTATCTGTATACGTTGAAAAAGCCAATTTTGACGAAATGTGCAATTTGTTTTATTCTACTAACAAATTTCCTGTACTTTTGTGCTTCTAAAACAGTCTAAACTTTCAATGTGCGACTAATAAAAGCAAAGTTAGGTCAATTTAAAATATGAATGAAATCGTTAATTATACCGGAAGTAGCATAACGAAACCGGAACTAATAATAAGAATATTTTATTTTTACCTTAATTTCTACCTTTTTTCTACTATAGTGTTAAAACATATAATAAATTATGTTTCTATAAATTGGCTACTACAATTTTTTAATAAAATTCACTTTATTGTTAAAAGAATTTCGCATTAGCTTTACTCTCTTGGATTTTGTTTACAAGCATTTATTTCAGAATTACATTTTAGGCATAAACATTGAATTCCAGTAATGATAACTAAAAAAGTAATTGATGTATATTTATAAAAAATTTTATGCACATTCGAAATAGTGTATGCTAGTGCATGCTCTAGAATCAAATTGATATCTTTATTTTTTTCTTATTTATGAGCTTGCGATATCAATGTTGCAAAATGGTCAAAAATCCTTTAACAATTTTTCAATGCGTCATAAAACCTTTATTTTTTAATAAATTTCTACTTCTAGTGGAAGCACTAGATAACATCATGAAATTTATTCAGATCATGTTATTTTGCTGCTAATTTAAATTGTACGCCCTGTATCCTTTTTCAAAATTTCGAAAAAAAAATTCACATTTACACACAAAATTTCACTTTTTGTTAAATATATTTTTTTAATTTTAATTATTGATAGTGCAAAATTAATTTTCAACCCAAATAATTATAAAAATAATATTAGATTACTTTTGCATAGCATTTAAAAAAAGTTCTCCGAACATATGCAGATACCTTAAGTCGCTTATACGATTTCATTTCTTATTTCAGTAATAAAGTTTTCTGACAATGCAAATCAAAAAGAACTAGATTTGGTAAAATTAAGGGGGTCCGGGACACATTGAAAATTTTTTTTTATTAATTAATTTTGAAGTTTGAATTTTTTTGTACTGATTACCCATCTAACTAATAAGCAAAATCACAACACAAAAATTTTCCAAAAGTTCTTTAAAAATTTTAAATAAAATTTTTTGAAAAAAAGAGGGGTCATTTTAAATTGCTAAGGCTCAAAACATTCTTGATCAATTTTCAAAATTCTTGCATTAAATTATTCACAAATTTATTAACTTTAATTTTGATTCAGGAATTTAAAAAATATTAATTTAATAAAAAATGAAAAATATTTGAATAAAAATATTTGAAAATTTTAAAGTACTTTTTTTTTTAAAGTCAGATTTTTAAAAGTAAATATTTGTTTTAAATTTGCTGAATCAAAATTAAAGTATAATGTTTGAAAAAGATATATTCCAAATTTCAACTCTTAAACTTTATCGGTTTTCGACTTATAGCAATTTGAATACAGGAAATCTTGAAAGAATGCATCATGGAGAAAAACGCATTTAAAGTTTTAAGTACAGATGTTGTTGCCATGACAACAACTGTCAAGAGTGTTAGATTTTTAAAACAACGCACCACAAAAATTATTATATCTCTAGTTCTAATTAAGATAGAAACATGATTTAGACGCCATTTTAAGCTGAAAAACACAAAGAATTTCTTAAAGTAATAAAAAAAAAATTCGAAAATTTGACGATTTTTGTGTCCCGGACCCCCTTAAACATGGCAAATATTTGTATTTCACGTGAACCCTGTCTTTTTCTTTGCTCTCTCAATGCTTTATTTCCCTACTCTTCATCCAACTCTCTTTCCATTGAGAAGGAGAGGAGATATAGAGGAAGATAGATAGATGCTATATATAATCTTCCTCTATATCTCCCTTTCTCTACCCTCCTTCTCTATTATATTGCTATGTTCTCTTTCTGTATTCTCTACTACAGTATTGCATTGATAGAACAGTGTATTTTGGACGTAGACAAGAAACAAAGAATCTTGTCCATGTAGTTAAAGGTGGAATAATAATTTGAGGAAACTTTCCGTGTAATATTTAGAATTTTCAATATCCATAGAAATTCTATCATTGTGCAAACAAAATTGTTAGAGTAAAATGACATGATATAAGAGTGTGTTACATATTATCTTCTTTCAGTTTCGCGTGAAATTTTTTTTGCCATGAGAAAATCAATAGTGTTTTATTCCCTAGCTAATAAACTACTTTAGTGCTCATTATTAAATAAAATAACAACCCAATACTAAATAAAATATCGTTTCATAGTCGGGAAATTTTGAGTCAATTAATAATTCATAAACACAAATAGCGATTCCCATATGTATCAATTTATATAAATTCTAAATTTGGAATTTTCTTTCTTGAAAAAAAAATGTCAATATTATTTGAAAAATTATTTCGCGACATTGTTGCATTGATTTTCATAAATCTAACGCTACGCTAGGAGCAAACATAAGACAACAAGTGATTATTAATGAATTTAAAATGAGATAAGAGACTATTTCATCATTTATTCAATTATACATAACTTAAAAATCTAAACTCCAAGAAACAGTGTTTATTTTTTTGAATTCATCAGATGAAAAACAGACGTGATTGTTTGAAATTTTACGGGAACAGAAACTCTTCCAGGGAATTATACTGGAAATAAAAATCTTCATGTATGAAAATAGAAAAATATGAAACAATCATAATTCTTGTGTACAATGCTGGAAGGATATTTGAAGAAGAAACATTTGCTACTTTCGCGAAAGCAATTATTTTATTTAAAGCGCATCTCTTGAATTTTTAATAACCAGTTGTTTTCGAAAATACAAACGATGTTTGGATGATGCATTTTTTAAATGCAAGGTATTTTTTTTTCATATTGTATATTTAGTAGTAAATAAATAATAATGGGTACAATATGGAATTTATTATCAGCTTGTACATTGTTCTGTAGTTTCTGGAGATGTATTTAAAGTTAAACCTTTTAATTTTCCACTTGAACAAATGTTGCATAGGACAGTCAAAAAATACATTCAAAATATTTTTTTCTTTGAAATATGCATATTTCAATGAAAACTCAATGCATTTATTATTCTTTAAATGAAATGTTAACATCTTTGTCAACAAGGCTTGCTTCAAGGTAACTTTCTTGCTACTTAATGGCTTAATCATATCTGTAAAAATTATGCTATCAATCGTGCACGTCATCTGTTCTTTGCATAGGGTAAAAAGCAGTTTTTTTTTTTTCATTTGATTATGATATGCTGCTATTAATGTGTGATGGATTTGCAATTATACCTGTCCCCCGTCTATACTGGATTATACGGAGCATCTGTCCTTTGTTGTTTTGTAGCCAGGGGAAAGGCTTTTTAATGAAGATCTAAATAGGGTGTGTTTGAAGCCATTGAAATTAACACTATAGTATTTTTAGTTTACTGACTAAAATAAAAGTGGGACCACAATGAACATACTTCAATAAATAATGCTATGGGTATTAATTTAAAAAGAAGAATTTAATCAGAGCTAAGTATTACCTATTTACAAACGGTTAAATTAACAAGGGTTTTGGGCCGTCTTATGCCCTAACAGTAAAGGTTAACAGCTTAGCCGTCTGCTACAATCGTCTTTCGTCTTTAATTCTTTCCAACTGCACTTCGTTCTTCTATTGCCTGGGAAAGCGTTTAGTTTGCTGACTAAAATAAAAGTGGGACCACAATGACCATACTTCAATAAATAATGCTATGAGTATTAATATAAAAAGAAGAATTTAATTAGAGCTAAGTATTACCTATTTACAAATTGTTAAATTAACAAGGGTTTTGGGCCGTCTTATGCTCTAACAGTAAAAGTTAACAGAGCCGTCTGCTGCAATCGTCTTCCGTCGTTAATTCTTTCCAACTGCACTTCGTACATCTATTGTCAGGGAAAGCGCGATGCAACGTAATGTCTCGAGGAGTGCTGCGTGGGCCTTGTAAAGCATACTTGGCGCCTATTACAATTGCACTGGCGTTCATTTGGCGACGAAGGATACTTGATAATCCACATAAATTAGTACTCTACTTAAAATCCGATTGCTTATCATCCAGTGGCGTAGCGTTAATTGAAGTCTTGAAGTCTGAAGACTCCGGCATCCCTTTAAAAAATGATGAAATTCTGTGGGAAAATTTTTCAGACTTGTACATTTGGTCTGGTGGTAACGATATAATCATGAAAGGAAAAATTACGATTTTTTAACTTAAATCTGAGAGAGACGAAAGTTTCTATTTAAAGTATTCGATTGCGTTAAAAATGTCGTTTTTGATCAAAAATTCCTAAAAAGGTTTTTAATCTTAATTGATAAAAAGTATTTATGTGACTTTCCAAAATATATTTGATTTTCTCTGTAAGTTAATTAGTTGCAGAGATATTAGGATTTTAATCAAGGCGTGAATACCGGAAATATATATGGAAAATACCGGAAGTAGCCTTGGAAAACACCGTAAGTAGCCGTTAAAAAAACCATAAACATGTCAACATTTTAATTTAAAATTTACTTTTTTTGCAAGTATAATTTTAGAAAATTTCTCAAATGCTTAAATGATTTCTCTTTGGGAAATATTGTGAACATTTTAAAAGATAAGTGAAGAACAAAATTGTTTGGACCAACAATAAAAGCAAAAGAAAGAACAAACGATACACTTCAAACTATTTTTTAATCTAAATTAATATTTATGCATTATTTGCTCACTTCAAATGTTATAACACAAAAAGTAATCGATTGATTCTCGTAAAACTTTGAGAACTTGTTTTTTATAATGTTGTCTAGGGAATAAACCAGAATAATTATGATGTGTTGAAATTTTTTTTAATTATGACCATTTATTTAAGAAATAGGACTGTAAAACCATCAAAACTCTTGTATTCATTTTTCGATTGCTTGTAAAATGTTTATTTATTTCAATATCTTTTTGATTCTAGTTCATTCTCTGGAAAAATGCATGTAGTTTATTTTGGTAGCATCATATTTCAAATTGGTTTAATAAATTTTCATGTAGCCCATTTGAAGTTTTTTACAAATTTCTTTAAAATTTCATGCATAAGTATCATTTTTACAAAATAATGAATACATATTTTAAATATTTATAGTCCAATATATTGTTTAATAACACCAAACATGAAAATATCATTAAAATGTTTCTATACCACTTTTTAAAAAAAAGGGTCTCGATCGTGTCCGGATACTTTAAGCATCCTTCAATTGGGCTACCCAAAAAGTGAACCAGGAGATACTGATGATCCATACTTTCGACCTCAAATGGCTTGTTACTATGATTAGTTAATGCGATTATATAGAGCAGCCTTTGAATGCTTAATGTGTACCTTCAATACAGACTCGTCGTCCCAAGGCTTCCAAAGAGATTTGCATACAGTCCAATTAATATGCTCAATGGGTCCTTGTACAAGGACTATTATTCTCTCCCATTTTTCTATCTTTGCATTTTATTGTGCTTTTGGGGTAAAAACTAAACCAGAAATATGAATATTGTGCACCATTTTTCTGTAAAGATTTTTGTACCCTAAAAACTTCTCTTGGACACTGTACTAAACATTTACCAGTTCTGTATCTTTCACAAAATATTTTATCTGCAGTTGTATTGGGTAAATGTTAAATGAATGCAATGAGTCGCAAGAATTCAATTTACCTAGGGCCTACTGATCAGAAACACTAGTCGGTTCTGCCTAAAATTTAATTTGTGCAGCGTTTGTCCAGCTTGGGCAATCCTAGGTCAAACACCATTAAAAACCCATCAAGCGAGGAGGAATCCGTTTTAAGTTATTCATATTATTGAACAGAAGAAAAAATATTTTCTATCTCAAACATAAAATTAACCATATCAATTTTCCCACATGTGCATTCAAACTATTAAGGAAACCATAAATACATCAAACCTCTATGGTAGACTGCGTGTATCCCAAACCTGATTGCTGAGACATCGGGGATGAGTTTAGTACGAAGAATTTTTAACATATGCAATGTATGGCGAGCTTGAGCAAATCTAATCCCTACAACATTAGAAAACAACAACCCAAGCGGAAAAAAGCTCGAAGGTGTCCAGATTATTGAACAGAAGAAAAACAGATTCAACACCTAAACATAAAATTATCTATACCCCTCATTGTCTCTTTCGCAATTCGTATTCAAACCATTAACCCACCATTAGTCGCTGGTATGTTTTAGCAAATGAGATCGCACTGCATCTGTGAGGTGGTCGACACACGGCATTTTCTTTCCTATTACTCAAGCAGTAATTATACTTTAAGAAATATGTAGGACATTTTAGGACATAAAAAGTAACCAATTACTAAGAATCAAACAACTGCAAAATTGTATTGCTCGAACTTAAAAGTAGTGCATTTCACAGTTACACTTTTCATTGCTGAACATTCAAAAAGTCACCGTTGACTTATCTGTCAGGACCAGTACGACTAACGGAAAGTTAACGAAACAATCAATAAATCCAAATATGAGAGATTGTAGTTAGTGCGCCTCTTAACGTTTGATGTGAGGAAGTTTCAATGACTGTAATGTTTGGTGAGCTTGCACAATTCAAGAGCTTGCACCATTGGAAACTCCCCAACCGAACGGAAATTCGAATATTCAACGCCCAAACATAAAATTATTTTCCAATCATTGTTAATATCATTCGCATTCAAAAAGCACTAACGAAACAATCACTATACAGAAACAAAAAAGATGGAAGTTAGCCTGACACCATGGTTTTACAGAGAGAGAGAGAGAGCTGAGATAGCGGTGATATAAGATTTATGTGAAGAAACTTTAATTTATACAATGTGTGTGTGTATGCTTGATGAACTTGAGTGGAAATCCCTTCCGAAGATATTCAGATTGTTCTGACAGAAGAAAAACATATTCAACGCCCAAACATAAAATTATATAAACCCCTAATTGTTTATTTCAGCATTCGTATTCAAGATACTAACAAAACAAACAGGCGGGTTGTTTAAATAAGTAATGGCAGTTATCATATATAATAAACCTGTTTGCAGACAATGTGACGAATTTTATGCGAAAAAATATTATTATTATTAGTGTTTGGCGAGTTTGGGGGCAATTCTGGCCCTTGCACCACTTACTCTCATAGTAGTTTTCTCAACGAGATTTTCTTCATCAATTAGCAAACTTGATCTTGATTAACAAGACATCTCATCCTTTGAAAGAACTGGCCAGATCCTGATTTCGTCATTATAGAAAAATTGGCAATATCCGGACCTGGAATCGGATATGATGACCAGAAATCTCGACATCAGAAAATTTCTCAGTTTTTGATGGACGAGATATCTGGTCGATAGCAAAATTTGTCTGATCTTGATAGATGAGATTTCTCGTCGAAATCACTTGGAGAGTAAAATATCCACCAACCAAATCGGAATAGGATCGAAGTATCCAGATTATTGAACGGAAAAAAAAACACATAACAAAATTATCCATACATATCATCGTGTTCCTACATTTTAATTTCAACCATTACCGAAACAATCAATATACCCAACCCCTAGAAAGTCCGACAAATAGATAGTGTTAACGCAACAACGCGTATCGTGAATCGGCCATCAAAATCTGATTGTAGTGACATGGGTAACGTTTTATGTGAAGAAATTTTAATGCATGCAGTGCTTGGACAATTCTGCATAATCAAACACACTAACCATGTGGAAATCATCTCGGTGTTAACCAGATTATTGAACAGAGTAAAAAGCGTATTTAACTCTAAACTGTAAATTATTTACACTCTCATTGTCTATTTCTAATTAAACCATTAACGAAACAACCAATATGCACAAGACTAATAGATGAGATATTTCAACGCAACCTGAGTGGGTAAGGACACCGGTGACATGTTTTATATGAAGAAATTTTAATGCGTGTAATTCTTGGGCAACTCCCACTGTGCCTACTAACTACGTGGATATCCTCACGATGTTAACCAGATTATTGAACAAATCAAAAAGCGTATTCAACTCCAAACATAAAATTATCTACACTCTTCATTGTCTATTTCACCTTTCACATCCATCGGATCTTTCCCTAAAGGGATTGATTCCGAACCGTCGTCAATAGCCCGTTGTGTTGCTCTAGTACGACGTTAAAAAAATTACCAATTACATTCCACATCCAAGCTATTAACGAAATAACCAAGAATGCCCAAGTCTAACAGATGATAGTTGGTATACCACCGGAATCTGTTTATAGGAACATCGGTGACACGTTTTATATGAATAAATTTTAATGCATGCAATTCTTGGACAATTCCTCATTGCACCCACTAAGTGGAAATCCTCTCGAAGTCAATCAGCAGAAGGTAGGTAGTAAATTAAAATTGCACTGTGGGGCAACGCAACGAACTGTTGACAAGTGTCCAGGATCAATTCCGAAGCGAAATATCAGAGCGCCGTTAACCAGATTATTGAACAGAGTAAAAAACGCATACAATCCCCAAACATAAAATTACCTACACCCCTCATTGTCTACTTCGCCATTCGCATTCAAACCATTAACGAAACAATCAATATGCCCAGGACTATCAGATGATAGTTGGTGAGCCACAGGAACCTGATTGCAGGGACATCGGTGAGAAGCGTCACATTTGAATATCGCCTTCACTCCAAACAACCGGCTTTCGTTAGCTTTCTTCCATCTTAAATGCCCGTGACTATAATGACCACTAAGCCGACAAATTACGGCTCCTCGCCGCTTAATTATTTATACACCGGCGGGAAATCCATTAGAAGGACACGGCAACTTGCCGAAGAACAACACCCCAGTTAGCATAACACCTTGGAAGGGAACGCGAAAGGGTTGAGGAGATGCACTCTCCTTAATCCTCTGCCCGCCTCTGCTGATACCCTAGGTTAAACCTCTCGGCCGGAGAACAATGCTCACCAGTTGGACCACCCAAGTAGGCGGGTTGGCAGAGTTGATTTTCAACGGGTTCTGAAATTGGCATGTGTTGGGACATGGTGGAGAGCCGTCTCCGGTGCTGCTGGATCGTAATGAATAGCGGACAGGGTTTGGTATTTTAAATGCGATTTTTTTTTTTTTCATTTCAAAGAAGAAACTGGAGCAGATGTTTGGGGTAATGGCGGATGTTGGTCGTGCTCTGCTGTGCCGGGCCTTGTAAACACGGTGTATGTCAAAGCGAGGTCGGGACTGTGATGTTAAATCGGATCGTCCATTCTTGTTGGGGAATGCGGTAGTGGAGAATTCGACCCTGGGTTTTGATCGGTCTTTGTTACCGAAAGCTTTTTTTACTCGTTCGGGTTTTGAAATTTTTTCGTAATTGGAGGTTCATTGTGAAATAGAAGAATGGACGGAGCAATGCGTAGTGACATGTAGAAATTTTCTTATCAGGGCGCAGTTGGTCGAGAACATCCATCTTTGGAGATGGGTTGGATTTAAATGAGTCAGGAAAGGAATGCTTTAATTAGGTGTGTAATAGTGCAATTGTGACACCGGGGAACACGCCGTTAAAAAGGGATGAATGAACTAATGCGTTTTACAAATTCCTTATGGTAACGAATTGCACTAAAACATGAATTTTCATTTGGCATCTTTGGAGATGGGTTGGATTTAAATGAGTCAAGAAAGGAATGCTTTAATTAGGTGTGTAATAGTGCAATTGTGACACCGGGGAACACGCCGTTAAAAAGGGATGAATGAACTAATGCGTTTTACAAATTCCTTATGGTAACGAATTGCACTAAAACATGAATTTTCATTTGGCATCTTTGGAGATGGGTTGGATTTAAATGAGTCAAGAAAGGAATGCTTTAATTAGGTGTGTAATAGTGCAATTGTGACACCGGGGAACACGCCGTTAAAAAGGGATGAATGAACTAATGCGTTTTACAAATTCCTTATAGTAACGAATTGCACTAAAACATGAATTTTCATTTGGCATCTTTGGAGATGGGTTGGATTTAAATGAGTCAGGAAAGGAATGCTTTAATTAGGTGTGTAATAGTGCAATTGTGACACCGGGGAACACGCCGTTAAAAAGGGATGAATGAACTAATGCGTTTTACAAATTCCTTATGGTAACGAATTGCACTAAAACATGAATTTTCATTTGGCATCTTTGGAGATGGGTTGGATTTAAATGAGTCAAGAAAGGAATGCTTTAATTAGGTGTGTAATAGTGCAATTGTGACACCGGGGAACACGCCGTTAAAAAGGGATGAATGAACTAATGCGTTTTACAAATTCCTTATAGTAACGAATTGCACTAAAACATGAATTTTCATTTGGCATCTTTGGAGATGGGTTGGATTTAAATGAGTCAGGAAAGGAATGCTTTAATTAGGTGTGTAATAGTGCAATTGTGACACCGGGGAACACGCCGTTAAAAAGGGATGAATGAACTAATGCGTTTTACAAATTCCTTATGGTAACGAATTGCACTAAAACATGAATTTTCATTTGGCATCTTTGGAGATGGGTTGGATTTAAATGAGTCAAGAAAGGAATGCTTTAATTAGGTGTGTAATAGTGCAATTGTGACACCGGGGAACACGCCGTTAAAAAGGGATGAATGAACTAATGCGTTTTACAAATTCCTTATGGTAACGAATTGCACTAAAACATGAATTTTCATTTGGCATCTTTGGAGATGGGTTGGATTTAAATGAGTCAAGAAAGGAATGCTTTAATTAGGTGTGTAATAGTGCAATTGTGACACCGGGGAACACGTCGTTAAAAAGGGATGAATGAACTAATGCGTTTTACAAATTCCTTATAGTAACGAATTGCACTAAAACATGAATTTTCATTTGGCATCTTTGGAGATGGGTTGGATTTAAATGAGTCAGGAAAGGAATGCTTTAATTAGGTGTGTAATAGTGCAATTGTGACACCGGGGAACACGCCGTTAAAAAGGGATGAATGAACTTATGCGTTTTACAAATTCCTTATGGTAACGAATTGCACTAAAACATGAATTTTCATTTGGCATCTTTGAAGATGGGTTGGATTTAAATGAGTCAGGAAAGGAATGCTTTAATTAGGTGTGTAATAGTGCAATTGTGACACCGGGGAACACGCCGTTAAAAAGGGATGAATGAACTAATGCGTTTTACAAATTCCTTATGGTAACGAATTGCACTAAAACATGAATTTTCATTTGGCATCTTTGGAGATGGGTTGGATTTAAATGAGTCAGGAAAGGAATGCTTTAATTAGGTGTGTAATAGTGCAATTGTGACACCGGGGAACACGCCGTTAAAAAGGGATGAATGAACTAATGCGTTTTACAAATTCCTTATGGTAACGAATTGCACTAAAACATGAATTTTCATTTGGCATCTTTGGAGATGGGTTGGATTTAAATGAGTCAGGAAAGGAATGCTTTAATTAGGTGTGTAATAGTGCAATTGTGACACCGGGGAACACGCCGTTAAAAAGGGATGAATGAACTAATGCGTTTTACAAATTCCTTATGGTAACGAATTGCACTAAAACATGAATTTTCATTTGGCATCTTTGGAGATGGGTTGGATTTAAATGAGTCAGGAAAGGAATGCTTTAATTAGGTGTGTAATAGTGCAATTGTGACACCGGGGAACACGCCGTTAAAAAGGGATGAATGAACTAATGCGTTTTACAAATTCCTTATGGTAACGAATTGCACTAAAACATGAATTTTCATTTGGCATCTTTGGAGATGGGTTGGATTTAAATGAGTCAGGAAAGGAATGCTTTAATTAGGTGTGTAATAGTGCAATTGTGACACCGGGGAACACGCCGTTAAAAAGGGATGAATGAACTAATGCGTTTTACAAATTCTTATGGTAACGAATTGCACTAAAACATGAATTACAGAGATTTTTTTTCCATTTTCGTTAGACGACCAACCAGTCCGTTGGTTAAAATGTTAGCCTCTAGATAGGAAGGTTCCTGGTTCGAATCCGGGTCAGTGCATGGATAGTTTTTCGCGTAGGGTGTAGAGGCGGCTGGTGCACCTTAAGTCTATCGTGGCCGAAAGTTCTCACGTTAGGTTGGTGTAGAAGTTTGGAGAGTGGGGTGCCAGCTCAGGTGTTGACTCTTCATCTGACCTTGGCTCAAAATTACGGTGTGTTCTCCTCGGATCTTTCCCTAGGGGGATTGATCCCGGACCGCCGTCAATTGCCCATTGTGTTACTCTAGTAGGACGTTATTTTAAATAATTCTCCAAAACATTTTCTTTAAAGAGCAAAGTAAGAATTCAAATGAATAGGTAGATGAACTGTTGATTAATTATTAAGTATAGGTATGGAGGTAAGGACTATTTTTAATATCAATGTGCTATGACTAAGAAATTTAATTATTAAAACGCAATTATACCAGAGAACATGAATTATAGATGACAGCTGACTTTTTGTTTTCATGTTAAAGAAAAGAAAAAATTAAAAAACTAATTGGAAGATTAATATTTAATTAATTAGAAGCATACCGTTACATTTGGAATTTTAATTATCATTTCATAAAACTGTTGTGCCATTATAAGTTTCATGTATCTAACGCGTTTCTGTATCTGAACGGAAATCATTACGTTATACCAGAAATGTAATAACAGTAAAACGTAAAAAAAAATTATTCGGTTTATCGGAAAGTATTTATAAATGAAAGAAAATAGTTTTTTTTTTGGTATATTCAAGGGCATTCTTGAATTTGCTCGAAATACTCTTATTGGAACCAATTCTAAATTCAACTCAATATTATTCGTACATAGAGCATATACGCAATGTAGCCATTGTTTTCTTTTTGTACGTTAAGTTTATGCACACTTCACAAAAGTGCTGCGTTGGAATCGGGAGTTTTATGGTCACTGTGTCCTATACTGGTAAGTAGTTGAATTTACGTTGCACTAGAGCAACACAACGGGCTATTGACAACGGTCCGGGATCAAACCGAAGGGTAATGGTAATTTTTGGTTAACGTCGTGCTAGAGCAACACAACGGGCTATTGACGACGGTCCGGGATCAGTCCCTTGAGGGAAAGATCCGAGGACAACACCTCGTAATTTTGAACCACGGTCAGATGACGAAGCAACACCTGAGCTGGCACCCCACTCTCCAAACTTCCACGCCAACCCAACGGGAGGACTTTCGGCCACGACAGATTTAAGGTGCACCAGCCGCCTCTACACCATACGCTTGCAAACATCCATGCCCGAACCCGGATTCGAACCAGGAACCTTCCGATCTAGAGGCTAACACCTTAACCACTATACCGGTTGGTCGGCTCAAACCGAAGGGACCCCCGTGTTGTACTTTCAATATCTTAATGGAATCCTACCCTCAAAGGCATATCTTCTTTAGGTGTGTACAGTCTTCACGGCCCCAATGTATTCTAGTGAACTTTTCCTTTACCACGAGGCTTACTGTCTTTAGTAAGCATGAGGGTTGCCCTCCCGAAATACCCAAGCGATCTTTCACTGCTTCATTTCATTGCACCAATTTCTCTGCTCCATTATCTTCCTAATCTCTCTTTTATTCGCTTTCCCAACACTTTTTAATAATGTCTTGCGTTTGGCGTACTGACCATATGACCCTTGCGAGGCAAAACCAGAACTACCAATCTAATCCCCTCTCAATACACTTGGAGACCTCCATATACAGAGGGGAAACGATCGTAACACAACGCCATTACAATGTCTCGGTCAAGTTATTCAAATGATCCAAACTTGAAAGTCCTCCCTCTTGCTCTGTTACGAAACACTGCGGTTGTATCCGGTGTTTGGTTAGTTAAGTCTAGGAGTTGTTTTTACTTTCTTTGGAGAGTTTAAGAAATTAACTCGTTAGTTTTACTCGCGGCCCACGCGTTTGACTTTGAGTTGTGGGTCAACCCAAAGAGACTGACTGTGTTTACCTCAAGTATCCAAGTGCAGGAAGCAACGCCCTCGACAATTACGCCGTATGTCCAAGTCCAATTAAATCTCGGATAGCTGCTTGGTTTGTTCTGAGGTAATTTCTGTTTCTACACATTGCTTTGACACCTCAACTTCGCCGACCAACCGGCATAGTGGTTGAGGTGTTAGCATCTAGATAGGAAGGTTCCTGGTTCGAATACGGGTCCGGGCATGGATGTTTGTAAGCGTATGGTAATGGTAATTTTTAGTTAACGTCGTACTAGAGCAACACAACGGGCTATTGACGACGGTCCGGGATCAGTCCCTTAAGGGAAAGATCCGAGGACAACACCTCGTAATTTTGAACCACGGTCAGATGACGAAGCAACACCTGAGCTGGCACCCCACTCTCCAAACTTCCACGCCAACCCAACGTGAGGACTTTCGGCCACGACAGATTTAAGGTGCACCAGCCGCCTCTACACCATACGCTTACAAACATCCATGCCCGGACCCGGATTCGAACCAGGAACCTTCCGATCTAGAGGCTAACACCTTAACCACTATACCGTTTGGTTGGCTGTAAGCGTATGGTGTAGAGGTGGCTGGCGGCCGAAAGTCCTCACCTTGGGTTGGTGTGGAAGTTTGGAGAGTGAGGGGCCAGCTCAGGTGTTGCCTCGTCATCTGACCGTGGTTCAAAATTACGAGGTGTTGTCCTGGGTTCTTTCGCTTAAGAGATTAATCGCGGACCATCACCAATAGCCCGTTGTGTTGCTCTAGTACGACGTTAATTAAAATTACCTTACCTTACACCTTAACTTCATGTTGCAGAAAATGTCTCTAGAATAAGAAAATAAAGCCAAAAACAACCAAACGAACTGCTCTGTGTCCAGTTTGAAAATTATTTCAATTAACACTTTATAGCAGGAGCAACACAGTTAACTATAGGCGGTGGTCCGGTTCAAACCCTAAGGTAATTGGTAATTTTTAATTAACGTCGTACTAGAGTAACACAACGTACTATTGACGACGGTCCGGGATCAATCCCCTAAGGGAAAGATCCGACCACAACACCACGCTCAAATGACGAGGTCATACCTGATCTCGCACTCCATGATCCAAACTTCCGCACCACGTCAACGGGAGTACATTGATTGGTTAATTGGGTCTACAAACGGTTTCGTGCAAAATTAGGAGTTGTTCTTGGGTCTTTCATTTCGGGATTGATCTTGGATTGTCGCCAGTAGTCCGTTGTGTTGCTTCATTGCTAGTTTGATTCAACCATCTGTTATGTGATAATACTCAAATAATGTCATTTTTTGTGCTACGTTAGTGGAAAGTAGTTGAATTAAAGTCCCTTTTGGTCGGTATTTCATTTAACGTCGCACTGCGGCAACACAACTGGCTATTGACGACGGTCGTTTTAAAACCCGAAGTGAAAGATTAAAGGACAACATCACGTAGTTTTGAACCACAGTCAGATGACGAGGTCATACCTGAGCTGGCACACCACCTCTCCAAGCTTCCACACCACAACAACGTGAGGACATTTCAAGCCACGACAGATTTAACGAGCACATACCCTTCCCCCTTTGTACAAGACGGTCTTTGGTTTAATTAACGCTGCACTTGAGCAACACAACGGGCTATTGACGACGTTTGGGATCAAATCCAAAGGGCGAGATCTGAGGACAGCACTAATTTTTTTTAACCACGGACTAATGACGTACTGCCCAACAATCAGTATTTTTTCTTAAATTATGAATAAAATTCATTTTTTAATACTTATTTCGATGAAATGCTCACGTTGGGTTGGTGTGGAAGTTTGGAGAGTGGGGTGCCAGCTCAGGTGTTGCTTCGTCATCTGACCGTGGTTCAAAATTACGAGGTGTTGTCCTCGAATCTTTCAATTGGGGGATAGATTCCATACCGCCGCCAATAGCCCATTGTGTTGCTCTAGTACGACGTTAACTAAAATTACCACTACCAATTACCTCGATGAAATGCATTTTTCAATACTTACCTCAATAAAATGATCCTTTGGACTTCTTATACCATTAAGGATGTGCCTCTTTTACGTTTACCATTTTCCATTACGCTACTGTATTTAATTATGTACTTTTGAAAAGGGCTCCGTTTTCATTTCTTTAGTTTTTAAAATGACGTCGTAATACTTAATTTTTCATTTCTTGATTATTGAGGTAATTAACTGCTCTCTGTCGAAACTGTTTACTTCTACTTTTTGAATCAAGATAAAGTAAAATATTGCTTGTAACGTCTCACAACACAAATTACTTTAATGATTTTAATTTCTGTGATTGATGATTTAACCGTCCATGAATGTTAATATTTATTTGTATAACTAAAATAGGAAAAGTTAAATTTTGGCTGATGACTAAAGGTTCCGCACAAAATTAATGGCTAGTTCTTTGCATTTCTATTAATTTAGTCACCATTCGTTTAATGTTCAACTTGGAAATTAATAAAAAGTGACGAACCTTATTAATCGTTTTAACGTTTATTAGTCTGTGCGTTTCGTTTTAGTCCTAAGATTCTTGGATTGTTTTGGTTGTAAGAGTAACGAAATGAATTATTTTCTTTGTTTCTTATGTCTTGTAAATTGAACATTTCTCATTTTGCCATTATAAGAACAGGTGAAGGTAGTTAAATTAATGTCATATTGGTGCAACACAACGGGCTATTGGCGGCGATCAGGTACCAATCCCGAAGAGAAAAATCCGAGTACGCCTCGTAATTTTGAACCACGGTCAGAGGGCGAGAACACCTGAGCTGAACGATCCAGGATCAATCCGCAGGCTACAGTTGAAAGAGTAGCAATTTAGCAACCTGAGATTTATGAGTTCGAAACCCGAATAATTCAAAGACCGTCCTTTATAAGGAAAAGGGGGTAGCGCACGTTAGATCGGTAGTTGCTTCAAATGTCCTTACGTTGGCGTGGAATGGGAGAGTGGGGTACCAACTCTCTTACAGAGTTATTGACCTCATGATCTGACCGTGGTTCAAAATTACGAGGTATAGTTCGATCTATCCCAGACCTTCGCCAATACTTGGGTTGCGTCGTCATGGATTTGCGTCGCCAATACTCCATTGAATTCCGTTGTCTTGGATTAACGTCGCTCATACCCCCTTGGGTTGCGTTGTCTTGGATTAACGTCACCAATACCAATTGAGTTGCGTTGTCTTGGATTAAAATCGCCAATAGCCCTTGGATTTTGTCGCCTTGGATTAACGTCGCCAATACCCCCTTGGATTGCGTCGCCTTGGATTAAAGTCGCCAATGCCCCTTGGGTTGCGTTGCCTTGGATTAACGTTCCAATACACTACTTGGGTTGCGTCGTCTTGGATTAACGTTGCCTATACCTCTTGAGTTGTGTTGTCTTGGATTAACGTCGCCCATACCCCCTTGAGTTGCGTTGTCTTGGATTAACGTCGCCAATACCCCTTGGATTGCGTCGCCTTGGATTAACGTCGCCAATACCATACTTGGGTTGCATTGTCTTGGATTAAAGTCGCCAATACCCCTTGGGTTGCGTTGTTTTGGATTAACGTCGCCAATACCCTACTAGGGTTGCGTCGTCTTGGATTAACGTCGCCAATACCCTACTTGGGTTGCGTCGTCTTGGATTAACTAAACGTCAACGAGGGATGCTTCAATTGGGACATGATGCACATGGCATCATTTCAATTAATTCGACCACCCATGCAAATTAAACTTGCAATATCCCATTTAACGGATCGCGTTCGTTCACACTCGTAGGGTCGAGCTCTCTTCTTGCGACTCGACTGGACACCTAATTGTTTCATAGGATTTTAATAGCTAAGATCTTTTAAACTTCTTTTTCATTATTTTAATCATTGTCTTTCTCTATTCCCAGTAGATTGACAACAAATAGCAGCGCAGTGGTGTTCGCACCCGTCTGTTTGTTCACGGGAAGCTAAGCACCTTCGGACGCGGTCACTACTTGGGAGGGTGACCAACTGAGGAAATGACCTAGCGGTCGGAGCTGCCGCCCTCTATGCTTTCCAGTAGCGGTTGATATTTTTAACCAGCAACCATTAATTCATTTTTATTTTTATAAATTCAATATTTCTGTTTTAAAATTTTTCCCTTTAAGCCCTATTCTGATGTGAAGATGAGCTGCTTTTGCAGCAGGTGCTTCGTAATGAAACGTCCAGTCCAGTCTTGGATTAACGTTGCCTATACCCCTTGAGTTGCGTTGTCTTGTATTAACGTCGCCAATACCCCTTGGATTGCGTCGCCTTGGATTAACGTCGCCAATAATCCTTGGATTGCGTCGCCTTGGATTAACATCGCCATTACCCTACTTGGGTTGCACTGTCTTGGATTAAAGTCGCCAATACCCCTTGGGTTGCGTTGTTTTGGATTAACGTCGCCAATACCCTACTTAGGTTGCGTCGTCTTGGATTAACGTCGTCAATACCCTACTTGGGTTGCGTCGTCTTGGATTAACGTCGTCAATACCCCATTGGGTCGTCTTAGATTAACGTCGCCAATACCCCCTTGGATTGCGTCGTCTTGGAATAACGTCGCCAATACCTCTTGGGTTAACGTCGCTCTGGAACACACCAGTGCGGGGTTAATTAACGATGTGCTTTCCTGTAGACATCTGTAAATTGGGCTGTCACAAATGGTGACATAACCGTGAGACGTTTAGCGTGCTCAGAGGAAGCCATGTGTTTTGAGTCCAATATGGAAGCCTGATGCATCAGATTGAAGGCTAGGACATCATTTAAAAATCTCTTTGATACTGGATTTCAGTTGGCCTTCAGTTCGTATAATTTATATTGGTGCTAACCTCTAACACTGGTACCCGTCTCCATTTTCTGATTAGTTCCCCGGCGCAAAATAATAATAAATTGAAAGGCGACAGATACAAACAATAGGCCTGGGGCAATTGACACACAAGTCTTGAGCAAACTCCCTCAGCAGAGTCCACAGCACGCATGAGCGATAATTAAAACTAAGCATCGCCTTCGAGTCTATGCTTCGAGCGTCCAAAGCGAAGGCAAATAAGCGGGCTAATTCTTTCGAAGGGGGCGTGGCGCGTCTCACGTAACAAACAATCGCCCAATGTGAGAACACTTAAGACAAGCGCCGGCCAATAGTAACACGTCACACGGACGGAAAGAACAGACGCGGTCCGACGTGCACGACGTCAAGGTCGCGGCGGCGTCGGACTTGTAGCGCCGGTTTTTTTATACTTCGAGGAGAGAAGACCGTAGATTTCGGTCACAGGAAGTCGGTATTTTGGGCACTTTCCGCACCAAGGCAAAACTCGAGGAGACTGTAAGTTATCGAGTGCAAGGAACATATTTCTGGGGGGTTTGCTTGAAGTTTCGATGTGACCAAAAAGTTGAATTTGCTTCAAAGATCTGATTGGAAGCTTTGCCAAAAAAGGATGATAAAAAGGTATCAGAATCAAGAGTTGGAAATGTCAAGTTTGTGAAAACCCTTATTTGGTCCTGTTGTATTGCAATTTTGTTTTCGCTTCCGAAAAATCCGTTTCAAAAGCACTTATATAATTCTACTTCCTGCGTATGTGGCATAAAAATCGGCAATGATAAAGGGCAGCAAACGGATATAAGTGATATAAAATAAATTGCTATGGGAATCTTCGCCAATTTTGCCGCTTTAATCGTGCTGGATTTGAGACATGAGGCTGCATAACATTGTTAAACTAAACGAACAATCGCGACGCTTTGAATAAACAAATTTGAGCTCGACGCTTTAAATATGCTGAATGGAAGACATGGAGCTGCATAGTATTGCTGAAACTGCTCGAAAGAGCTCGATGCATTACTGAAATTCTTCAGCAGTATGATGTCGAGAAGCAATAGAAAATATGCAAGATAGAAATCAGAGCAGAAAAGAAAATCTGAGCGAATGTGAAAATCGGTTGTCTGATTGGGTTTTATGGCGTAATGGTCATATCTGGCATTGATTATAAATTATTGTTGCGCCAAACACAGAAGGAAAGTTTTGCTGACTCAAAAGAGAGAAAACACCTCGGGACAAATAGAATCTAACAGAGTAATCAAACCTGCACCGAATACAACTCGCAAATTGATAGGGCAGTGGGCACACCCACTGAGCCATAACGTCCTCCGTGAAAATAATCTAAGACGTTAAAAAAAAACCAAAAAGCTTTTGAACAAGTGAAGTGCTGGGTTTGTGAAGGGGGGTTTCGAGACCAATTTCCAAAGAGGCAGGATTTCGGAAATATTCAATAAAAAGTTTTGTGAGTTTATTGGGGAAAAAAGTTTTCTAAATTTAAGCACAACTTTGTCCTTGAGACAGAAGTATTTCCCATTGTTATGTGTGAAGTGAATACTTTCGGCGCTCCGTCTTTAAAATGCAACTCTAATAAATCAATTCTACCTTTCGTGAGGACCCAAGCAATGATATTACTCTTCAGAAAAGAGGTGTCAGAAATAAGAGGACAGAAATAAAATTCCATTTCCACAAACGTATGGAGGACACAAAACAGAATACCTTGTCATATTTTTTTACGAGTAGGATTTAAACTACCTTAAAATTGGTGGAATATACACAATAAAAAATGAATTTTTAGGACTTAACAAAAAAAAATTTTACGTTGTACCTAAGGCTAAAACTATAGTTCTTGCGAATACTCGGTCCTGATTTTGGATTGTGGAATGAAAAAAGTAGACTTAGGAAGTTTTAAGAATAGTTAATTTTGAATGTTCAACAATTAATTTAAAGTTTATAATCATTTGTTGCCGTTCAGTATAAATTGTAGAGTAGTTCAGTAGTTTTCGATTGACGCGTCAATTACTCAGTCCTCATTCCATGCAATCCAGAGTCACACTTTCGGGATATTTCTCTAATTCTGAAATCATAAGAAAAAAAAACCAGATTTAATGCTAGACTTTTCATGTATACCGACGCATGTATACTGTCATGGGTACAGCTACACTCTACGTTTATAGCGGTGGCAACAACCTTGGCGATGTTTTTGGCGCACTTCTAGTGACGAGTTACGGTCGATTAAGGAATCTGTCTTTACGGTTATTGTGGTATTCGTGGCAACCTCGACAGTCGGTAACTTTCAATTTTCATTTTGAATATTCTAGAAAGTAATTCCAAAATCCGTTAAAGTCGTTTGATTTCATTGGTTCGTTAAAAAAATTTTCTTTGCTTCCATTGGTTATTTCAATTTTTTAATATCCTTTGATTACATTGGTCCTTTTAAAAAAAATTTCTGCGATATCATTGGTTCATTTATTTATATTACAGCTGTGGAATTTTCGTTTTTTTTTTTATGATTTTATCCCGGAACAGTTCTGACGTATCAGGTTGTATTAGTTCTTGATTTTCTTTCTTTTAAAAACAGACCTACTGTATTTAGTGTAATTGATAAGTTTCAGCGTATACCTTACCCATCAGTCGCAGTTTAGTTTTTCTGCTGATTCACAAGTGTTTTGAAATGCGTTTAAGTTTACCACTTTTTCTGAAAGTTTTTTTTAAATATACTCTTTAAAACGTTCTCAAATGTGTTTTCAAGCTTTCATTTTCCGTTGTAAAAATAAAAATATTTTTGAAATAAAAAGATTTTTGAAATGAATCTTGCCTTGGCGAACTTAGAAGTGCGCCAAAAAATTCGCCAAGACCGTTGCCACCGTTATAAACGTAGTCGGTGGCTGTACCCTGTCATGTATTCTGCTCCGACGCATTCACGTTAGATTAACCTAAAACTGATAAGTGATTTTAAAATCATACTTTTTTGTTTGATTATTTTGTAAAATGTTCATTAAAAGACGTATGTAATGCAAATAGCATACTTAACCCTTCGCTGTACAATATAAAACATAATTTACCTTATCAGATTTCTCTATTAAACTTAAATAATTTTGTTCATAAAACCCATTTTATTTAGAAGGAAAAATACGAACTTAATTAACATTTCATGGCAATCCTTGTACCTAAATAGAATGTTTGAATTTGACTGAAAAAATATTAATTGAAAGTATTTTTAGATTCACGTTTAAATAAACACTTTTATTTTATCAGTTCAGCAATATGTGCACATTCATATAAAAACACTTCACCAGAATTAACTTAATATATGTTTATCTTTCTATCTTTTTATTCTTTGACGTTCACTCTGTCGAAATATAAAAAGATAATTAACCACATCAAAATGTTTATGATGTGGTTAATTTTTGTTTATGATATGGTTAATTTTTGTTTATGATATGGTTAATTTTTGTTTATGATATGGTTAATTTTTGTTTATGATATGGTTAATTTTTGTTTATGATAAGGTTAATTTTTTTTATGTCATGGTTAATTTTTGTTTATGATATGCTTTAAACGAATATGTTTTTTTCCCGTTTTGCATGTTACTTGTTTATTGGATAGGAATAGGAAACAAACCCTTAGTCATCTGCTTTCTCAGCAGAACTGAAACATGGCATTTTCTTGATCCAAGGAAGTACTTATAAAAAAATTACGCAAAGTAACTTACCTTTCATTGGCGTGAATACGAATATACTTCTTTCCCTTTTTGCATGTGTCTTGTTTATTGGAAAAATATATTTGAAATGTCCCAGGTACAAAGTTACTTTTATGCATACACGTTGTTATTCCTTTCAAAATATAGAAAATTTAACTCTTTTTGTGAGTTTTTGAAATATATCTAATTTAGTATAGTGGATGCAGCCCTACATTAAAAACATCAGTCTTACTATACGTAATCCATCACTCAGAAGTGCATTTATAATTTCTTATTCTGCAAAGAAACAATGAAAAGGCTATTGTCTTAATTTAACCATCGTCGAAATCATAAATGTATACATTTCTTAGCTGTTAATTGGCAAACTATTCTTTTTAACTAATATTTATTCGTCTGCAATAACGCACAATTTATAATTGAAAGAAACCGAATGAAGAATCAATTATTCTTTTTAAAGTATTTCCTCGAAAAGTAGTTTCAATTCAAACCTGCGGTTATTTGTTTTACGGGAACGAAATGATTTCGAAAGAAAAATTATAACTAGGAAATACGGCGATTTCCATTAGAGTATTTATGGTTAAAGATAACAATGAAAAATTGGAATACGTATGATTAAGTATTTCAACCGGAAAATTAAAATGCGTATAATTAAGCACTTCATTTCTGTGAAAATTTGGAAACAAGATTAAAGAATCTATTTTTTTTAACAACTCTTCAAAGAGTTCAGCCGTTTCTTATTTCACACTAACTTAACCAGTCACATATTCAAACTCAAAAAACAACAAATCCAAACAACAAACTAAACTCAGCCATAAAAAGCAAACAAGCAAAATACCGGACATTTATTTTAACTGCATGCTAATTCTCCTCCCAGCTAATCAGATGGGCAAAGGAGAAGCATCTTTGCAGCGACCTGTCTTTTAGTAAAATATATGACCGTCCTACACCTACCGTAAAGCAGAATTAATTTGCCTTTCTAATTAGCCAGATGCAAAACCCGCCCGTATGCTTAACTGAGGAAGGCCGAATTGCATGCGACACGCCTTGTGTAGAAGGCAGCGCTCAGCTTTATAAATCCACTTTGCAAATTAAATAATACCGGTATTTTTGTGTGTTCAACCGAGCATCCATCTCTATTTTGTTTTTAACAATCCAGAGGCTAACTGTGGGTTAGTGTGACTTATTGCATTAAGCTAACGCGTGAGTAAAAGCCATAGCGGACGAACGAGGACAGGTTGGTTCCTGAATAATTTAGGCGTGGGTTTCAAGTGCTGTCCATTTATTTGTTGCAATAAGTGAAAATTTGGAAGTGAAAACGTTCAGTTTCAATGATTTATCAAACAAATTCTGGTTTTCATAATTTATTTGGAGATGACAATTTCAACTTGGAAGTACAGATGTGATTTTATGTTAAATGGCTCTCATATGTGTAGGCAAAATTATTCGGTTTACAGGTTTTCAATTTCGTCTTGTTCAGTCAAATTACCGTTTTCATACGCATCTCTACACTTAATAAATGTTGTTTACCAAATTAAGTTAGATATTTGTACAAAGCAGCAATTTTCAACATTTTTCAACATAGCCAAACACAAACTAATTACAATACTAAAGTTCTGCGGCACAACAAAAAGTATGTTATATTTTTTGGGGAGTATGTGAAAGAAATAGTTATTATTTTGATTGATTTCCTAGAAATCAGCAAATTACTGATCAGTTTTGCTCCCATATCGTTCATATAAACTGATTACTCAAATTTTGTGGCATAACAAAATATATTATAGTGTTTGCCAATCTAACTTACCTTTTTCATACGCATCTCTACACTTAATAAATGTTGTTTACCAAATTAAGTTAGATATTTGTACAAAGCAGGAATTTTCAACATTTTTCAACATAACAAACACAAACTAATTACAATACTAAAGTTCTATCTGCACAACAAAAAATATGTTATATTTTTTGGTGAGTATGTCAAAGAAATAAATATAATTTTGATTGATTTCCAAGAAATATATATAATTTATTTTAATTATAATTTTTTAATTATTAATTATTAATTATCATTAATTTACTATTAATATAAATATTAATTTATTTAAACATAAATAAATTTTATATTAATAGTAAATTACTGATCCGTTTTGCTCCCATGTGGTTCATATAAACTGATTACTCAAATTTTGTGGCATAACAAAATATATTCTATTGTTGGCCAATCTAACAAATAAGTGGTTGGCAGAGTGATTCTTTCACTGAAGGCATAACTTATAGCGCCCTCGGTGGGGGTCAGTTGTCCCTAATTGTGGAAGGAGTTTGACATGCTTCATTTAGAGCGGTAGCCATTTTCTAATCTGTAGATTCTTTACAGCACATTTTGATAATATTTTTAAACTGTTCTATCCATCAATAGAAAATATTGATCCATGACAGTCACCAATAGCTAGCTGTGTTGTTCCTATGCGACGTATTAATTAAAAATTTTACCATAAAATAAATAGAAAAGTCGTTGTTCAAGTTTACCGCTTTTGTTAAAAGGTAAATTGCTTTTATTTTTTTATAAAATACATAAAAGAATAAGATAAAAATAAAGACAAAATTCATACATTAGTACGATTTCATAATTAATTCATAAATAAAGGTTCTATATAAGTTCATAAGACAATAAAAAATTGCTCTTACGAAAAAAATATTTAAAGAATATTAGTTTTTAATCAGAAATTCAAATGGCGTTCAATTCGAATAAAATAGCCTGAGATAGTTGTTATGAAAACCTAGTTTGGTTGTTATGGAAACGAGATCCTAGATCCGACACCATAGTATTGTCAAGTGACCCCCACCGGGGGCGCCTGCGTCAATGGAATTTATCATGTTATTTAGAAGTCCATTGCTTCCTATGTCAGTGAACCCTCTGTCTTTTATAGTAATAGAATTTTTTTCCTTTTTGCTTCATGTAATAGCTTTTCAAAAAATATTTTTCAAACAATTTACTATTGATACGTTCTAACACAAAATGCTATTCAAAATTATTTATACGGGTATAACACGAAATTATTTGCTAACATATTTTTCAAAAGTTCAAGACTCGTCTATTTAAATATGAAATAAATCCTACACAATTTAAACTATTTCACTCAAGATAAAGCGCGCCAATGGAAAATAGCTGGCATACCTCGACATACTGCTATGCTTAGATTATAAAGACGATTTATAATGGTAGTTAAAATAAACGCTAAAATAAACCAGAAAAATTAATGCTCGATTGTATTTTTCTCAGAAGGGAGTTAATATCCACAAATCTGAACAACATCAAGGAGTTAATTTTTTTTAAGTCGCCTAAAGGTTTTAAGTTGGATTTGTGTGTGTTGCTATTTCGAATATATTCGACTAAATTTAGCAGCAAAAAGTGTGTTACATACATAAGATCTGATTTAATGCATGTATTTTTAATACTCCTATCTAATAATCATTCAAGAGAGACCAAATCTAATCATCTATGCATATTACATTTTATGTTAACGAGATTCAATTGTGGACTCAAAATATGTCAACTATTGTCATATCATAAAACACAAACCTAGCAAATACTAGATGATTATGAATAAAACTATTTTAAAGAAGTTAAGGGGGTCCAAGACACAAAAATCGTCAAATTTTCGAATTTTTTTTTTATTATTTTAAGAAATTCTCTGTGTTTTTCTGCTTAAAATGACGTCTAAATCATGTTTCTATCTTAATTAGAACTAGAGATGTAATAATTTTTGTGGTGCGTTGTTTTGAAAATCTAACACTCTTGACAGTTGTTGTCATGGCAACAACATCTGTCTTTAAAACTTTAAATGCGTTTTCCGCCATGATACATTTTTCAAGATGTCCTGTATTCAAATTGCTATAAGTCGAAAACCGACAAAGTTTAAGGGTTGAAATTTGGAATAAATATTTTTCAAACATTATACTTTAATTTTGATTCAGCAAATTTGAAACAAATATTTACTTTTAAAAATATGACTTTTTAAAAAACAAGTACCTTACAATTTTCAAAAATTTTCATTCAAATATTTTTTATTTTTTATTAAATTAATAATTTTTAAATTGCTGAATCAAAGTTAAAGTTTATAAATTTGTTAATAATTTACTGCAAGAATTTTGAAAATCGACCAAGAATATTTTGAGCCTTAGCAATTTAAAATGACCCCTCTTTTTTTCAAAAAATTTTAATTTAAAATTTTTAAAAAACTTTTGGAAAAATTTTGTGTTTTGATTTTGCTTATTAGTTGGATGGGTAATCAGTACAAAAAAATTCAAAATTCTAAATTAATTAATAAAAATATTTTTCTGATGTGTCCCGGACCCCCTTAATTCATCTTAAAATATTCGCTGTATTGAATCCACAAAAAGCTAAAAATTATGATTTTATGTGGTCATTTAGATTTGGTATCAAAGAATATCGACCCATTAAATGGAAATTGCAGATATATGAACTCACTTCAATTTATATTCATAACCAAATGCATTTCCCAAATTTAATCACGCGGCTTGCATTTAAATAATGAGTTGAATATTTAAATGCTTCATGGAGTGATTCGAATGGAATGATTGCTAAATCAAAGGGATTTTTTTGTTTCACCTTGTATTATATGCGGAACTCATAAGCCTACCTCGGTTTTAAAAGTACATTTCGGTTCAATATGAGCTCTGATAAAAACAGTGTCCAACTATCTGAAAAAGATCAACAGCTTTAAGGGGACGCAGTACCTAAAAATCACTCAAAGTATCGAATTTTTTTATTGCTTTAAATTAGAGCTATAACCTTTCTAAATAAGTGTGCAAAATTTTAAACTCGTAACTGCATTAATTAAAAAGTTATAGACACTTTTCTGATCCAAGACACAATAAAAATTACGCGCTTCGAAGTAGGTGTGCGACCTTCAGAGACGAAATTTTAAATTTTAATTCAAAGTGTGTTGGCAAGAATATAACGAAGATTCCTGGTGCTTTTACCAAGCTGCATTGGCTCTTGGTATAACTCTTGGTTCGCATATGAAGCATATTAAACGAATATATATCAACGAATCGCATTTTGCAAAAATACTGTCAATTTACCAAAGGCTTGCTTCAACTGAACTGTTACAACGTTCTGTAATGTGTACCTCACAAAACTCTAATGTAAGCATGCACAGTGCAATATGGAGTAAGTGCTCAAAGCAAAGTTGTGCATCACTGCAACGTGTTACGATTGCTGTTTTTAATGCTATCACATAATTCAATGTGGATACTCTAAAAGATATAGAAGGTTTTCAAAAAGAAAACAATCTTTCATTTAGTGTGCATTCTAAACATCTTGCTATCTATAAGGACTATTGTAGAACATAGTTAAGAAACAGAAAGAAGACCAGCAGTATATTTACTAGCTCAGAATGAAATTAAAACTGCACGGCTGCAAAGACAAAACATTCAACTAAAAAAAAGAATGAATTTTGAATTAAACTGGCTACTTTTAAATATACACACTGTTTAATGCCTTTTCAATTATATTTTTAATTTGTGTAAAGTTATTATAAACTGGATACTAAAAAAATTAAAATTCAAAACTGAAAAATTATGTATTGATGAATTTTTGAGTTCACGTCGATAACGAAATGTTTTTAAACTTCAACAAAATAACTTATCCTTACGGGTTATATTTTAGTTAAATAGATTTAAATTTGAGTGAAAAATGTTTTGAATTGCTTTAATTGTTATGGAAATCAACATATTAAGTCCAAATAGCTCTGAGTTTTGTAAATAATTTTTTATACGGGTTTTAAAACTTTAAAAGCATTTTTCTCAGCTTTGGTTTTTTTGGCACTAAAGGGATTCAAAATACTAAGGCTTTTTATGTATCACAGAAAAAGTTTCCAAACTTTTTACACTTATTTTTATATATCTTTAGAATAAAACTGTGTATGGATTTACATCTAAGTGCTATATTTATTTTTTTAGAAATAGTTAAATATAAACATTTTTATTTTCGGTGGTTTTTGTATCATTTTAGCTTTAAAAAATTGTATAA
Organism: Metellina segmentata; assembly: GCA_947359465.1. Classification (NCBI taxonomy): domain Eukaryota; kingdom Metazoa; phylum Arthropoda; class Arachnida; order Araneae; family Tetragnathidae; genus Metellina; species Metellina segmentata. The sequence goes on along the minus strand of OX375880.1, from coordinate 91,178,016 downwards.
AATTAACTATGTTTTTTATTTAAAAATCCATACACAGTTTTCTTAAGTATATTTAAAATAAAGTTGAGAAAAAAATGTGAAGCAAAAAAATAAAAATTGAAAGAGTAGAAACATTTTTAAAAAATTCAAAATAATTTGTAAAAATTGATTTTTTTAAAAAAATTGCTCATTTGACAAGATTTTTTCTTCTAAAATCAACTTATTGCTTACAAAACAATAGACAAACAACAATATTTTAATTCTAATATTAAAATTGAAGAAAATTTTAAAAATGGTAATGCGTCCCCTTAATAGCGGTGGGAGATAATTATTTTAATGGCAGAGCACTCAATAGGTGCTTTTTTACTTTTTGTGGTACAATTTGCTGTAAGGGAACAGGAAATTCAAAAATCATAAAAATCGATTTTTAATTTTTGAGTCAAAATTAATTATTATCAAATCTGTAACGAAGATAATTTTTTGAATATGATCACTTTTGACTGTTTCATATACAGTGTCATGAACATAGTATATAAGTATATTAAGTATACTAAAAAAGAGGCGTTTTTCTCAGAATGTGAATTTTGACGTTCTTCTGGTTCACAAATGTCCCTTGTGCGTTTTGTTTTATTTGTTTCTTTTTGGATAATCTTTGTCATCTGTTTTCGGTTTGCCAAATCTCGATGGCAATCTTTCAAAAATGCCGAAAAATTAGGAGAAAATGGTAGATTACTCATACACAATTACTGACTACACACTCTACCTAGACTGGATGCTGACATCAATCGAAAGCATGGGAGGGAGAAGAATCTGTACTGAAGACATCCATTGGCCATGACTAGCGCAGCATGGCCAAATATAGCCCTTGCACCATAAACCCCCCAAATCAACCAACCATTGCCCATGATAAAACCAATCGCAGTAAGAAACCATCTGAAGATGAAATTTTTTGTGCTACGTTAGTGGAAAGTAGTTGAATTAAAGTCGCGGTTGGTCGGTATTTCATTTAACGTCGCACTAAGGCGACACAACTGGCTATTGGCGACGGTTGTAATAAAACCCGAAGTGAAAGATTCAAGGTAATGGTAATGATAATTTTAAGTTAACGTCGTACTAGAGCAACACAACGGGCTATTGACGACGGTCCGGGATCAGTCCCTTAAGGGAAAGATCCGAGGACAACACCTCGTAATTTTGAACCAACGGTCAGATGACGAAGCAACACCTGAGCTGGCTCCCCACCTCTCCAAACTTCCACACCACACCAACGTGAGGACATTTCTGGCCACGACAGATTTAACGAGCACAGGCCTTTCCCCCTTTGTAAAAGATGGTTACTGACACTCTATGAAGATGAAATGATTGGCCAACGCATTACCTAATTGGTATTTTACAGTGAAAATCAAGAACGTTTTAATATAAAAACATCTCGCTCAGATTTCAAAGATTGGCGATTTTGCTTCAGTCTTTGTCGATATTTATTATTTTTGTGCCGCTTTTAACTTTTTAATCTGTAACAAATATTAATTTGTTTATGAAAGAAAGCCAGAGAGCGAGAGAGAGTTATTATGGGTGTAAATGAACCAGTGCCATAGCTAAGATGAGGCAACAGAACCAGTGGCCACGAGAACCAATGCCAACAAGGGCGGCATATCAAAAATATTGAATAGAGTTGTGTGTTTACCCTTTGAGAAAATGTTTCATAATTTTAAGAAGGATTATCCCCTTGTTACAGAAGTAATTTCCAGAATTATAGGCGATTAATGCATTTCATCTTTAGAATACAACCCTCATGTGGGTTTATCTTCGCGTTAAAAACTGCCCTGTAGTGGCCAGTCTGGTGCAGATACCTGTCCTAAACTGTCGCCAGTTCTGGGAAAAGGACAAGTTGTCCGTCCTGTTTCCATCTTTATTCCCTTTTGATCCCGGACTGTCACCAATAGCTCGTTGTGTTGCTCCTGTGCACGCTATTTGAAATTCATACCTCCCTATTTACCATCTTCACCCCCTTGGAGTGATACGGCAGTTTTGTCTTAACAAGATATCTCGTACTTACCAAGTTGACTAGATGGTGGACGAGATATCTTGTCGAAATACTTGAAGGGTTAAGCCTATCCAATCTTCTACAAACACCTCTGCAATCGTATTGCCATTCAGAAAAAGAGACAAAGCAGTAGTTGTTTATTCACAAACGCCTGGAGAACACGAAATAAGACAGGGTCGCTTCTGCTTCAGTTCCCAGATCCTAACAGGAGCCCTTAACGAAATGTTTTATACTACTTTTTATGTATTGTTAATAATTAATTGCAATAAAGAAATTATATTGTGAAGGAATATTTATTCATAAAATTTTCGTGGGACTAATTAATACATTTATCTTTATTATTTAAATCATGCGGTATCTTCATTAACATACGAATTAGTAGATTTTGTTTTGGACAAAATGCAGAATCTGCTGCATTTGCCCCAGGTTTTGAAACGTTAAGTTCGCCTCTAGATAGACGCTTCTTCATTTCTAATAAACAAGATTTTTACTTCGTTATATCACAGTACTCTCGATAGATCGCTTTTCTTTTCTTGTCCCCAAGAAGCGCAATGAAACTAAGGGTACTGTGTAGATAAGTTTTCTATATACCAGGGTGGGGCAAATGCGGCAATTCATTGATTTAAGTGCGGTTCCCATTGAAAATTTCAATCCGTTTTTCAGAACTTTTTTCACGAATCTTGTTAAATTGATTAAGTAAGTGAAGCGTGAGCTAAGTAAGTGAAGGTGAAAGAGGATCAGGAAGTGCAAATGCTGCACAAATATAAATTCATTAAAGAAATTTGGAAACTCGTGCCAGAAGCAAAATATCCAAGCTTAAAGACAGCTGCTTGCCATCTAATTTGAGTTTTTGGTACAACGTATCGCTGTAAATCTTTGTACTCCACAATGACGTTCATGTGAAGTCGAAATATATTTCACAGTTGACCAATCATCATATCACAGAATGGTTAAACACTTATTGACCTCATGCGTGCCCACTAATACTATATAAACTACCCTACAATATAGGACCGGAAACCAGCGGATTTGCATAAAATCCGACCACTTGTTTGAGGGTGTTTTTCGTGGTATGGCCTGGGACCTTCGTACGTTTTTGCAGGTATATTGAACGCCGACGCCTACATGAACATTTTGGACAATCAGGTTCTTCCTAAGCTCTGGCAATTTTATGGAATGGACGAATGTTACTTCCGGACGACAACGCTCCATGTCATGTTGCAGCCTCTGTCAAGCAGTGGTACCGAGGTATGAATGTAAAACGTCTTACCTGTCCTGCTCAGAGTTCAGACCTCTACCTCATAGAAAATTTACGGGATGAGTTAGAGCGACTCTTACGGACCAGGAAACCACGTCCGAAATCTACAGCTTTGACGACATTCTTGCAGCAGGAATGAACACAAACACCCATAGCTGTGTATCAAAACCTTGTTGAAGGTATGCCCAGAAGGGTTTTTAGTATAATTTCAGCACGTGTGGGGACTATCCCCTTATTAAAGCAAGTATTATTTCCCTTATACCATCACATCTTGATGTCCGGTCATTATTGTAGGGTAGTGTACAATGTCATTGTACTAGTATGTGAACAGAATATATTATTGGTTGCTTCACAGGTGCTGAGCTTCCTCTGCGACACGTTTATTAAATTAAAATCAAACTTTCGATTATCCGTGCCTATTCATATTCAATACGAATCCGAATAATCGATATATTACCGTGTCAATTCACATCCGAGCGTCGCTTTTTCACAGCCTCTCCAACAAGACTCGGAGCATAATTCATGTCATTACCGAAACGACGATTCCCAATTTGTTTTTATACTCCGAATACCCACTTTACCCCAAAATTCCCATCATCATCACCATTACCATAATCCTCGCATCGGTTATCCAGCATGCATAATTCAATCTCTTCACAATTCATCACTCAAAAACCTACCCGCCTATCGCACATCAATGCATCCAGCTGTCCTTCATTTACAGCAAGGCCGTACACAGCGGAGACATAATTCCTCATTTAGGACGATGGCATGGAAGCCTTCATTTGCAATCTCTCTCCAAAAGGGCATCCTGTCGTAAAAGCAAGACTTCATTTGCTTCTGGGCCTCAGGGGGGTGATTTAAGTGCACGGGGAATTCGATTTTGTATGATACTGCAGGAGAATACTGATTACAGGTTACAGACTAATGTGGTTACTGAGTTGGAGAACAGGGGGGTCTGGGTTTTGCCAAAGTTTGCCTAGGGATTGATGACTATGTTGGGAGCTTGTTGCACTTAGGAGTTCATTATGAGGATTTTATTGGACTTATGATTTTGATTGTCTTTTCATCACGCACTTAAAGTTGCGATAGGGCTGTTGCTGGCTCAAAATTGTAATTGTAGGGTCGCGCTTAAAATTATAGTACTCTCTTAACAAAATTTGATTTTGATATTCTCTCCATGACTTAATGTGTCATTGTTCTGTGAGTGCCGCGTTCTAGTGCATCTTACCTGCTATGGCGTCTCCATATTTGTGGACTCCGACTGATTCCTTAGGGCCGCGAATCCCCAGTTGGAAGTGTAACGGATTAGGAATCGGAGGGTTGCGAGTTTGAAACTCGGTCTAACCTAAGACCGTCGTGTAGACGGGGCTGGAGCACGTAAAATCCGTCGCGGTGTCAAATGTCCTCACGTTAGCGTGGTGTGAAAAGTTTGGTAATGGTAATGGTAATTTTTAGTTAACGTCGTACTAGAGCAACACAGCGGGCTTTTGACTACGGTCCGGGATCAGTCCCTTAAGGGAAAGATCCGAGGACAACACCTCGTAATTTTGAACCAAGGTCAGATGACGAAGCAACACCTGAGCTGGCACCCCACTCTCCAAACTTCCACACGCCAACCCAACGTGAAAAGTTTGGAGAGTGGGGATTTGGAAAGTTCAGAGTAACTCAGGTGCTTAATTCGTCATCTGACCGTAGTTCAAAATGACGAGATATTGTCTTCAGAACAATTCCAAAGGGAAAGATTCGCAGACAATACGCCGACCAACCGGTCTGGTGGTTGAGATGCCTCCAGATTGGAAGGTTCGTGTTTAAAATCCGGGTCAGTGCATGGATATTTGTAAGCGTGTGGTGTAGAGACTGCTGGTGCACCTTAAATCTGTCGTGGCCGAAAGTCCTCACATTGGGTTCGTGTGAAAGTTTGGAGAGTGGGGTGCCAGCTCAGGAGTTGCTCAGGTGCGATCTCGTTCTTTATCTGGTTTAAAATTGCGTTGTGTTTTACTCGGATCTTTCCTCGCGGGCTTCATCTAGGATCATCGCCAATAGACCGTTGTGTTGCTCCAGTGTGACGCTAATTAAATTCCCTACCTACATCTAAAAATCTCTTCATTTAAGAATAGCATATGCGGGTTTCCTTTGAGTGATACGTCACTGCATATTGCAATAATGCTCATAGTTGGAAAAAAATTAAATATATCCTAGAGAAAGAAGAAAGTAGAAAATTAACGATTACCTTAGAAAAAACTAGAAAGGAGTTTTAAATGTTTCAAATCACTTTTCATATTCCTCAGTTGCTGCAGACGTTCGCATATTTCCTTTCTGTAAAACAGTCGCAAAAACCATTCCATTCGTTTCCCGAGATAAAAAAATTGCGGAAGAAAAGCAAGATAAAAACAACTCCAAATCAATGAAAAAATCCTGAGCTCATTAAATAATTAGCGACGGTAGTTTGCTTTAAAAGTGTGTCCCAATCAAAAAAACATCCTGTAATTAAATGGAAGAAAAGTTTTAATTTTCATCCTTTGATTTAATTGTTCATTTTATCACTGAAGACAAATTATTTAGAATGGGAGTGAGAAAAAGTGTTCACCCACATCTGTTAACTTCTCGTTTTCAAAACATTCATTAAAACTACAATTCGTTTAATTGGGTTCAGGTATGGAAAAAAATTGCTTCGATTCAACTGAAAAAGAGAATATTTATCTTTCGATTTCGCAGATTTCGTAAATGTAAGAGCAAAAAAGGGTTTTATTTTTGAAAAGGCAGGCACCAAAGCGACTGACGAAATTCATACTCTTAATTAAAAATATGAAAAATGGGTTTTTATTTTATGATTCGATAAGTGTATTTAACCTTCTAATGGGTTAAAACGCATATATCCGTTCAATAATATGCAGTTTTTCCTGCATTACGTATAATTAGTTTTGACTGCTGGAGTATGATTTTGAAACTCTTTTCAGTTTCCTGTTGTCTATGCGCAGTCTATGTTTTTCTATTACATTTGTCTGGATTTTTATCACTTAATTTCTAAGACATTATAACAGGGAGATTTGATTAATACTCCTAATAACAGACAGCATTGTACACTATACTGATTGGACATCCGTAGAAATTGACCTTTGGAGTTCGATTGCACCTAGTCACCCTATCCCTAAAAACTGAGCCCAAGGGTCTTGTTCCCCTAGGAATCGACACCTATACCAATGACACAAATGACCATCAAACGCGTGCTTATAAGCGCAACCAAACATTTTTAAAACAGTTAATACTTTGCTGGCCACACAATCTTTCCGAAAAACTATAAAAACATCTAATTAAAAAATGAATCCGTTATGCAACCTAGGCTTCCCTAAGTGAAAACTAACCAATTTTGACTTTCTAGACCAAATGTTCCCAAATATTCCTTCAACCTTTAAATGTCTGAATCTGAAGAGCTCACACGTGTATCCCTTCTGTAACCTGCAGTCTTCAATGCAAAACATCTTGTCAGTTTTGAGTAACAGTATCTTTCATGGGATTCTTACAACCTGTGTGTATATGTGGTTATTTAGATATTAACTATCTCCTGAAGATACACGGCACAGATTTGTCCCTCAATTTGCAGTCTTTTGAGCATTAATTCGGATTTTTCACATCGGAATCCATCCCGGATAGTTGCATATACCCATTTGTGTTGCTCTAGTGCGATGTTAATTCCCCTACCTACGAATGTTACTGGCGAAACTTTAATTTTTCTTTGATGTTACTGGACCGTGGTAGCCCGGTTAGAAGTAGGGATGCGACATCGATGTCGATGTTTTAAAAAAAAATATCGATGTATTTAACATCGATGTATTGGGGTCGATGTTTTGGTAACATCGATGTTTATACTTGTCGATGTTTTTACGTTGTCAATGTTTTATTTTTAAATGAAAAAAGTACCGTTATAAAAAATTTTTAAATAACCAAGTAGCATAATTTTTATAATCAGCAAATTGAACATACTTTTAGACCAAAGCGACCAAGGATGAAGGGTCTGAAAAGTAGGGATGCGACATCGATGTCGATGTTTTCTAAACATTGATGTTTTAGAAAAAAACATCAATGTATTGGAGCCTATGTCGCATCACTTGTTGCTGAACCAGTTTTAAGAAATGGGGAAACAAGTTTAAATACACTGAATTTTAAAAACATCGATGGTTTGGGGGCGATGTATTCTCAACATCGATGTTTTAATTTTGAGCGTCGATGTTTTGCTGTCGATGTCGCATCAATAGTTGCTAAACCAGTTTTAAGAAATGGGGGAAAAAGTCTAAATACACTGAATTTTAAAAATATCGATGGTTTGGGGGCGATGTATTATCAACCATTGATGTTTTGCTGTCGATGTAGCATCACAAGTTGATAAACCAGTTTTAAGAAATGGGGTTAAAAGTTTAAATACACTGAACTTTAAAAACATCGATGTTTTTGGGTCGATGTATTATGAACATCGATGTTTTAATTTTGAACATCGATGTTTCAAAACATCGATGTTTTGCTATCGATGTCGCATCCCTAGTTAGAAGACTAACGGATTAGCAACCGGAGAGTTGCAAGTTCGACGAAATTAATATTTTATATTCATATGTTTGTAAAGATCTTTCCGCCCATTTGGGTGTTCCGCTGCCTTAACCCATCAACATATGTAGGGCCTCAAAAGAGATCATATGTAGGGATCCGTTAAAACATGGCGCTTCTGGTGTGGATGTTTTTTTTTTAACTTATATGATTACTCATAAGTATTTAGTGATATCCAAATACTTATTTTTGGGGGATAACCTCATTTTTTAGGGGCCCACTCCTAAAAACTGAAGGACCCTGTCCCTAAAAACTGAGCCCAAGGGTCGTGTTCTCCTGGGAATCGACACCCATACCAATGACCCAAATGACCATCAAAAGCGTGCTTTTTAAGCGGAACAAGACATTTTAAAAACAATATGCTTCGCTGGCCAATCTTTCCGAAAAACTATAGAAACATCTTATTAAAAAAGTTTAAATGAAAAGAATGAGGGAATAACAAGCTTTGAAAGTCTTAAGGTAATTGTGATGGAGGTTCAGAGCAGGCCTCGAAATAGATTTTATAATACAGGTGCACACGGTGAATCTAAGTTTTCAAATTAGGTGCACAGGTTATATTTTAGGTGCACATTAAAAAAACTTAATATAAGAGCATTAATGTAATGTAAACTACTTTATTAGTTATGTATGTTTATATAGGTTAGAAGTAGATAGTAAATAAAAATATAAAAATATACATCTAAATTCTCCCTTCTCTAGCGCACGGCTGTCGCTTCAACCGAGACATCTGAAAAATGTTTCAATTATCGGAAAATTCTTTTGGTAGTAGCACAAGTAAACCTTCATCCTGTATAAACCCGTTACGGCCCAGCTATTTTGTTTTCGCATAGTATTTATTTAGGAATTTTAATTACTACGTTCCTTTAGAGCAAGAAAGGTCGATTCTAGTATTTTGTTCAAACATCAAAATAACATAAAACACGTCCCGTCCCCCCCCCCTTTTTTTTTAACGTTATGTGCACTGCGTGCACCTAGCGGGAAAAAATTAGGTGCACAATTCTATTTTCATGTACACCTGTACACCCGGGTATTTCGAGCCCTGGTTTAGAGTATTAACTAAACTTAATAGACTTATTGAACTCATTTGTATGCATGTATGTATTTTAGGTGAGGTTGTGATGGCATATGACTTTGCGCGAGTCGACTTCAAGTAAGGTTTGCTCGTTAGGGGAAAGGGCTGCAATGCACAAAATGATGACTGGTGATCGTCAAAGGTGACTGTTTCGCTAACTCATTGATGTCGCTTCCGGTAATGCACAATAATTAGGACAGAATTCCCGCTAAAGACAACAACTGTGAAAGATCCTTGTTTAAGTGTAACCTGTCTCCTAATATTCAACGGCTCATTCAAAATCATGACTTAAATACCATCTTATCAGAGGTAGAATACTGGCATTAGAAGCCTCATAAGTTAGGTATATTTTCTCAATAAATTTTTCATATAATTTATTGTTGATCTACCTGATGCCCGAAGCTCAGACCGATATTAAATTGACACATTCTTATAGCTCGTGGTTAGAAAGCAGATAACTTCGCTGGAGTCCATTTCTTGCGAAGTTATTCGCTCGCTATGTATAAGCTTCTCAGGATGTAAGTTATTGAGAATGGCTTCTGAAAAGTTTGCGTTTGAGTCGCGCAGATTTTGAATTAGTCAACTATTTAGATTTTGTGCAGGTTAAACGTAAACATTTCTCGTAAACAACGCTTCCCCGAAATTGGCGTCATTGAGAAGTTTCTGGCTCCAAGACTATCATTCAGTACCGGCAGCGATAGCAGTGATTGCTTACAGGTGAAACAATCATCCTTAAAGGGGGTCTACGAACATGATTTAGCTTAGCAGCCTTTTCCTTACGTATTTGGTATTTTTAATTAACGTCGCACTGGAGCAACACAACGGGCTGTTGGCTACGGTCCGGGATGAATCCCCGAGGAAAAGATCCAAGGACAACGCCTCATAACTTTGAACCACGGTCCAATGACGAGGTCACAGGTCGGTGGGAAGTGGAATTACCGTCGCATTGGAGTTACACAACGGATTATTGGCGACCGTATTGTCTTCGATCTTTCACTTTGGAATTGATCGTAAGACAACAGCTCATAATTCTGAACTACGGTCAAATGACAATGTAATCATCCGAGTTGGCACCCGCCGACCAACCGGTATAGTGGTTAAGGTGTTAGCCTCTAGATCGGAAGGTTCCTGGTTCGAATCCGGGTCCGGGCATGGATGTTTGTAAACGTATGGTGTGGAGGCGGCTGGTGCACCTTAAATCTGTCGTGGCCGAAAGTCCTCACGTTGGGTTGGCGTGGAAGTTTGGAGAGTGGGGTGCCAGCTCAGGTGTTGCTTCGTCATCTGACCGTGGTTCAAAATTACGAGGTGTTGTCCTCGAATCTTTCCCTTAAGGGACTGATTCCGGACCGTCGTCAATAGCCCGTTGTGTTGCTCTAGTACGACGTTAACTAAAATTACCATTACCATTACCATTACCGAGTTGGCACCCCAGTCTTCAAACTTCTACACCCTGCCATTGTGAGAACATGGCCATCACATATTTAACATGCTCCAACAACCACGTACATGATGGTCTTTGGTTGGATTGAGTTTGGAAAACTCGTAACCCTCCGCTTGTTTATGTGTCACTCTACCAACTGGGCTACTATGGCCCAACGTAGAGGAGAGAAAAAGCCGCACACGAAACCCATGAATTAGAATAATTTAAAAGAACTGCGCAGAGGCGTTGATTTTGCGTAATTACGGATCTTCGGAGAAAGCCGGTATCGGCGGTTTTAATTAAAAGATTTGCGTTCACCGTTATTTTGTTTTCCCTAGGAAACTCCAATACATTATTTTCTGTCTTCGAGTGAGTTTGTTATTCGAAGGGAAAGGGGGAAGAAAAGACTTGGAATTTCGATGTGGATTTGCGGAGAGTGAATTTTTTTAGCTTTAATTTACTACTTCGGGTTTCGAAAAAAAAATTTCTCACCCGTACCTGTTCACTTGTTTTGATTCAGAATAAAATAATGTTTGCATTTCGCACAGTAGAAGCAGTATTTTCCATAATTTAGGCGTGGCTCAAAATTACGTGGTGTAGTCTTCGGATATTTTCCTTCGGGTTAGGGCCGCCTAACCGGTATAGTGGTTAAGGTGTTAGCCTCTAGATCGGAAGGTTCCTGGTTCGAATCCGGGTACGGGCATGGATGTTTGTAAGCGTATGGTGTAGAGGCGGCTGGTGCACCTTGAATCTGTCGTGGCCGAAAGTCCTCACGTTGGGTTGGTGTGGAAGCTTGGAGAGTGGGGTGCCTGCTCAGGTGTTGCTTCGTCATCTGACCGTGGTTCAAAATTACGAGGTCATGTCCTCGGATCTTTCCCTTAAGGGACTGATCCCGGACCGTCGTCAATAGCCCGTTGTGTTGCTCTAGTACGACGTTAACTAAAATTACCACTACCATTACCATCAAACCCTAAGGTGCCGACCAACCGGTATAGTGGTTAAGGTGTTAGCCTCTAGATCGGAAGGTTCCTGGTTCGAATCCGGGTACGGGCATGGATGTTTGTAAGCGTATGGTGTAGAGGCGGCTGGTGCACCTTAAATCTGTCGTGGCCGAAAGTCCTAACGTTGGGTTGGCGTGGAAGTTTGGAGAGTTGGATGCCAGCTCAGGTGTTGCTTCGTCATCTGACCGTGGTTCAAAATTACGAGGTGTTGTCCTCAGATCTTTCCCTCAAGGGACTGATCCCGGACCGTCGTCAATAGCCCGTTGTGTTGCTCTAGTACGACGTTAGCTAAAATTACCATTACCTTCGGGTTAGGTCCCGGACCGTCACCAGTAGCCCAATGTGTTGCTCCAGTGCGACGTTAATGAAAATGCCTAGCTACCTACCAAAATTTAGACACGATGGCTTGGTGTAGAAGTTTGGAGAAGCTCAGGTGTTGACCTCATCATCTGACTGTAGTTTAAAATTCGCTAGTTGTCCTCAGATTCTTCTTTTTGGATTGTTTCCAGACCGACGCCAATAGCCCGTCGTTTTTTTACAGCGACGTTAACGCAACTACCTACCAAAATTTTGGTACTTCGGTCAGCTTTTTGTGTTTAAGCAATTTGCCCCTTCCAATTTTTTTTTGTCTAATTTCGTCGATTATTTTTGTTATATGATTTATTTAATAGCACAAAACTATTTTACAATTTGACTGGAACCGAGTTAAAAGCCAATTTCGATAATTAAAAACTCAGATAATACGGACGTAGTAACACCCCCTAAAACAGCCTATAAAAATTAAAATATATTTTATGTTACAACTACGATCTACTGAAAGATTCATAAAGCAGGAATTAAAAATAATCTACATTTGGGATTTTTGTAATACTAGGGGGCCTGCCCCCTGCTCGCTAACGCTCTCCAACCCCCGGAGGATTGCTTCGCAATCCTCATTGGTTCGCAGCGCGAACATATGCTCGCTTCGCTCGTATCAATGAAGACATGTGTCCTAGCATAAGAGAATGTTTACAAATATGATATTCCAAAAACATATTTTTCAAACCTAAATTTTTTTGCTGCTTTTCAGAAAATATATATACAGTACCTATGGAATCAGAATTCAAATGAATATTTTGAGCAAATTTGGCGGCTCGAAATATGAGCGCTGATTTGGAAATTGAATACCCAGCATGTTGTTTGTGTGTACATTTACCCCTGCACTCGAGCCACCCACGCTTTTTTATTGAGTTTGTAGTCGAAAGTTGTAGTGCAAGCGTCTTGTTGAACTACAATTGTTGGCACTGAAAAGGACCTTTTTTTTTAAATAGCCCTGAAAAGATCCTACGCTTTTTTTTATTTCTATTATTAACTGCAACAGCTCGACTAAAATTTTTTTTCTCAATAAAATTTCATCCGATAACGCTATAAATTCAATGGAAGCGCGAGGCTTCGTGATAAACAAACAATCATACAATATTGCCAAAACGCGATTACAAATAACGTCTTTTTTGCGTGCCATGTAAGAGAATTATATATATAGATGTATTTATTACCGGTTTACTAGCCCGGTTGGAAGAGCATCGGATTAGCAACCGGAGGGCTGCTAGTTCAAATCCAGTCCAAGATCTGGTGCACGTTAAATCCGTAGTGGCCACAAATGTCCGTGACGAAGTTTGGAGAGGGGGGATGCAGTTCAAGTGTTTCCCGTCTTCAAAATTACGTGGTGGTGTCTTCGGATCTTTCCCTTTGGGATTGATCTCGAACCGTCGTCAATAGCCAGTTGTGTTGCTCTAGTTCGTCGTTAATTAGAAATAACAATTCTAATTCTATTTATTACGTGAATGTTTTACAATAATTTTTAGAATAAATCTGGACGTGATTACGAACCTGTTTAACTCTTCTGACCTGAAAGTCCTTAGCGGTCTCGTGTTTCGCAGCACTTTCTAGCCTCCTCGGACAAAGACCATACATTTGTATTCGAAGCTTCATTTAAAGCTTAAAAAAATACTATCTATCCGACTCAGATAACGCATACAATCGATTAGCAAGAGTTCGGATTACCAAGGTTCTACTAAATTGGAAATGTGAATCATCTTTCTCCATTCAGAATTCGAATTTTAGGAACTTGCGTTGTCTTGCTTATAATACTTTTTTTCTAAACTAGGGGGGATTCGTTCCCTGCTCGCCCACGCCCGCAAACCCTAAACTTATAGCCGCATCTGTAAAAATCTGAAAAATTGCCTAGGGAACACAATGAAGTACAAATCATGTTAATTTCGTAATTTTCTGAACAGTATTTTCTCGGGAAACCGTCTAAGAAACGAACGAAAAAACCCAGTCTTTAATCCTGCGGTGGAGTAAACTGCTTTTAATATAGAGAGATATCCACTCGCGCGATACTCTTGTTTAAATATAATTTATTGTGTGTGTGTAATAAGACAAGTTTGTTTCATATTTATCATCACTGAGAAGCATAAAGATTTCTTTTTACCTCAAACAACTTTTTTTTCGAACTATTTCAGCTCTATGACAGCCAGTTAATTATTATGGTCAGGTTTATGGATAATTATTATGGTAGGTAGTTATTTTAATTAACGTCACACTGTAGCAACACAATAGCTATTGGTGACAGTCCTGAATTAACCCACTTAGGGAAAGATTCGAGGACGAATTTTAAACCAAGGTCAGATGACAAGGTCACACCTGAGCTGGCACCCCACTCTTTAAACTTCCACACCACGCCAACGTAAAGACAGTTGAGGTCACGATATATTTGACGTGAACTAGTCCCCTTTGTACATGATTGACTTTGGTTGGATTCGAACTCGCAACCCTCCGGTTGCTAATCCGGTACTCTTCCAACCAAGCTATCGTAGCCCTGAGAAGCATTATGGAAATGCTCATGTACTACATCCAAATCACACAAGTTGAATGCTCCATTTTACATGAATGCTTTTAATGAAATTGATTCCTCTTGTAACAACTATGTAAGCTGTTGATTCTTTCACTCACATTTCATATCATTAAAGAGCCAGTACTTAAGTTGGTAAGTACCTTATACCTGTACTTACCTTTTGATACAAGCAAGCAATATGCATCGACTTTCGTCTTCATAAATAAATGTGTTCATGAAAAAGCTTTAAAAAATCGTTTTTAATAGGTGTTGCGCTATTGGTTGAAAAACACTGGCATAACGGATCGTAATTTATCCTTTTAAAAATTGGATCTTAACCTCGCATAACAAATTCCATTTCTTAATGTGGGTCCCCTCCCATAAACAATCCTAGCTGCCCTACTGATTAGAGATGTCCCACAATTAAACCAAAATGAGTTACCCAATTATTCAAATACGAACTAAGATTAGTTTTTTAGCTCTACAACAACTAGATTCCGTCGTATCATAGGTATTAAATTTCTATAGATTTAATTTAGATTAAGAAATATGGGTCACCAACTAAATTATGATCCAGGGTGGAACAACTGACTTCCATTAAAATTATTTGAACATAAAAAAGGTCATCTTTTTTTCAAGAAATATTCTCGTCAGTCAAGTCTTATGCCATCAACAATGCAAATTTCTATTTCTATTTTAATTTTTTTCTTTGATCTAACTTCCTGAACGATGATTAGTCCCGGTTAAATTAGCCCCAGTGTAACAAAAGGTGACCGTTAAGCAACAAAACAAATCCTTTCCAATGACATAACATTAGTTTTAATTAGAAATTTCCCTAAACTAAGTTGAAATTAGGAACTTGCACTAGTGAGGAAAATGCTCATTTCTGTGCTTTATTAATAGATTGATCGTCAAAATGTTCAAAAACGACAGTTAAAACCCATAAAATTGACTTAATTAATTAAAATTTCAAGTTTGAAGTTACCGAAAAGCAGATGACCTCAAAACGCTACGTGACATCATTCTGCATGATGTGATGTTTACGTTTGTCTAACGCATTGAAATTTCATATTGCTTGGTCTTTTAATTTTTAAACAATCAATTCAAATATTTTTTCTTGCTATTTTAACGTCGCTATAAAAGTAAATAAACCGTCATAGTGCATAGTGACATCACAAGAAACGGCGTTGGAAAACTAGCGTTTTTGAAATGGTAATGGTAATTTTAGTTAACGTCGTACTAGAACAAGACAACGGGCTATTGACGACGGTCCGGGTAATGGTAATGGTAATTTTTAATTAACGTCGTACTAGAGCAACACAACGGGCTATTGACGACGGTCCGGGATCAGTCCCTTAAGGGAAAGATCCGAGGACAGCACCTCGTAATTTTGAACCACGGTCAGATGACGAAGCAACACCTGAACTGGCACCCCACACTCCAAACTTCCACGCCAACCCAACCGTTTTTGAGATGAAGTAAATAGTGCGAACTTTAAATTTTTTGTTTTACCTTTTCGGGCTATAAAAGTAAAAAAGAAAGATACTTTCCATCATATTTTTTCATTTTCCATATTATAAAAATATAAACAAAAAACGTTCAAGTTCCTTATTCTCCCGAATGGAACTTAGAAATTATATCTCAGTGATCAGTAGAAAACTGTATCGCTCGTGCGAGTGCAATACGTAACAGGAAACTCAATAACGACAAAGAGCAAAAGAATTTGGTCCTTTTGAAGAACTTCGTCTAGAATGCAAATTATAACCTCATCACACAGAAACACCACTCGAAGCCGAAAACGACCTCCTGAAATTAAGCAGCCATTTTCGCATCTTCACGTCTCGTTAAGTCTTGTCTTTTTCTAACTTTTTCGGTTCACGGCTCTCTACGTAAACCTTACATCTCCATGGAGCATTGGTTTAAATATTACATTCATATAAATTGTGTACACTAAATATTTAAATTAATCGAATATGATTAATTGTATCAATTTAATTGTAGAGAATTAAAAAAATTGTGCTTAATGTTTGTATCACAAAGAAACACCACTCAAAGCTGAATCCTTCAAACTGAAACTAAGCAGCCATTTTTGAATCTTCACGTCTCGTTAAGTCTTGTCTTTTTCTAACTTTTTCGGTTCACGGCTCTTTACATGAACGAGAATCTCTGTGGTTCATTTGAATAAAAGTGGCGTTCGAATAAACTGCGAATATAAAAAAGATTTTATTTCTTTGATTGGTTTAATAACACTGTCAAAAATTGCAGAAATGATAACTGATATTCGTAAACACCACTCAAAGCTAAAACGTCCCCCTGAATGTAAATCTAAGTACCCATTTTCGCATCTTCACGATCCGTCTTATTATAACTTTTTCGATTCACGGCTCTCTAAGTAAACTTAAATCTCCGTGGCTCATTGGTTTAAATGTTACATACGAATGAATTATGTACATTAAATTCTTAAATTAATTTTGTTTTATTAATTGTATCAATTTTATTATTGAGAATTATAAAAATTGTACCTAACGTTTGTATCACAAAGAAACGCCACTCAAAATGCCACCCTAAATTAAGCAGCCATTTTCGCATCTTCATGTCTCGTCAGCCTGTCTGTTTTTCAACTTTTTCGGTTCACCGTTCTTTACATAAACAAGAATCTCTGTGGTTCATTTGGAAAAAAAATGCCTTCGAAAATTAACTGCGAATATGATAAATATTTTATTTCATTGATTGTATTAATAAAACTTTCAAAAATTGTACCTAATGTTCGTAATCATTATATTAGGACACACTACTAAAAGCTGAAAACGTCAATCTGAAACTAAGTAGCCATTTTCGCATCTTTCGAACTAGTTTTTTTTTCTTATTTTTTAGGTTTACGGTTTGTTTTTTAAATCTTCGTGGCCCCTTTCTATAAATATTATACGTGAATAAATTGTGAAAATTAAGTATTTAATTAATTGAAGTTAATTAAATACTTAATTTTCGTTCTAACTAACGTTCGAATCATAAAGAAACACCACTTAAAGCTGAAAATGTCAACCTAAAATTAAGCAGCCATTTTCGCATCTTCACGTCTTGTTAAAAGTCCTTCCAACTTTTTTAGTTCACGGCTATCTTTACGTAAACAAATCTCCGTGGCTCATTTGTATAAATAGGCTATCTTTAAGTAAACAAATCTCCGTGGCTCATTTGTATAAATGTTACATTCGAATGTATTGCGTACATTAAATTCTTAAGTTAATGAAGTTTTATTGATTGTGTTAATTCAGCTATCAAAAATTGTGTAAATGACTACTAAAATGAAGAATTATCACTCAAATAAATACACAACTAAAGTAAAGAATTATCACACAAATAAATACACAACTAAAGTAAAGAATTATCACTCAAATAAATACACAACTAAAGTAAAGAATTATCACTAAAGTACGTGAGTGGTGTTTCTTTATGATCAACATAAATGGTAATCATAAGAGAACATTACTTGAGGCGTAAAGCAGAACGCAGGGGTCTGAAATTAAACAGCCATGTAAACACATCTTCACGTATCGTGAAACCAGTCATTTTCAAAGTTTCGGTTCATGGCTCCCTGTAAACGTAAATTTCCGCAGCTCATTCGTATAAAAATGTAAATTAAGTATTAAAATTATTTTATTTAATTGATCGTACTAATTCCAAGCCTAAAAAATAGATAAAACAAGTAACGTTCATATTCAATATGAGAAATGAAGACAACAACGATCAGTTTAATGGTGAAACATAGTCTATGTCTGCTACTTCTCGGAAGGTGGAGAAAATGGAGAGTTCATTGGTTGGTTTTGATTGAGTAAGGACGATATTCGGTCAAGCTGCGACCGACACAAGACAGAAAACGTCAAGTAATGGACATACACACAATACAGGTTTTACTGACACCAGAAAAATGCAGGGTGAGTTACCGAAATCGTACCTGTGCCGCCTGTAACTCGCAGGTCCCAAGCGCAGTGTGCAAACAAACTGAGACACCAATTCTAAACAGACGCAAAAAGCAAATTTGGTTGGTTTTTCTGATGCAAAGGTCGGATCTGGCCAAGCTGTGACGATCAACATCTCATCCATCAAGTAAATGAACATACACTCAGACAAGAAAGGTTTTACATGCACATAAGAGAGGAAATACACCCAGGGGCAGTCACAGGAATCAAACCCATGCCACTTACAGCTGGCAGGCTGATGTCACAGGAGCAAATCCATTGGTTGGCTGGGTTTTATGGCCCAAGGGCCATATTTGACCAAGCTGTCTCAAATGCAAGACAGAAAATGTCAAGTTATGGACATACACAAGGAATGTTATACTCACACGCAAGAGAGAAATATATCTAGGGTAAGTTACAGAAATTAATGCAACTCGCAGGTTCTTAGCACTGTGGACGAACTCACTGAACCACAGCTGATAAAGAGACATAACAATTTCTTTCCTCCCACAATAATCATTCACATTATTTGTTTGTTTTCTTACAAAAACAAAATTTATTATTGCAGTCAGCTGAAGTCCTCTGATTTTTCAGGGTCCAGGGCTGGAAAAAAGACATGACAATTTCTTTTCTCTCGCAATTGTCATTGATATTATTTTTTTTTCTTTCAAAAACAAAATGTATTATTGCAGTCAGTTGAAGTTCTCTAATTTTTCAGGGGCCAGGGCTGGAAAAGAGACACGACATTATTTGTTTGTTTTCTTATAAAAACAAATTGTAATATTGCAGTCAGTTGGGGTCCTCTAATTTTTCAGGGGCCAAGGCTGGAAAAGGGACATGGCAATTTATTTCCTCCCACAATGGTCATTCATATTTTTTGTTTGTTTTCTTACAAAAACGTATCATTGCAGTCAGCTGAAGTCCTCTGATTTTTCAGGGTCCAGGGCTGGAAAGAAGACATGACAATTTCTTCTCTCTCGCAATGCATGGTCATTGATATTATTTTTTTCTTTCAAAAACAAAATGTATTATTGCAGTCAGCTGGAGTCCTCTAATTTTTCAGGGGCCAGGGCTGGAAAAGAGACACATTATTTGTTTGTTTTCTTATAAAAACAAGTTGTAATATTGCAGTCAGTTGGAGTCCTCTAATTTTTCAGGGGCCAAGGCTGGAACACAGAGACAGGACAATTTATTTCCTCCCACAATGGTTATTCATATTATTTGTTTGTTTTCTTACAAAAACGTATTATTGCAGTCAGCTGAAGTCCTCTAATTTTTCAGGGGCCAGGGCTGAAAAAGAGACACGACAGTTTATTTTTTCCCAGAATGATTTTTCATATTTGTTTTGTTTTCTTGCAAAAACAAATTGTAGTATTGCAGTCAGCTGAAGTCCTCTAATTTTCAAAAGAGCCACGGCTGGAAAAGAAACATGTCAGTTTCTTTCCTCTCGCAATGGTCATTCATATTATTTGTTTGTTTTCTTTCAAAAATAAGATGTATTATTGCAGTCAGCTCAAGTCCTCTAATATTTCAGGGATCAAGGTAGCCCGGTTGGAAGAGTAGGTGATTAGCAACAGGAGGGTTGCGATTTGAAAACGCTAATGTCTTGTTGTCTACCTTGGCCAAATATGACACGCTCCAAGAAAGAATCGAATACTACGAATACTTTTAAGTATCGAATACACGAGTACATCGAGTATTCGAATACTCCCATCTAGTTTCTGGAGTCATTACTCATCCAAAGAGAGAACCGAAAATTTAAACAATCAATAACAAGACCTGAAGAGGCTTTGTTGATTTCCACAAAATCGATGTTTCCAAGCACAAACCACATAATTAAACTCAGAACATCCACAGTGACATACACGGCGACATGATCCATTAGGCAAGGTCCATCCTCATTCCATTCCACCTGCTCTCGAACAAACACTGGGTTTTCCGCCTCACCTGTAGCTTCCTGTCCATTGTTCAATATGCAATATATACCTGGAATTCTGCTCAGAGTTTTTCTGGATTTAATTGAGTTTTCGCGTGGGAAAATAATTCCCACACCGGATCTGAAATTAAAATCTGGAAAAACTTACCGCATTGTCTCTCCCCAACATTCTATTCCTTTATTTTAATCTCCTGTGTTACAACAGGTGTATAATGTACATAAGTAGGTCGATTATTATAGATGTATTGCGAGTCTATTGTTTCATGCGCACACGAATTCCGTTTAGTTTTTCCTATCGGAGAAATTATCCGCAGTCTGCTTTACTTGGGAAGGAATCGGGACGATTAAATTTTTTTTTATTGGATTGTTCTAGAATCTGATCGATAAAAGTAAATGTATTTATTGTTTTACATTGTTTGCTCTAGGAACATATGTATTCAATTATCTTGTTTATCTAAATTATCTTGTTTTTCACCCTTTTGAATATCAAATAATGTCAATGTTTTAATGTAAATATTTAAAGTAGACAAAAAAAAGTTGAGCATCCTTTTCATTTTCGATATTTATAATAGCTTTATTGTGGGGCAATCAAATCGGCGATCCATGTCTTCTTCAGAAACTGACAATTATTTTTTAAACTTTTAAAAAATAGTGTATGGAAAAATTTCGCTATAAATAATTTGTTTTTCACTCTACATGAAAGAAGATCCGAACCACTATGTTACCACCGGCGCCCTATCAAATCTAATCTACACATCAAGGGAACCAGCAACTCAGTACTACGACAAATAGCTTAAGCGTCTGGCTGTCCATCCCTTGCTACAAAGAAATATCATACAAATCGTGCGATTTGTGACCTCTAGGGAGATAAAACTCAAGCAAGCGGTTTAAATTCATTTTTTGGAATTGCTTCAATTCTCTTAACTAATTCTAATTAAAATAAGTACTTTACTTTTTTAATTCTTTAACCTCATAAAAAAAATTTTTTTTAGAGCAACACCTGCGTGTACATTTTATAACTCAAAATTCTGCTTTGCAACACAATTTTTTTCCCTTTTCTCTCATTTGGACATCTTTCACGTTATGGGAAATTTTGTTCACCGTAAACCCTTCTTAGGGTCGGTATCCTATGATGGAGTTAAGGTTTTCACTCTTTTGTATATCAACATCGAATTTTTTAAACTAAATATTTAAAGCAATACACAAAAGAAGTTAATCATCTTTTTCTTTTATGATATTTAGCATTATTGTATGGTACAAGAATGAAGATTCATAGCCTCACCAGAAACCAACAATTATATTTTTAATCTCTTAAAAGATAATGTGTAACCATTTTGCTGCAAATAGATTTTTTAAACTGTTTAATTCTTTTTCAGAAGTTGATAATTTTTTTAATGATTTCAATATTAGTCACCTGCTTTATTATAGTGTTTATTTTTGTCTCTTGTCTTATTACATTTGTGCGTCTTTTCTTGTGCATTTTTCTGATCGCATATTTTACTATTAAATATACCGTATTTAAAATTGGTACCTGGGGCGTGCAGGGTGGAAGGGAAAGTGTCGAAATTCTACTGCTCTGGACAAACTTTGGGACGGTATAACTTTGAATTACGTGGAGTTAAGACAACGTACGTGTTGTCATTCGAAAGCTACCGAACTATACTACCCTACAATAATGGGCCGACCAGCAAGATGTGATGGTATAAAGGAAAGAATACAAGCTTTAATAGGGGGATGTTCCCCCACGTACTGCAATTGCACTAGCAACCCTTCTGGGCATACTTTCAACAAGGTTTTGATACACAGCTATGGGTATTTGTGTCCATTCCTGTTACAAAAATGTCGCCAGCTGGGCTGTAGATTTCGGACGTGGTTCCCTGGTCCGTAAGCGTCGCTCTAAGTCGTCGCACAAATGTTCTATGGGGCTTATGTCGGAACTGTGAGCAGGTCAGGGAAGACGTTTTACATCCATATCTTGATACCACTGCTTGACAGAGGCTGCAATGTGACATGGAGCGTTGTCATCCTGGAAGTAACATTCGTCCATTCCATAAAATTGCCAGAGCGTAGGAAGAACCTGATTATCCAAAATGTTCATGAAGGCGTTGGCGTTCAATTTACCAGGAACAATATGCAAAGGTCCCAGGCCATACCATGAAATATACCCCCAAACAAGTATGCAAATTTTATGCAAATCCGCTGGTGTCCGGTCCATTATTGTTGGATAGTGTATGTATGCTACAATCAAAGGCATTTTATCAATAAAATTACCCTTTAATATTAATATCCGACTGTACTTTAATCGTTCAAACTGTAAATTAACTGTTGAATATCCACACAATAGACAATTCAGGGTCGCCAATCTATTTCAGAAATAAAATTCCCTGGCTTTTCCAGGTTTTCTAGAAAAAATTTTACAAAATTATATGACATACTTAAGAAATAAACGACATTTTTACGGTGAAAAACCAAGGAATAATTTAGCCATTCAATAGCCAATAATAAAAACCATTTTAATTACTATACGCTGTAAAAACTAATACACAAAGCGCAAGTAATTTTGCATTCAAATAATTCAACATATTTGACTTAAATCAATTTGTGATTTAATGTATCATTCGTATGAAATTCTTCAATTTAAGCCAGTGGACGAACAAAATTATTTACCTGTTAAATATTAGCTGTTTCTTTTAAAATCGGTTCAAAAACTCTGTTCATAAAATAAAGTGATGCAAAACTGTACGAATCTTACTGGTTACTTTTCTCCAAAGCATCAGAGAAATCATGATCAATCATTTTCCAGGTCATTGAGGCGGTTTTCCAGGTTTCAGACGAAAATGCGAGTAAAGAGTTATAAACGTTGCAGTAAAAACATATATAAATTACGCTCCCTATAGTCTATCATTTATTTCATTTTGACAACTTTCGGGAGATCTATTTACTAAATTATCTGTAAAGTGCAAAAGCGCATACAACATTAACATTCAGATTTCACTCCAAATAATTGGATATTTTCATTTTGAACTGAAATTTAACCTATCCTTACGTGCTATAAATTTAAAACACATCATTTATTGCCGTATAAATTCACTTAAGAAAGAGTAGGAAAGAAGATCCAGCTAAAAAGTTGTTTTGTCTAAGTCCTTGACAGTGAGAAAAGTGTGAAGGTTCAGGTAAAAAGTTGTTTTGTCTTCGTCCACGATATTAAGAAAATAGTGAGTTCATAATAATTTATTTCGCATGCAAAAACAGCTTTCTAAAGTAAATTACTAGCATGCAATGGGTATTTGAAGTGAAAACTAAAATCTTCCTCTTCACAAAAAATTATAATGATATGAAAACTCGATTAGGCGCAACGAACTGCGAAAACATAATACTCATTTCACCCAAACACAATGAAAAATATAATTGCATTGCGGTTTTTTTAACCTTAAATTAGGACGAAACAAAAATATGATTCCCGCAAACCACACTTAAAATTGTTTTAAGGATCCTCGAAATATATATTGCACACTCTTAACTATCAACAATTGTTTGGGGGAATAGCGCGTAACGCAAATCGCTTGTTAAACATTCCTGCACAGCAAAACAAAGGAAGATTAAAGCTCTCGTTACGGAGTGAAAATAAACATTTTGAGAAGGAGTGTATATATATATACGTAGTCATGTACACAAACACTCGTCAATCAAACCTAGAGGGAAACGTCTGATGTTTTTTAGTTCCAGACAGCTACTGCAATCAAAAGGGAATGTAATCCCTAACTGGCGAGGCATTGTGTTTCCTTTTGCTCTTTTTCTCGAAGCAGGTGCTCGAGTTTAGAACGCGAAAGAAAGTGCAATTGGAAGTTGAAAACGCGCGTGAATTAAAATAGCTCGCTTGCAGACGATTAACTCTGAATGTTCTACGCTCATCATTGTTTGTTTCTCGTGAGTTATCAGCATTCCCTAATTGGTTTGTGTAAACAGTGAAGCAATTAGGAATTTATACCTGAAATCATCCGAAAATTGCGATAAATATTACTTAAAAAATAAATATTTGTTGTCGTTTTTATTTAAAATTTTTAAAACTATCTGATCTTTCAGAATTAAAATGCCTTGCTAGCTGACGATACACTGCAAACATTCTGAATATGTGTGATTAAATATTAATATTATAAATATTTTATGATTGGGTGAGATGATGACAAGAGAGAAATTTTCGTTCAAGCTAAATATAGTTTATGGTAGTGTTTCTACATCGCTACATTTTTCCTGTTCACGTATTTTGAATATGACATCACTTGGCATGTGTTTTCGAATACGACTTCAGCACTCAACCATGAACAATTTAAAAGAATAAATTCCGAATTGATTTTTATAGTTGATCAACACCAAAAAGATTTAACTCCAAACGTTGCCAAAAATGGTGATAAATTATATTTTAAGGTAAGCCTAGTATGAATCATCCTATTCGGCCCGTTTGTTTTGAAAAGTTTTTCATAGTGAGTCAAAGTGACAGATCTTACAATTAAGAGTCCATAACATCCCAATAGAGCAACGCCACGGGCTATTTGTGCAAACTTGCAATTTTTAAGAAATGTTTGATCTTTTAGATTTAGAATAGCTTCTTTGCAGACGATTTACTCTCCGCGTTCTGCGTTCCTGAGTGTTTATTTCTTGAAGTTATTACTGTTGAGCTAGGACGAGTCAAAATAACACACATTCGTACTAGGAATTTTTGCTTGAAATCATCAGAAAACTGCTATAAAGGTTTTAACATGCCTATGAAAACTGGTACTTGAGATGAAAACAGATCAATTTTTACAATTAAAATTACCTGATCATTCGACAATCTCAAAACAGTTTGGGTTGTCGCTCTACGATACATTTTCGATAAAAGAGTAGGCCTAAACTGAAAATCGGATACTTTTTTATAATTTAGATTCAAAATAGCTTGCTTACAGATACCTAGCCTTAAAAGTTCTACGCCTCTGTTTAATTTTTCTAGTAATTTATCAACAATCATATTGATTAGATTGTATACAGTGCTCTAAAGTAACAGACTTAGTAGCATAAATTTTTGCTTTGAATCATCGAAAAACTAAGAAATTAAAAAATAAGAAAGAATATTTGTCTATGAAAGCTGGAAAAATAGAGACAAAGAGATAATGTTTCATACTTTGTTTTAAAAATGTCTCATTAGAACGGGGATATCAAAATGGGGGGAAACGTTCTTTTGTAGTTAAAATAACTTGCAACCAATATAAATCCTTAAACGTTCTGCACTTATAATAGTCACTTTTCTCGATAAGAGGAGACATTTGAAACGGTAGGATGGCGTTAATTTTCAAATCTTCGATGCGAAATACCGTAAAGTTTTATCAATTTTACTATTTACTATATATTTGATAGATTGTTAATATTTGTTCACTTTGAAGGGAATTTTATGGCAAGCTAAATGTGGATGGTGGTAGTGTTTCTGCGACGGATATGTTTTTGACGTACTAG
The DNA here is from genome assembly GCA_947359465.1 of Metellina segmentata. NCBI lineage: Eukaryota > Metazoa > Arthropoda > Arachnida > Araneae > Tetragnathidae > Metellina > Metellina segmentata. Next base: position 91,152,389 of record OX375880.1, on the reverse strand, counting down.
GAACGTGATGGGGTCCGTCGTGATTCAGAAGGGTTTGAGCCAATGTGCTAGCAAACGATTATCGAATACACGATTTCGGCACTTCACCAAAAATTCCAAAGAATGAATTTCGAATTGATGAATGGTCGTTAATAGCTCTTGTTATTACTTTGAAGTTGGCGGAATTTGGAAATTTAATTGGCGGAAAGCTTTCCGCCAATTAAATTAAACGCCAAACGGTGCCCAAATGGTGATAAGCATTTTAAGGCAACCTCAATGTGTTATCTTTAGTATCGGAAGTAAAATCTTCACTTTCCGACTGGTTCGCTTATCTGCACTGAAAATCATTATCCTATGTAAATGTTTTGCAGATTCGAGTATCCAGCATCTTTTTTTATTGCTTATTGATATGTATTATCCAATGAACAGCAAACCTAAAACAGTAATTTGATAAATGAAAGTAATTGCGTTTATAACTGCTAATTCATTCGCAACCAATGGCAAGATGAAAATGTATGATAGCCTTTTCAAGAGATGAAAGTATAGGAAGGCATAATTAATTAGATTTGAGTTAAGGTTTCCTAAGACTCGCCACGGGTCATTTACTGCGCGGGCCGTTAAGAATAACGATCGCATAAATATAATTGCAATCTTCAAAGCAATAACACACAAAAAACACCTGGATCAAATGCTGAAATAAAATTTTCCATTCCCTTTCATGTCAAGCACTATGAATTGATTTAATTAAGTTTTGTACGTTAATGTTTCGCTTTTTTTTAATTACTAAAATTATTAGCAAACCAACAAAAAGAAAGATTCATTTCTATTTAATTTCGCAATTGAATCGATTACAAGCTCTGATATAATTATTAAAAGGAAATAAAATTAAGCATTGCATGAGTGTAACTTCGAGTGAAAATAATTGCTTGTATGGTTTTGGAAGCAATGATTCTAAACATAGAAAATGAAACACTAATGTTTTTTTCTTCCAAGTTTTCAAAATGAGTCCCATTTTCTTCAAACAAACGAATCAATTCTTTTCTTTTTTGTGAAGATTTAAAGATTCGAAAAGGAAAACTGAAATGGAGTTGTCCTGCTATGAAAATAAATGTCATCTTGCAAAAATAGACGCACCTACTGTTTTATTAAAACAGATTCAAAAGGTTTAAAAATTTAAATGGATCTGTCAGGTTGTGAGAATAATTGTCCCATTTTGAAAACAATTTCCGGTTATTAGTAAATTTTCAAATGTACATAAATGAAAAACAAAAATGGAGCTGTCAGCTTTTGAAAATAAATGTCAGATTTTGGAAATCAACGTCATATTTTGGAAATCAACGCCATCGTTTAATTCGAACAAATATTCCAAAAAGATATAAATGCAAAACTAAAATGGAGTTATCAGGTTTCGATGATTCTGTTGCTTACTAAAAACAAGTATTTAAAAGTATACAGACGGAAAAGTAACATGAAGCTGTCAGGTTTTGGGAAAAAATATCATGTTTCGAAAATAAATGAATCGACTGTTTTATTTAAACAAAGATACATAAAGCACAAAAAACAAGACTAAAATGGAGTTGTCAAGTTTCAAACATACATTTTATTTGTTGAAAACAAATGATTTAATTGTTTTGTTAAAAAAAAGGGTATTTTGGAGGATGTCAAGTTTCGAAAACTGTCGGGTTTCTAGAATGAAGCTGTCAGGTTTCGTAAATAAATATATTTTATTCATAAATAAATCAACTGTTTTTTACAAGAATTCGAAAAGTTTAAAAAACAAAACTAAATGGAGTTGCCAAACTTCAAACAAATGTTATTTGGAAAACAAAACGTTTTAGTTATTTTATTGAAGGAAAGAAAGTATTTATACCTCTCGTCTAAGGTAATAAGATTGCTTTCCCATGTTTCTTTATTACTTGACGATTTATAAGTAGATCTTTGAGATTCAGCTGGAAAATGCATGGACTCGAATTCAAACTAATGTGCTCATTTTTTTTTATTCCAGGTCCCTTTCGCAGTGCTTTCGGAAGTGGGCGGAAAATCGATGCTTGCCCCAACATCAATTCTTAATGGAGCTCAGAGCTTCCATTTTTCTCTATTACCTCCCCCTAAGTTGATCAGATTGGACTACTGTAGGACATTAGACGAATCCAGGAGCATGGAAATAGATTAGAGCTCTTTGTCCAGAGAGCAGTTGTACTTATATCCCGGACTTGTAGATCTCGATTGAACGTGTTCGTAACGATCTACAAGTCAATCTTTTGTCGTTGGTGTTTAATAATCTGATAGTTTTTCATTCAAAATTTTCTATTTTATATCGTTCTTTCATGAGAATGGAAATCAAATCCGGAAATAACCTTCACATTTCTCATCAAGATTTGAAATTGATTAGATTTGACTACTCTAGAACTTTTTAGATGAATACAGTAGCATACAAAAAGATCAGAGCTTTGTCCACAGCAGTTGTATACATATTCCGGACTTGTAGATCTCTATGGATACGTGTTCATCATGTGGTCAATCATATTAGTCAACCTTTTGTGCTTATTATTTACAATTATTTTATGGTTTTCATACAAATTTTTTTTATATTTTATATCACTTTCTTTGGAATGCTAACCAAATCGAGGAACATACTTCACATTTTTTTAAATCAAAATTTGAAAAAATTTTACAAATTTTAAATCGAGAAATAAAATATGCTACAAGTTTTTAATTCCTGTCTTGGCTGCCCTGTAAATTTAGTAATTGTTATATTTTTATTTTTAACACAGCGTTCCCAATATCCAGGAAGCAGAAAGTGCTTAACACTACGACGTACATACATAAGTTACAATGTTCTGCAGTGCAAAGCGCGCCCCTTGCCACGCATTGTTTTCTTCTCTAGCTACGGAACAACCTCCCTCCAACGCCCCAAATTACCACAAACACATTATAAATAACACATCTTCTATGTCAATGACAAAATATTTAACTTCGAAGGTTATCGACTGAATTGCAAATTCTGAAAGTAGGCCTTAGTTTTAAATAAAGTAAGTTAATTAATTTTGATGTGTGTGTGTTTTATTATAAATATAGAATACATATTTAGCCGATGACTGTGTTTTACGTTTGTTTTTTATTTTACTGCAGCTCTCAAAATTTGGACAAATTGCCTGCAGAACAATACCAATTGCTTGGAGTTGTGTTGTAGACCACTGAATAAAATTTTGCACCTGGGCCCTAAATACTTTCCAATATTTTGGTACCTTGATAATGTATTGACAGGAGAACACAATGGCACTTTTTTCTAATAGCTTTCTTTACCTTAAATTGGTTTGTGTGAGCACTTAAAAAAAGAAAATTTAAAAAAAAATTGGCTTGCTGAAATTGTATACGCTAAGTTACAAAATAGGTTATCAAAACAATAGCGACCTTCGATTTAGATTTCCAGAAATCAATATATTTTAGCAATAATAATATGAAATGAGGCATTTAACATTATCGCAAAACGTTTATCAGATCTTCAGAATGTTTTAAACAAAATTACTATAACTATTTTCCGAACTGTTGTTATTTATCTTGTCTCAATGAAAAAGTTTTTTGTCCCGCTAAGTATAGATGGCGGTACGTACTTCCTGTGCGTATTCCGGAAATGATATCACGTGGCTCATTTTTCGAATGCAATTTCAGCGAGTGGCAAGTAGAAATTCCATAGAAAGAATTCTGAATTTTTGTTAATTGGTCAACGCCAGTGTAAACGTTGCTAAAATAGCGGTAAATTGCATTTTAACGAACATCGATCACGCCAGAACATTTGAGTAAGTGAAAGTAAAATCCCGGTCGGATTATGTTTTCACTGAAAATATCTCATAGAAAGCATCAGCTTGAAAACTTTGAACTCGCAACATTCTTGTTGGGAAATTCATCAGCGAAATTAATCCCTTCGGAAATTCACCGAATGACTCGTCGTAAATACACATGAATTCAAGAGGAAGACATCCTTCTCCCCATTAATCAATAAAACAATACTGAATGCTCTGGGACAATTTCTATTTAATTGGATACAGTTTAAACGGCTTCATTAAGCTAACAAAACAGACACGAATGTTAAATGCGAAAGCAAAAAAAAAAAAAGCTTTGGATCCTCCAGTAAAGAATTCTGATGTCAACAAGTTGGGGAATAGAATAGTAACGGTTTTGCGTCACGCCATTTTGAGTTCTAATTCTTGCTGAATAATAAATTATGTATTCATTATTTTTGCATTGATTCCTTTCTTTGCATGTGATCAACATACATACACTGTACTTACAAAAGACACAGGACAACTACAGTGGAAACGAAACAGCATTTATTTTGGGGTTTAAAATTAAAAGGGGTTTGGGGGTTATAAACTTATTTTTCAGAGTCCACATCCATGTGGGTAACTAGAGCTAACTTCTGGTGAGTAGATTGAAATTTAAGAGAGGAATGTGTCCTATAGAAATGCACAAAAATGTTTTCTATCAAAATCTAAGCGGTTGAAGTATCAGTCACTTTATAATTCCTAAATATCCATGTTTAGAATATGAGCTGGGGGAGCTCAGTTTTAAGAGCAACAGATTAGCAACCGGAGGGTTGCAAGTTCCAATCCAACAAAAGGCCGTCGTGTACAAAGGGGGCTGGTGCACGTTAAATTTGCCGTGGCCTCAAATATCCTCACGTTGGCGTGGAAGTTAGGAGACTGGGGTGCCAGCTCAGGTGTGACCTCACCTTCTGACCGTGGTTCGAAATGACGTGGTGTTGTCTTCAGATCTTTCCATTCGGGGATTGATCAAGGACCGGCACCAATAACCCGATGAGTTGCTCCAGTGCGATTTTAAGTAAAATACCTACTGTATTTAGAATGTTAAATACGTAGCATCATGAGCACCAGTTCAAGGGGACTGAAAATTTTGGCTTGTTAATAATTTTACAAAATGTTGGCAGCACAGTTCACTAGGACTTGAATATTTAGAGATAATAAAGTTGACTGTTACTACAGCATTATAGATTTTGATATAAAACATTTACACTGTTCTGTAGGACATTCCATCCTTAAATTTCAGGCTACTCGCTAGTAGTTAATTTTGTAGTTAGTTACCCATGTGGGATGTAAACTCAAGAATTAAAATTTTCAATTTATAGCAGACTCTAGTTTGTTTCTACTACACGTGTCCGTTTACTTTTGTCAGTAGTGTTACACTAACAAAAACGTGCAACAAAAATGGATTTAATCGCTAAACTTGCGGATTAAATGCACTTGATTTGAGCAGAAGAGCAACATAACATTGCTAAACTACACGGATGAGTTCGGATATTTTTTTTCGTTGAATTTTGAATATTTTTATTTATTAAACCAAATAAAATATTTATAAGAAAACCTCCAGGAAGCCAATACACCATCTTGTGCGTGAATATGTATATTCGTAGTTTTGATACTTTTTTATGGCAACGCTTTTGACGTGCTTTTTATATCGTCAATGGTAATTTTTAAAAAATAATGTCGAATTTGAGCAACACAACGGGTTATTGACGACGGTCCGGGATCAATCCCCTTAGGTTAAGATTCGAGGACGACACCAAGTAATTTTAAACCACGGTCAGATGACGAGGTAACACCTGAGCTGAATTGGCACCCCACTCTCCAAACTTCCACACCTGTTGAGAATGGGTAATTGGTAATTTTAGTTAACGTCATACTAGAGCAACACAACGGGCTATTGACGACGGTCCGGGATCAGTCCCTTAAGGGAAAGATCCGAGGACAACACTTCGTAATTTTGAACCACGGTCAGATGACGAAACAACACCTGAGCTGGCACCCTGTTGAGAATGGGAATGTACCACGTGGGTGTTGTTGAGAGTGGAGCTTCTTGCTGTCACTCTCGGCGAGACCACGTGATCGTTCGAAAAGTAATGTGATTCAAAACAATTTCTTAGACTTCCTGAATGGCACGGCTTCAGTGAGCGAGCTTTCTTGATGTGAGCTCCCTTCTTGTTCTAGAAATTCCAATTTACGTATTTCAGCGTAATATTACTATTTGTTGTGTTGGTGTGCCGTTTGTAACTGTTTGTTTGATGCCTAAAAATAAATCACAAAAAGACATTCTTGGACTCGATGATTCTTTTCACGCCAATCCAAACGTAAGGACATTTGGTCACGACAGATTTAAAGTGCACCAGCCGCCTCTACACCATACGCGAAAAACTATCCATGCACTGGCCTAGATTCAACCAGGAACCTTCGTATCTAGAGGCTAACACCTTAACCACCAGACCATATCGCCAAGGGAGAATTTATTAGAAAAGCAACATTTGTGGTTTAAGGGAAAATAACTAAAATTCACGAAAAGAATTTAAAAACAGAAAAAAAATCCGCACAACTAATTATTCTTACTATTTAAAAAGTTACTAAATGAAAATGTTCTTGTTTTTTCAATATTGTTAAATAAATTATTTATTTTTAACAAACTTTTATAAGTGTAATGGAACCAGTCTATATTCTGAAAACATTTATTAATTCTTCATTCAAATAAGCGTTATTAAGAATTTTAAAATAAAAAAAATGATTTATACAAAAATTAACAGGAGATTCAAATAATCCGAGTGTAATTCAATAATCAACCGCAACTCGCTACAAAAGCACCACAAAATGTCGCCACATAAAATTATTTATATCAAACCTACACCGTATATTTTATTAAAATAAATACTCAAATATGGAACAAAAGAGTAATAAAAGGTTAACAAAATTAGAACACATAAAGCATACATAACCTATAGTTGTATACCTAACACCATGGTGGTCAAATTTTTTTTTTTTTTAGCAAGTTCTAAATAATTGAATTAGGCGTGTCACTTAAAAAATACGTATTAGCTTTTATGTATGACATGTAAGGAAATTTGTTTCATATTCCTATTGTATTCGATCCCTAGTATTCCTATTACATATGCTTGATTGAGCAACACGAGTAAACTGGTTTTATTTGAATCCATTAAGAAAAATCATTGGCCATTTTTTTCCTCATACATATTTTCTTCATCCTCAGAACTGGTAAATTTTGTTTTAAATTATTGAAGATAATGTCGTTCCTTGTTTTTGCCGTTTCTCCTACAGCATTGTTCTTGATACCATTTTTAAATCAGCATTTATGAAATGAGAACTAACAAATGGATTGTTTCGAATAATTACGCCTTTAACTTGTCATAATTTCAGAAATTGCGTATGCTAATCTCCATTTAGAAAAATTCAGAAAATATAACTTGCTTTTTGCTGCCGCGTAGCCGTAGAGGTTTCAGCAAAAATAATTTCAGTTACATTATTCTATTTGCATTTTTAAACAAGGATAAAAACGCAAACGATTTCCGATCGAGTCGCACAAATAGAATCTAGAAAAATAATTTAGGTTACGGTCTGCTGCTTGATAAATGTTCTACCTAACTGTTTTCGTAAAACGAGTCTATTTCAACACTTCCACCTTTTATCAGATAAGCTTAACCAAAAGCAGATAAAACAAAAAATATTCTGAAACACATCCGCGGAATTTGTATTTAATCTCAGTTGTTTGTTATAACGAAAAAAGTTACAGTTTAAATTTAACTAGCTTAAAGTTTGTTCTTAGCTGTAATGCATCGTGTATATGGCCATTATAAATAAATTTGTACACACTGGACGAGAGATTTTGTATACATAAGAACGCCTGCTACATTCTAATGTTGAATGTTTTGTAAGAGTTTAGTATTATCTATTCAAGTTTCGATGTTTAAAACTTTGTACATGGGTCAAGTTTATAAAACGAACTAGCTTTAAAAGTTCATTACATTACACAAAACATAACACAAAGAATTAAAATCATTTGCAACATTGTCTGTACGATATGGTTTTGTGCATATACAAAATTCACTTGTTTTCTAGTTCACATTACAGAACTAGTTTGTGTTATTAGTCCAACTGATTCTAAACTTTTACTGCTTCTTTAATTCGATTCTACAATTAAAGTTTATTAACTTCTTATCAAAGAAATAATCATTTGTGAAATTATACAGAACAGAAACAGTGAAACTGATTAAGATAAAAACTAAAAATGTAGATATGCTGTGTTAGTTTATGTGGTAAAAAGTTAAGACCGTTTTCTGGGTTTTAAATTGATAAAAAATACCACAACTCCTTTGTGCTTATTGATGTCAAAAAATATCCACATGCGTCCGAAAATATGTACATACTTCTTCTATAGACAACATAATTCGTAATAAGTACATCTTCTCACAAAATTCATCAGTAGTATATCTGATAGTATAACTCACTAGTTTATATCTGCTTGTTGAGCGTTTCAAGTTAGTATCATTTTATTATATATTTATAATTCTTAAAGCTTTCATTCGTTATGTGTACTTGTTTTAAAAAACATGAAAATTGTTTTATTCGTAATCGCATTAACCAAGTTATAAAAATTTACAAATTGAGTAATTCTTTAAGGTTTTCTGCCATTATATACCACTAGTTTTTATCATTCGTATTTTTTTTTCATTCATTTTTGCGTCATTTATAAGACTAAGCTTTAACAAATTATCTACATAAATTGTTATATTTCGTATCTATACGAAAGTTTTTTTTACTTGCTTATTTAAATTATTTATGTATACATATTTCACCTGTGATCAACTTATCTACATATATTTTACGTGTGTGATTGACATATCTACGTAAATTTTACTTAAATGGTTTTAAAGTTATATACATGTTTTACTTGTATAATTAACTTCAATTTACCCTCATTTAACTGGTTTCAACGTGTATTTTGAATTGTTTTTAATATGAAATACATCTCGTGGAGGGCTTAGCCCCATGGTCACTCCCTTTGTAGGTCTGAACACTTAGCAGTGTGCTTGCCGAGGGTGGCCCTGCTGCGGTGACCCCCTATCGACTAAACGATCTGTTAATTCTTCAACGGTGGAATCTACTGCTAACCAATCAGAGCGCGGCAACTGGTGGAGTGCCAGCGCTGGGTTACGTTTAAGCCACTAGCGCGTCTTTCTAGTAATGGCTCTTCGTTACGTGGACGATTCTATTTAGGACCGTGGGGAGGACAGGCGCCTCAATCCCATGATAGTACTTTACCCAAGTCCAACTTGATCGGCTAATCGGATCACATGACCTAGATACGTAAGTCATCAAGGTTTATAGTTGTTGGCGATTTATCTCTTCCTTTCTGCTTTCTTCTTTTCTTTTCAGATCCATGGCTATGGGTGGGTAGAGGTGGGAACCGAAAATTGTATCCTTTTATTATATAAGTTAATAATTATATAAGTTAGTGTTTTATGTATGCTTTTTGTTACATCAGAATGGTCCTAAGCCAGCGGTGGATACGACACCATCATCCTAAAGCAAAGGGGACGGCAGAGGGGCGGGAAAATATCAGCTGGTAGTGAGTTCAGGAGTGGTTCTTAGATTATTTATGTAAAATCAACGGAAGCTTGGAAAAATATGAAAAGGGTATTAAAAATTAGGAAAAGTAAAAATTTGAATGAAAAGGAATTAAATTGGAATGTTTTAAAAATAATTTGGAGGATCTAAAAATTTTTCCGCCAGCTGGGTTCGAACTCGGGAAGTCATCCTCCGCTGCCGACGCTAATCTGAAGGTGGGTGAATTTAGCCATTAGGCCATCGTTGCTTCACGAAAAGAAGCTCTTTAAAGTATAAGTACCCTTCCATCAATCATACATTCCATCAATCTGCTTCAAAAAATCATAGAAGACACACAAAAAAAGACTACCAGACAAGTAAATAATCATAGCTCACTGTAGATCAAATGATCAAAACAAGTTTCGAAAGAATCAAACTGAAGAATCGATTCCCTTATCACGAGTTTAATATCTACCGACCTCCCTACGGTCCTAAATAGAATCGTCCACGTAACGAAGAGCCATTACTAAAAAGACGCGCTAGTCGTTTAAGCCCACTTGCTGGCTCCTTTTTGCTCCTGCGGTCGGATATTTGAATTTTGTTGTAGGGTTTAGTCTTTGATTCAGTGTTCCACGTGTTTTTATAGTATTATAAATATTGTATCCTTTTATTATATAAGTTAATAATTATATAAGTTAGTGTTTTATGTATGCTTTTTGTTACATCAGAATGGTCCTAAGCCAGGGGCGGATACGACACCATCATCCTAAAGCAAAGGGGACGGCAGAGGGGCGTAAAAATATCAGCTGGTAGTGAGTTCAGGAGTGGTTCTTAGATTATTTATGTAAAATCAATGGAAGCTTGGAAAAATATAAAAAGGTTATTAAAAATTAGGAAAAGTAATTTAGAATCAAAAGGAATTAAATTGGAATTGTTTTAAAATAATTTGGAGGATCTAAAAAATTTTCTGCCAGCTGGGTTCGAACTCGGGAAGTCATTCTCCGCTGCAGGGTAGATGACTTTAACCGTTAGGCCAATGTTGCTCTTCTTAAAGAAGCTCTTTAAAAGAAGATATCATTTTCGCTTCCCCTTAGTATAATTAGGCGATAAATATACGAGGAGTCAGAGTCAACTATACAATATCATGTGACCATGTGGTGTGGGAGAATCGCCAAAGAAACAAGATCGCCAACCACTTCACAACAACAGGGTTGCCACGCTCTGATTGGTTAGGAGTAAGTCCACCGTTGAAGAATTAACAGATCGTATCGACTAACACCCTCTCGTGAACAAATCTCACTTCCCTGTTTACAATTTCAATATCCCAGATGGCCCCAAGGCCAGTTACAATAAGTCGACTCCTGGCTGGTCATTATAGTTTGGCTAAACATCTCAGCAGCCTGTAAATTCCAGCCTCTGCTCCCCTTTGTTCTAAATACCAAGAAATGGGCATTCACTACCTGCAAACTTGTACTGCCCTCTCCAGTCGGGATCTCTGTGACGTATACTGGGAGGCTAGAGAACTAACAGGTAGCTTATTTTTCAATTTTTCTTATTAATTTTTGGACATATTTTAGTTAACCTTCGTGCTGTATATTATGATTTTCCTTGCTGCCTGTACAGTCCAACCCCAAGGAAATGGTTCCCACTCTTTGGTGGGAAAAAATTCAAGAACTTATCCAGAACTTTTCAAGGCCCAATTGAAGTTTCTCAAGGACTATCGTAAAAAGGCAGAAATTCCCTCTGTAACCCCCTCATTAAACTTTTCTGAAGAACCTCTCCTATAATGTAACCTCTTCATTACAATTCACATTCTTAACAATTCCAAATATATTTCTAGTCAGCATGTTGTGCGAAGAAAAAATTCCTTAAAAAAGGAAAGTAGCTGTAACTATACTTATGGTTCTATATGTTCGAACTTGCAGAATCCCACTGCCCTTGAGCAACGAAAATAAACACATGCCTTGATGAACAAGCGTATTCTTCGGAACTGGATTAAAACCACGCCTTCAAAACTTGTTGTGAGGAGTGTTTCGAGCAGATTCATACTCAAGAAAATTCCCGATTAAAATTTTTCGAAATAAATTCAAGGATTTTCAAGTACTTTGTACCAAATTCAAGTACTTTCCGGGGCCCTTGAAAACGAAATTCAAGTACTTTTCAAGACCCGTGAAAACCCTGTTTAAAACATCGACAGCTGAAAATTTGTGTGCGATTCATCGAAGGTGTGTAAAGAATCGACGGGTATTTTAGGAGGGAAATACCTTGTTAGAACGTTGTGTTTCGACAATAGTTTGTCAATCTTAAGTTAAAATTATCCAGTCCCTTTAAAATTTTCTGTAAATTATATAACCAACCTGTAAATAAACCTTAATTTCAAATTCATTGCTCAGTTTCTATTTAATTGACCTCTTTATCAATGAGTCTTTCTGATAACTACAAAAGGGCCACAGCGTGCTCATCAGAGCACATTTGAAGGTATTGGAAAGGCCCGACTGCCTGCCATTGAAAACGTATTTTCAGTCAATGTGTTCGGTAGTATGTTTTGAAGTTACCGGAAGCTAACAATATCCAGATTTAATCTATAGATAATTGAACTATACAGAGCTATCACAACCAATGCATCTGAAAAAGAGCAGGCCTCATCTTTCAGTAACAATTTTAGTTACCAGATACAAAATGAATCTTCTAAAACAGAAAATGCGCAAATTAGTATGAAACACATTGAAGATCGCGCCAAGAAATTTAAATTTTGAAACTAAATATTTTAATAACCTTTTGATTACGGTTATAGATACAAGCCCGACTCTTTCTTGGCACGATTCTTATAATTTTAAAGGTAAAACTGGAGTTGTAACTGTCGTAGTTTAATTATTTCTTAGCGCGATTCTAATAGCCTTCAAGGTAAAACTGATGTACTGGCCATTGTCTAAATTCTTTCATGGCACGATCATGGTACAACTGCTGTACCGACCGTACTCAAAAGGTTAATATGATTTTCCTGACCATCTAGCAACCATATTCTGATGTTTGGTGCTTGTCAGGGCATGGTGTCAAAGCTACGAATCGGTGTCTCTAGAAATGTGTGTTTCCCTAAAGAAAAATCCTTTTCGGTCAGCTATTAATATAAGAGACTAAATTCTCGTTGAAAGTTGGTGAAATGTCAAAAAAAGACGTCAAATTTAAAAAAAAATAGGAGACGATTTTGCTTTACGATACCCTAGTCGCCAAGATTGAGAAATAGTAGCAAAAAGTAGTGTTTCAGAAGTCATATGTGGCCGACCAATTATTACTACGCCCTTAAAACGTATTTTAGTCATTTATATTTAGTTAAATTACTTTGTGTTCTTTGGTTCATGGAGCTTGATTTGTTCATAAATGGTTAACCGCACCTTTACATATAGCGAATGGAAACGAAGCCAAGCCCTTGGAAATCTATTTTTCTTGCCAAACCCTCCAATTCAAAGGCACCAAGAATATACATGGGCATTGTGTCTTCAACTGATAGTACTGCTAACTGAGCATTTTGTTTTGATGTTTGACTATTTTCAAACCTCCTCCATTTTTTTAAACTTTAGGATTTAGTAAAATTGCATAGGTTAAACTAATTTTTGCATTTCGATAAAATCAGGAACGTTTTGGGGGTGATGCCCGCTTTCTAAATACGTTCCCGATTTGAGTGTTATTAAATAGATGAGGCAAAAAGGACAAAGACCAGTTTCAAGCAATAAAGACTTTATCAATGCATTTTATGTTAGCATCAAAATAGGAAAAATATCAAATGAAAGACTAGGATAACATATAAATCATTTTGACTATCCGCCGGCATAATATATACTATGTACAATACACACACAAAACAGAGAACTAAAAATAGGCATTAAACCACAAGTACTCATAATATCACTGGATTCAGGAACGGAACTCTCGAAACGATTTCTCACAATTACAAGTGCTGCTTCATGGCTCTTTACTCACTGTGCAAGGTAAACAAGAATTTTAAGGCTCTTTCTAGTCTGTATCACGGGAACTGCCACCTCCACTAAGTCTGGGTTGCTATAGGAACGGGTCTAGTACATTTTGAGTAGGGGTGACCGGTGGATGTCTTCATTTTGGTGAATGATGTCTGGAAAGATTGCTTACTGGAACAGATCTCTCCTCAACAAATAAATACCACAACAAATATATTTCGCCAAAGTGAAAAACATGAATACATTTCTTTTCGCATCTCTATGCAAAATGGGATGCAGTCTGTTTCTATGGCAACTGACGGGAAGACTTAGTGGCGAGAGCAGTTTTGGTGGCACACAGACAGTACAGGATTCGTACGTTATGGAAAAGCTTTAAGAATTTCCAGGAGGTGAACGAACCCTGCGTTTATATCTACATTGAAATTAATTGAAATCCTGTGTGCTGTTTCACAGCAACTAATGGATTGCATGTTGCTGAATTTTAGACAAGTGATAAGATTGCATTTTTATAGATGAGTATTCTATGGGTAGCTATTTCTATGAAATTATTGTACAAAAGATGGTATGAATGATTCAGCGTTCAAAATTAAGCTCTGAAAAATGAAATCACAAATATACAGATACAGTGAATAAAAACCAAAGCAATCGTATTTATCCAGTTAAAACTACATTCAGCTCTAATGAATGATCAGCTGTGCTAGCAGCTGAGGTTAAATAAAACATTTCTTAAGAATTGAGAAAATTCACAGAGCCTTGTAACTATTCATCTGCGTGAGGTAAATAATTTAAATTCATTTTTATGAACACAATAATATGGTACAAAACAAGCAATCAAAGTATGAAAACATTTCATTACGTTCAAAAGTTCCAAATTGTTTTGTTAGTATAATTAAATGTTGAAACTGCATATTAAGTCATTTAGAATTCAAATATCAAAATAAAGCAATAAATATATTCTGAATTACAATTGAAATTTTTTTTTGTAGCACGATCCGTATGAAAAGGATCTCATTTGAGTTCATGTATAATACATAATCACAACTAGCAAAAATAAAAATAATTAATAGTTTTTATACAATATGTGGAAGCAATACAATTTTATTTCAAATTGATTTTTATTTAATCCATACGAAAATAAATTGGTTGAATATCACATTTTTCAATAGCAAAAAGACGAGAAAATTGGTTCTGTAGAATTTTTCTCACTCATACGTGTTTAGAACCGAAGATTTGTGTATGTTTAGAATTCAAATGGAAAAAAATAAATGCATATAAATAATCTGTCATAATTGAAAAGTTCATGCAATATGATCCATGGTGTGTACCAGACAGCATTTTAAGTAATAGCAAATTCTTAAAAAGGAAATTTAAATTGATTTATAGAAAAATAACAAAAATAAATCACGTGTTTCAAAATACATTTTAAAATTTAAGAAAGTAATAGGAGAAATTGAATATCACATTATTTTCAACCGCAAAAAGACAAGGAAGCTATTTTAATAGAATTTCTTTTAGAATACTTGTTTTGAAAAAGTGAAGATTTGTTCTTTCTTTCTAGAACTGATAGCATTCATTCAATGAAGCAAATTGACAAATGCCCGTTTATACAATTTAAAATTTATTATTTACTATGCAAATAATGATGCTTCCATCTTAATTTAAAATAACATTGTCAAACAAAATCGAACACGGGATCATCCATTGATATAATCTACGAGATGATACAATCAATGCAATTTTTGATGGAATTCGTATGGAAGTAAAAATAAAATTCGTAGTTTATTTTTACAACCAATTAAGTTCGAGTTAAAAATGTCTCAAATCCAATAACTCAATGACAGTGAAAAAAGAATTACGTTTTCCAAACTTTTCAGTCATTATTTGCATTCAAATCCGTTATCTGCATTTCGAAATATGTTTTGAAATTTATTTTCTTACGTTAAGTAAAATTCAAACTCAATTGTATAGCCGATCATACTAAGTAATGATTTCGATAGATGGAAATGGAGCAGACAAGAGCGATAGCAGTATTTTAATTGGAAAAGGCCTCTTCAACCAATTTATAAGCATTTCGAAAGCCTCATCGCAAAAGCTAACGAAACAATCAAGAGTATTTTTGCCGAGACGAAATGTACATAAAAACGAATGCTGCATACAGTTGATCAAGTGTGCTTCAATATTGCAAGGCAGTATTTCAGAAAACGCATACTTTTTAATACAACAATTCCAAAGTTATCTCTAACGGGCATATTTTATTTATGATGGGTGTAATTAATGTATAGTAAAATACATGACCAGAGCGACAAACCAAATCTTTCGCAAAGTGAAGCAAAACGTGCGATTGTCTAGCGACAAACCAATTTTTTCGTAATTAACTTGTAGCAAAACCATGGTCATAGAGCGACTAACTAAACTTTTCGTAATTGACGTGTAGGAAAAAGTACAATACAGCAACAAAACCAGACTTTTCGTAATTAGCGTGCAGCAAAGCATGGACGTGAACGTAGAGCGACAAACCAGACTTTTTATAATTTAATTAAAGTATAAATCATTCGACAGTAAAGCAACAAACCGCGCTTAATTTAGAATAAGTGAGGTAAGTAAATTTAGAATTTTTTGACCTGATAATTTTTGCTGCAAAAACATTCGATCAAAAAGTAGTGATGACAGTTAAAAATGCATTCGGTCGCGTTATTTGTTCAAGTCCTGGTCTGTGAAGCTAAAACTGACCATATGGCTACAAACCATTATCGAAATGAAAGTATATTCTCCAATTTATGATCGCCGAATAACAATTATGATCACGAATGCTAAGTAATATAACATCTGACAATTTTTGCTTTGTGTTGATGGTTGAATCGAAGAAAAAAACTATGGCAATGTTTGCACAAGAAAGGGGTTTTCAAAACCTCAGTTTTCAATTCAACTAATATTTTCAAGTAGATCAATTTACTCCCAATATTTTGTATAGTGGAAACACTTTCGCAATCACCTCGAATGAAAATTTACGGGAATTTCATTTTCATGTTATCCTTAAAATATTCCCACGGTTAGACGCAAGAGTCATCGTGAATCTGATACCGCGCACGTTTGACTCATGATTGCCGATTAGATATCAGATCTGTAGTGTTTGTTTTCAAGCGAAAATAATTATTTGGATAAGGTGTTCTAAAAGCTACAAGTATTGGCGAAACTTAATTACAGTAGCAAGTATCGAGCTGCCATTCATTGAGTTGTTCGTTTGATTTAAGTTTTATCGCACAAGAATGGTAAATATGGATATAAGCTGATCCAAACACGAAGAAATAAAATTCAATTAAAATAAAATAAAAGGAATCGGATAAAGAACCATACCAAAGTTAAACAGGTGATAGAAACGTAGGTGAACATCAAAGTAATTTTTTAAAGTCAAGCATGGTAAAAAGTATAGTAATACGTAGAATTAAAAATGTTGATTTTAAAAATGTAGTTCAAAACAATTTCTTTTGTTAAAAGACGAGATAAATATCGATGATCTTTGAAAATAAAGGCTAAAATATCTTCACGAACAGAAATAACTAAAATGGGATATCCAGCGAAATCGTAACGATTTAAGAGGTCATGAGATGTAGTTAAGAAAGTGACGCATTTGATTAGGAGGATTACTAATTACTGATTTTCAGTGG
Source organism: Metellina segmentata (assembly GCA_947359465.1). Taxonomy (NCBI): domain Eukaryota; kingdom Metazoa; phylum Arthropoda; class Arachnida; order Araneae; family Tetragnathidae; genus Metellina; species Metellina segmentata. The sequence continues at coordinate 91,135,370 of OX375880.1, read as the reverse complement.
ATAGTTAAGTTTCTTTTAAGCCACGTGTATTTTTCAGCCTTTCCTGTCATGCTTCAGTTATTCATTACGACGGCTCAAATTTTGTGGTTTTAAACGCTTGTAAAACATACAACCCAAAATGAATTAAAACTGGACAAAAGCGACGGAAGAAAATATCAGATCTTGCCAAAATATAAGTTTTCTAATGTAATTCAGTCTATTTTGATTTAAAAAATACGACTACAACATTGCAGCTTTAAAATTTAAAGCACTCGAATGGGTAGTTTAAAACTAAAAAATGAACAGAACAAAGCAACAACATTTAACGCCTATCCCGTCCCGTTCATGCTGTAATGTCGCACTTGGTGATAAATCGCTGTGCAGACTTACGGAAAGGGAAAGACAAATTCACGAAAAAATCAATATAAATTCTTAGTACAATGCTCCAAGCGAAAGAAATACGGATATCAATTGATTAAGATAAGTATCGACTGTATAAAAAAGAATAAAATCTTCAATACGCTGTTATGTCAGGTGTTCGTAAAGCCAATAAAGATTGGGGATTAGCAGTAAAAGGAACGTTAAATGACTCTGGAGTACAATAACCTGTTCGATGTATCGCAAATCTTGGGATCAAGAAAAATCGTGATATATCACAGGGAACCAAATCGTGAGCCGAGAAAAATGTTCTTTAAAAAAACTAATCAGATATGCATTAAATTACGCATTTTTTTAATTTAAAACATCGATTTTTAATATTTTTATATCAAGGCACAATAACTACTAAAGTTCTGAAGCACACCAAAAATGTTCAGCCGATCTGGCAAAAGAAATGGGTAAAATTTTGCTTTATTCACAAAAGAAAAGTTACAGTAATTACCTTTCCTTTTTGTTCCTTAGTGGCCTGTTGAAACATTAAATTTATGTGATACTTTTAAATGGAAACAATACTCAAAGTTATTTATAAAAGGTACTACTTGAAAATATTACTGAACACACTAGTCAAAAGTTCAAACCTTAGCAGTCGAAATAGAACGAACTCGCAACTTAAATCGCTTCACAATGAATCCGTAAAACACACTGGAGCCATTCCTGCGGAACTCCGAGAGGTTGGAAAGAGCTGATACTAGTATGAATCGCTGCTGGCACGTGAAACAGCAAACTAAGTAAAGTCTATGGCAATATCTGTAAAAATAGTCCAGAATACCGTAAAATGGTTTGAAAACAAATTCTTACGCTTTCCAGACTTTCCAAATATTTTTATCTTTTATAGTTTAGGTTTGTTGATTTAGTCTTTGTTACACAAGGGCTAATTTAACGGGACCTATTCTAATTTAGGACAACCGCATGAAACAGGAGATTTGTGATCCGTATTCCAAAAAACCATGATATTTTCTGATGACGAACAGCAAATTCATCGGGGGCAAGTAAAAAAACAGAAAGTTTTATGATTAATATGAAGACGAGCGACGGCTGAAATTATATACAAAATAACAGGGTTCCCACTATTTCAAAAATAAAATTCCCTGACTTTCCAGACAAATTTTTACAGAATAGTAATACTTAAGCAATTCATGACATTTTAAAGTGAAAACCGAAGAAATAATTTAGCATTCAATAGACAATAATAAAAACCAATTTAAGAGAACTATGCTCTGTAAAAATTAATACACAAAGCATAAGTAATTTTGCATTAAAATGACATTCAAATAATCCAACATATTTGACATAAATTAATGTGATTTAATATATCATAAGCATAAAATTCTTCAATTTAAGTCAGTGGACGAAACAACATTCTTTTTACCCGTTAAATATTAGCTTTTTAAATCGGTTGAAAAATTCTATTCATAAAATAAAGTGACGCGAATCTTGTTGGCTACTTTTTTTCCCCAAAGCATCTGAAAAGCTACGATAAATCATTTTCCCGGTCATTAAGGCGATTTTCCAAATTTTAAGACGAAAATGCGTAATTTTCCGACTTTTTTGGACAAAATTAAATTTTCTGACAATTCCAGGTTTTTTTTTACTTGTGGAACCCTGTTATAAGTAGTTCAATTCGATACGTAAAAATATTTTTATGGCACATGCAATAGCCTGTATGACTACTCGGATGCATTAGGTTTATTTGTCTCAGTAAAAATTTCTTTGTTTATGTAATGTCCATTAGCTGACGTTGTCTTGCGTTTGGCGCAGCATTGAAAACTGTCCCTATCGCCATAAAACCCAACCACCTATATGTATATTACGATTGAAATGACAAAAATATGCCCAGTGATAAAAAACATGCTTTCATGTTCCGAGTTTATACATTGGCTACTTCTTCACTAATACGCGGATTTTTGGTGCCGTTTCTGAAATAAAATATTCACAGTGCCTGGTAATGGTAATTTTAGTTAACGTCGTACTAGAGCAACACAACGGGCTATTGACGACGGTCCGGAATCAGTCCCTTAAGGGAAAGATTCGAGGACAACACCTCGTAATTTTGAACCACGGTCAGATGACGAAGCAACACCTGAGCTGGCACCCCACTCTCCAAACTTCCACGCCAACCCAACGTCACAGTGCCTGGAAACAGATGTTTATATCAATTTATTCAACTTGCAATTGAAGACAGGTGCAAATGCACAATTATCATAAATTTATTTAGTTAGAAATAAGTATATATATATATGCATTTATATTTGTCCATAAGGCCGACAAATGAGCCATATAAATCTTAAATTTGGAAGAATTAAAAAAAAATTTGTTGCATTTTCAGGTTTTTATACCAGAAAATTTTAATAACCTTGTTTCCAAAACCCGACAATATCAATATTAGATTTTTGCGTTTTGAATTTTTTTTTGAATAAAATTTCGTTTCAATTTACATTACCTGCATAATTTTATACTAAATAATTTTATGTTTATATTGCAATATGCACATTAAGTAATAAGCATCTTGCGGCTTGTCATACATTCAAAGCCCTGGGCACGTCATCTCTTGAAATAACCGATTCAATTGGTCCTGTGAGAACATTAATTTTTTCGACGTGTACTCGGAACAGAATATTACAATAATAACTTGTGCTTAATTCCACTTTCATCTTCACGATTTTTTAAATTTCATTACCTTTTGCCCCACGGTGAACTTTTATTCACCATATTCTCTTAATATTCAATGACTGGGGCATACTAACAAGATGCAAGACTCAAAAAGAACTGAATGAGAGATCAGATACAAAAAATAAAACGTAAATTTCAGTCCATCCACGAATTCCACAGAGACCGGTCTTGCATGAGTCATTCGACCTGCGCGCTTCAAAAGGGAGGGCAGACGATTTTCCCCGCTGACGATTTCTCACATCACCCCTCCAAAACGACCCCTCTCGAAAAGAGGGAGCAGCGTCAACAACACAAACACGTTCGGACAAAAATAGCGTCCTCGCAACGGATACTACGCTTATGTGGTAAGTTGCCGTTTGTAGGCGATCGGCTCAAAAGACACGCAAAGGGAATTCAAAGTTAGTAGCAATTGCCTATAAATGACATCTCTGTGTTTGCTTATGCTGCTGGTCACGATTTGCTTACGGAAGAATGCTGTGTTGACGAATTGCATTTTGCGACCAAAGATTTCAATTAAGAAACAAAATGCATGCAATATTTTATGAATTGCTAATGGTATTTTGAGTTGATACGAGTATTTGAAAATTGCTGTTGGCGCAAAAAGTCCTGGAGTATTTTATTTTTCTTTCTGGTTTGATTTAAAAAGTGTGTCACTTCTCACTGGAGCAATACAACGGACTATTGCAAACAATCTGAAGTAAATGGATATATACACACGAGTTTTACTAACACGGGAGAGAGACATACTCAGGGTAACTGCACGAATCAAAAATTTGCCGCCTCAACTCGGTTTTCAATTATTTTCATCAAATTTTAATTAATCTAGTAAGAATTCTAACCGAGTGAAACTGCGCATTCAAACATCCAGTCGGTTTAACTCATCCCTTTATAGTCGGTCCTTAATAACACGAGGGTAAATTATGCAGTCATTCATTTAGTGAATAGGCCAATCTATAGAACATTGTTAGAACTCTAATTTCAGAATCCTAATAACATTGCGTTATTAGAATTCTATTGAAATACTCTGGCAATTTAGATGTTTGTGGTATGCGATGTTTTGTAATATAAGACAGGCAAATGAAAAATTTTCCCTGTGTAACTACCGTTTAGAGTTATCGGTGTTATGTTAGAGTTATCGGTGTTATGTTAGAGTTATCGGTGTTATGTTAGAGTTATCGGTGTTATGTTAGAGTTATCGGTGTTATGTTAGAGTTATCGGTGTTATGTTAGAGTTATCGGTGTTATGTTAGAGTTATCGGTGTTATGTTAGAGTTATCGGTGTTATGTTAGAGTTATCGGTGTTATGTTAGAGTTATCGGTAGTAGAATTATCGGTGTTATGATCCTTTTGCGCCGCAATATGTGTTTAAGTTATAAAACCTTATTCTTTTGAGGAACTAAAAAGTGCTTTATGGCGCAAAATGGCCATCCTGGATTCATAAAACACCAACCAATCTTTTAATTTGAATTTTCCATATTTATAGCAAAACTGATTATTTTGACAAGTTTCTTACACGTATGAGAACTGAAAACGTAAGCGTATTGAACTGTGACACGATTCTTCTGACAATACCTAATATATTTGGTTTGTCACCCTTGTCATTTACTCCACACAGTGGCTAATTCGGGCGGCTAAATGTGGAATCCGGACCATTACGAATATCCATGCTGACACCGGGATTCTAGCCCGGAACCTGTTGAACCGAGGGCCAGAGATATCTCGAAGCAATCATAAAATTCAGACACCTTAACTGTTCACACAATAAAACGTTGGCTTAAATCAGAAACTCACAACTAACATTTTTTCGGAGGTACGTATTTAATTAACGTTGCAACACACAGGGCTATTGGCGACGGTCCGGGATCAAATCCGAAGGGAAAGATCCGAGGACAGCACGCAATTTTGAACCATGGTCAGATGACGAGACATTTTTTCGGACGCTAAATGCTTATTTACAGTGAGAAATACATTGTCATATTGTAATCACTTTAAAGATATAACATTTTAAAACACTTAAAGACGTTTCAGGTAAAAACAAAATTATAAGCCTATAATCTTTAAGTGAGAATGGTAAAAAATATTCAATCAGTTTGCTGTGAGTCTGTTTCTATTTCAAGCCGAACGATAAACAGAATATTTTTTTGAACAGAATTATGCATTAAAAGGAAGTTTTCAGAGCTGTTACAGAACAGGAACTCTTACGTTAGGCATGAAAATAAGAAGATTGCTACGGATGAAAGCCATATTTAACAGTAATTTTCAAAATGTAGAAAAATTGCGAAATACTTTTAGTTAACTAGTTAATGCGCATTATTTGTCAAAATATCGAAAGGTTTAAGTTTTCTGTGCTTTATGGAGGGCAAATTGGGAAAAATTTGGTTTCCGTTTTTTTTTTCGGAAAGGATTCGTGCTGAGCGTTCACTTTCGATGCCGCAAGGTTGCTTTAATCGTTGTTTTAATGTAACATAGCAGGGAATGCGAAATTGTATGCAACGTGTTTGTTGCAGATAAGCAGTCTATGTAAACATTTATATCTCACACAAACTAAGTAAAACCACAAACTGATCAATGTTTTCAATGTTATAGGTTTGTATCATTCGATTAGAACACAATATTTGAAACCTCAACTTTGTTCAATGGTAACAATGCGAATAAAGGCAATGCAAAAAGTGGTTTTAAATAGTAGAAATTAAAATCAACGAAGTTTTTCGCGATCAGGAGAAAAATTAGGTGAAACAACTTTCGCGGAGTTTTGTAGTCATAAATTATCAAAAGCCAGGTACTTATAAAATATAATGGTTAGTTTAAGTAATTTAAAAATCGGTATATTAAAACGCCCAAAACATAACATGAAATTCTCTTTCCTAATACAAGGGGTTTAAATTTACTTCAGTTTGTCCACACATTTTAGCAAATTCAATTAAAATACTTTCGCATAATCTTATTTTATTGAAAATATGCAGCCGTAATTTTCATGGAATTCATTAACGGACAAAATAAGGCATTTCAATTTAAATGCGTTTAAATAACGCACGTTTGCATTCAACTAACGATAATGTTAATCAATTTATTAAAGTAATAAATAGTTGAAAATGATTATAAATCAGCAATTTATAATCAGGATTTTTACGGGAACGATTGGGCCTTTCACTTTTATTGCTTACAAGTCACTTCAGTTCTTTTGTATAGGAAAAGTATATTTCTTAAGGCAGTTTAATTCAGCATCCAAATTTCGCAAATTGTTCAAGTTTTCGAAATTTTCAGGTTAAAACAAATAAAACTAATAACAATGTTTCAAATTTGTTTCTAGCTTCAAGCGTATTATTTATTCAATCACGCTGACGACAGACCGCAAGCAACGTAATGCAGATATTTTTAGAGAAAAATAAATGTATATCTTTAAGTATAGGAAGAAAAGTAAACCAATTTATAAATTATTTCAGAACATTTAAAGTTCTGTCGAATATTTGGAAACTGTTTGATTTGGGTTTTACGACGCAATTGAGATTTTTACATCTCGATTGTTCAGCGCCAAAAAACTCGATAAGGTGTTGTGAAAAGATTTAAAAATTCAAACAAGCACCAATTTAACATTAAAAGCTATATTAAAACAAAGCAGACATTTGAAATGGATTCTTATGAAAACAAATATTTTAGTACAAGAACAATTTGCTGCAAACCAAGCTGATGTTGATTTGACATCAAGATAAATACGCCGTGGACACGCCAAATTTTTACTGAATATTAATCTTACAATTGATCAAATTACCTAAAACGCATGAAAAAAGTAAATAAAGAAGTTCAACAGTTAGTATTGACGTAGACGTTCATATTTTAGTTGGTCGCTATGTTGTCCTTTTTCGCTGCACGAAACATGTAAACCAGCCATGTTTATGAAAACTTTTAACTCTGAAAATTGTCTATTCTCAAGAAAAACTAGGAAAGCAAATACGTACTTTTGTATCCAATTTATATAAAACTTAAAATTCAAATAAGCCTCAAATGTTATTGGACCTGAACTGCTTTTAAAATTCTACGAATGGAATTCCATAACGAATTCGGGAATATATCCCATGAATGTTTAATTGAGACGCGATTCAAAATAAAGTTTACGACAATCAGGTTTAAAATGGTCAATTCAGTCCGTTCCATTTATGTTGCAAATCAAGAAACGCAATTATGTAGGCAAGTAACAGCGTCTTGTTTTCAACAATCAAGTTGACTGACCTCGCGAGTCAAGAACAAAGGTTGATTTCTGAAGACGAGGAGTTTATCGAGTTCGAATGATTTGTGGCAGTAACTCAAGATGGTTCGAACCTTCCGAGATAAATGTTCGATCTGGGGGCGACGAAGTTTTTAGAGCGATAAGTAAGGTGTCGCTTGATTCTGTCACCAAAGCCTAACAAGCTAACATGTACACGTAAACATTCCGTTGGAAACCGTATTGCCCTTTGACAAATAATAGTCTGTTGTTGCTTCCAATATGGTTGTTTTTTTATGGTTCATAGGTCAGATCTGACCAAGCTGCTTCTTTATACAAATAAATGTCTGTGTATACAGAAAAGTTTTACTGATAAGAGAAATACATACAGGGTATGAACAGGAATCTAACTCCGAATATGGTAATTTTAAATACAAATATCCTCGCCTAAGAACTAAGCACGTATTTAGTATTGCAATGCCAAGTGTTTTACAAAAAAACATGGGTTTGTTGCTCTACGGTCATTTTTACACGGTCATTCACGAGGAGTAATTAGATCGAGGTGCAAGTTGAACTCGTATCGCCTGTTAATAATTTATATAATGATCACTTACACTAAAAGTCAACAAAAAGCTCAACAAATTTGACTCGCAGCAAAAGTTTTCCGGGCACTTTAATTGCAAATTATTTTATTTTTATTTAAGCGTACATTTGGAACTGAAACGAACATTATGCGTAATTTTTAGTTTTGTCCTATCAAATATATACAAATTAAGAAATTTTAAGTTTTTAACCAAGAATGATTCTATGTATTAATTGCATTGCCATTGCACACGGAATGAGTTGATTTTGTCGCTCTACGATTATTTCGCTACACGGTCAAAATTAGATCGGGATATCGGGAAAATTAGATCAGGTTCATAACACATGGAATAATTTAATTAGTTACAATAACCAAGTTTATAATTTTACAGGAATAATTGGCTGTCATTATCCAACATTAGACTTTGTGAAACAAGGTTGTGATTAAAGAAAGGGAAATTTTACGTGAAGTTAAAGATGTTTGAAAAGGTAAATGGTTAAACATTCCTTTTAGCATACAAAATAACATTCACATAAATGACAATGGGTTCTGGATAGCCGATTTCTTCTTTAACTCGTTCCATTATGTTCTTTTACCAAGATGGAATAATAAACAGGACGCGGAGGAGAGCGCATTTGTAAACAGCTCACATCGTCTCCATTGTATGAACAGGACATTTGCAATAAAGCTGCCAAAATCTCGCCAAAACCCATCTAAAGTTATGGGGACAGGAATAAATCGATGGAGGAAAAACTCGATTTAACATTCTATATTGGAGCTGATTTATGACATTTTTCGGAAACTTTATTCCAGAATCAATACTGCCCAAGCTTTAGTTGAAAAACATTGCAACAAATACAGCTCAATAATAAGTAACAGTGTTTGCTTTCCTGTTACGAATGTCTTGCATATGAATCGAAGCATGTATTTTATATAATACATTTAATCGTAATTTTAAAGAAAAAGTAACATTCAATTAAAGAAAATTATTTTTAAAAACAAATCTAACCTAGAATTCAGATAGAAAACTAAAATGCAGATATTGAGATTCTGAAAATATTTTTTGCGCAAGTTTTAATTTTTTGTTTCATACGCCCAGAATCATGCAGATTTTTCACACTAATGTTGATATTTGGACTTTGTAACTAAATGGGAATACTTTCAGACACAAGAAGCATCATTAAATGAATCGGCTACTGAAATCGTTACCGATTAAACGAATTTTAAATATTTAGATGTAATAGTTTATAAAAAACAAAAAATTGGAAAAAACATTTTCTCCGAATTGGTTTGTTGGAATGTAATATTTTGAATTGGCATAGAAAACTAAAGGCATAGTAAACACAAGGAAATACTTTAGTAAACAACAGATTCTAACTAAGTTTTAGAAACCAAATACAAAAAAATCTTCACTTCAAAAATAAAATAAATAGTTCTTGGTTCGAGATTTAGAAATGCGTTTTTGATAATAAATTTTAAACTCACTTTAAAAAATAAATACTCATTATCTAAACTATAGGTAAAATTTATGAATCAAATTTAGTTTTAAACATTGATACAAACCGATGTTTATAATTCTGCATAGCACTTTTTATAAATCAGTATAGAATTTTTAAACTATACAAAACCATACTGAAAAAAGACAAGCAATTACTACTAAATCAAGTAGTAGTTAAAATTTAGATTTGCACAAGGGTGGAATTCTCAGAGCTATACCAATGCAAAGTTAAAATAGAATGCTGTCTGGTACATTTTTAAAATTAATTTCAATATTTTATCGGTTTTGAAATCGAAAGCTAAGCAAAGTTCGTAATAAATATACACATTCAAATTTTAGACACCCTTCTGAAAAATAAATATATAAACACTCAATATATACATCATAAATAAAAGCAATCTTGAAAAAATAATTTTAACTGGATAAATACGAGGAAAAAAAATGAGCAGTAAAAAGAAAAAGTAAAGCACAACTAACCGTTCCCTCCGTAACTGTGCATGTTACCTTTCTTCCACATTGTCCGAAAAATAAAAAACGAATCAACTTGTCCTTTTTTAAAAAATGAACTATCATTTTCAAATATGTACAGCTACGCTTACGTCATTTCTGTTCCGTTCCGTCTTGCGGTGTCGTACGTCCGGCATGGCGTACTTCAACCTGTCCCAGAACTGCTTCTCGCCCCACCTAAGCACCGGACTCTGCTTCATCCACAGCCGGATGTCCGGGTCCAGCTCCTGTGGGTCCACCTTGCCGAGTCCTATCACTAGAAGTCTATGCTGGCACGCGCTAAGCACCTCGCGGTGCGCGGACTTGAACTCGTACCGGCACCACTCGCTCTTGAGGAAGTTCTCCGACAGTATCAGGATTGTCCGTCTGCTGCTTTCCATCGCCTCCATGATGGCGTCCGACATGTAGCCACCCACCGGCAAGTCCCTGTAGTGAAGGCACAGGCGAAAGGTTGGCACGCCGCACTCCAGCTCCGGAGCCAGGATCTGGGTGACGAAGGCCTCGTCCTTCTTGCTGTAGGACACGAAGGCGTCGAAGAGCTTGTCCTCGTCGCCGCCGCCCCTGTGGGACGCGCGCCCCTTGCCGCCCTGGAAGAGGCGGATGCCGTACTTGGCGTAGAACCAGACGCCCATCTCCTTCCTGTAGACGAAGACGATGATAACGATGCATATCACAACGAAGAGGACAGTCGCCGCGATGATCAGGACCGGCAGGAGCTCGTTCCAGTCGAACTCCAGCCGCATGGCGGTGGCCGTGAAGTTGGTGCACGCAGTGGTGTTGAAGTCGAGCATGTAGTGCGTGCTGCTGTGGTTGTAGTGGCACTCCAGGTCGTACAGGTCCCGCACGTAGTCCCCCTTGAGGTGCAGGAACTCCTTCAGCTCGCCTATGAAGAAGCAGTCGCACGTCCAGGAGTTGTGGGCGAGCTTGATCTCCTGCAGGCGCGGGTTGACGTTGAGGAGCCACACTTGGTAGTGGACTATGTAGTTGTGGTCCAAGTGCAGGATCTCGATGGACTTGAGGGCAGAGAAGGTGGCGTTGCTGATCGTGGCTATCATGTTGTGGGAGAGGTAAAGCTCTTGAAGGTGCACCAGCCGCTCGAACTCGTAGCCGTGGAGGGCCGTCAAGCGGTTGTGGTCGAGGTTGAGCACCAGGAGGTCACGCAGGCCGTTGAATGTGCGATTGTCGATGGTGTGCACGTTGCTGTTGTTCAGGTACAGGATCTTCATGTTCTTCCGGCCGATGAAGGTGTGGCTGGACAGGGTCGGGATGTCGCTGCCGTCCAGGTACAGCTCGGTGACATCCATGGGGATTTTGCGGGGGACGGCGGTGTGCCGCTTGCCGCCACAGTCCACGATGTTCGTGTTCCAGCTCTGGTCGTAGTAGCAGGTGCAGTTCTCGGGGCACACCATCTCGCAATCGCAGGCATCGAACTCGCAGCAGTGGCAGAGGGCGAAGCAGTGGCTCTTGTAACTGCAGAGGAACTGCGAGCTCTGGGCGCGGGTCAGAGGAACGACAGCTCTCCGCCGTTTGAAAGTCAGGCTGCAGACTATTTCCTCGATGTCCGTCATACGCGGGTACTGCCTGGACTCGTCCAAAGTGGCCATCCTCTGCAGCCATTCCATGTTGCAGTCACAAACGTAGGGGTTGTCGGAAACTGTGAACTCCGGTAAAGGCTTTCGACTCTGGACCTCGCTCAATCGAAAAGCGTTCATTTCTAGTGTCTCTAAGTGGTTGCTCTTTAATTCTACTCTAGTTAAATTTTGCTTGCCTAGAAACGTGAAAGGTTGGATGTTTTTAACGCGGTTGTTGTTGAGGAACAGAATTTCTATGCTATTGGGCAGTGACGTTGCTTCTATATCCGTAATTTTGTTCAAAGATGCATCCAGAGTGCGTAATTTCAGCACAGATTCTAACTCATAGTAATTCCCTAGCGTTTCTATTTGATTATCGTGCACATCCAACCACTGCAATCCAATTGGAATCAATGCATAATCAAACCACGAAATGCGGTTCGCAGAAATATTCAGCATCAGCAGGTCATGGAGATTAATGAACAACGAATTAATATCGGATATAATATTGGAGTCCAGTCTCAGGGCATGCAGTTCGGGCACTTCATCGAAAGTTCCTTGCTCAATCGACTGCACATTATTGTTAGCTAAATTTAATATCCTTATGGAAGGCAAGTCTTCAAAAACGCCTTTGCTCAGATTCCCTATCGAGTTACCTGCCAGTCTAAGGCTGTACAAATGTCTCAAACCTTGGTAAGAAGCATTAGATATCACAGAAATCCTATTGTTGCTAATATCGATACTACGGAGCTGCTGAAGGAATTTCACGGTTTTTGGCACTTCTATCAGTTTGTTCACATTCAGGTTCAGTTCCTGGAGGTTCGTGCAGTTTTTCAAAGCCTCGCTGTGTATCGCCTGGATGCTGTTGAAGTCGAGAGACAGCATCATCAGCATCTGCAGGCCGGTGAACGTCAGCGCGTCAATGTACGTCAGGTTGTTGTGGGTCAACACCAAAGTCTGCAGGTTGTAGAGGGAAGAAAAGGCATTGTCGGCAATGCTCACCAACTCGTTGTGGTGCAGCTGCAATATCTGCAGGCTGTACTGAGATCGGAAGGTGGCCGACTCGAGGTGCGACAGCTTGTTGTAGCTGAGGTCCATCACGAGCAGCCGAGTCATGTCGGCAAAAGTGTCTCCGTTCAGCCACTGGCTGGACAGCGAATTGTGGCTCAGGTCCAGCACCATCATCTGCTGGAGTCCGGCGAAGAGTCCGGGCGGCAAGACGCTCATGGAGTTGTTTTGCAAGTACAGTTCGGACAGCAGCTCCGAGCCTTTCAGGAACCCCGGAGGCAGGGCAATTAATAGGTTATTAGAAAGATCTAGAATTTGGAGCTTACCTAGACCGGACATTGCAGTATCCTCTGCTCTGGATATCCTATTGGACCGCAGGTAAAGGGTCCGCAGGTGCCGAAGGGCCGAAAAGCCTCGGTCGCCGAGGACTTTCAGGCGGTTGGTGGTTAAATCCAAGTGCTGAACGTGGACCGGACAAGGCGTCCGGTTCGTGGCGGCGAAACCTAGATTCACAACCTCACTGAAGTCGTTGTAGGACAGGTTCAGGTGTTGGAGATTCGGCAACGCGCACAGTAAGGATGGTGTCAGAGCGGGCATGTTGTTCCGGCTCAAGTCCAGCCTCGCTAGTTTCAGCAAGGGGGACATGCTGCCGGGGGTCACTTTCAGGAAAATCTCACCCCAGTCGCTGTTGTAGGTCCGCACGGTCAGGTTGGCCAGCTCGGCCAGGCCCCAGAAGGCCTTCAGTGGAATCTCCTTCAGCTTGCAGAACTCTATGTGCAGGGACCGCAGTTCGCGCAGGTGGTCGAAGGAGTTGTTGGCGAGAGCGCTCTCGAAGAGCACGTTCTCGCACTTCACTTTCAGGCTGACGGTGTTCTGCGGCTGGATCAGGCTGAAGTTGGTGCTGTCGAAGGCGCCGTTGATGGTGCGGACGACGCAGGTGAGGGCGACGGACGAGGACCCGAGGCTCCCCGCGGCAGTCCACTCGCAGTCCTCCGGGGCCACGTACCCACGGGTGCCCGTCGAGGCCGCCGCAGCCACCGCCGACACCGCGGCCAAAAAGCACAACCACGCTCGCAGCATCGCCGTCTTAACTCCTCAGTCGCATGCCAGCCAAAACAAACACCCCATCCACAAGGTCAATCCGATAAAATCCCCGTCGAAACTCGGTAAACAACTAATATCACAGGATAACACAAACGTACAAAAATCCGACCCCGATTTAAGCTCGCCGAGGATCACAATCTGTATCACACGCAAGACGGTCAATCCACACGGTCTCGGAAATGAAAATCTGCAGTCGTCAAATAATCCGTTGGAGAATAACGCGAAGTATCACAACATTTTCAACAGGTAGAGAACAGCGAAAATCGTCCGCAAAAATTATGTTCCCCGCATCGAATCAATCTAACCCTGTAATAGCTTCGACGAAAAACCAGTTTGCGAGCTGTATATCATCACCGTGCTGGTTAAGTCCGCAGAGAGGTTGAACTCCAGTAAATCCATGGGCTAAGCTCACGTCAAAGATCTATTTATCCACCAACAATCCAATCCGAACTTTTCGGGAATAGCTTGAAGATAACACAAGAGGGGTGTCAGACGATATCCCCCAGAATCGTTTGCGGAGTCGTCGACGCCAGGAATTCGACCGAGGGCAGGAGAGAGAAAATTTCGCGGGCGTTCTCCTCGATCTCGTTTCGCCTTCTGAGCGGAGAAGGGATGGATTTCTGCCGAGGAATGTTTCGGGGTTCGGGTAAGAGATGGCGCTGGGGTCGCAGTAGGACCCACTCCGGAGCAGGGTGAACGGCATCCGGGGTTGAAGTGTGTCGTGGATTTCGGAATCGAATGATTACGGCTCAGTTTTCTCAGGTCCGTGTGATCGTTCGGTTGCGCTTCCGGTGCTCTTGGAAAAATCGTTTGCGCAAACGATCGACCTGTGAAATTCGAGGATGGACGAATTAGCGTGAGATTCCGGTTGTGGAGTCCAAGCTGTTTGAATCGAATAGAACACAATTTTTTTTTCACATTATGCATTTCAAATTTGCTGACCAGTCTAAAATTTCGTAAACGATTTAATTCTTTGGTATGAGTTTGAATATTGTGCGTATTTAAATGACAGATCTCTGGTAGGTATTTGAATGAACGTCCTGCTGGAGCGACACATGTGTGATCTGCTCTTTTAAGATTCAAACTATTAACTTGGCTTTACGATTCTTAGTACTGATATATTTAAACGAAATTATGTCACAATTCTTGGTCATTTATTAACTGTAGGTTATAATTTTAATAGAATAATTTATTTAATCAATCAAATTATGCTTTCAGCTACATTTTAGATTCTTTTATTTCTAACCTTTGACTGTGAAAACGTTTAATATATGATAATTTAACTTTATCTTTCTGTTGTTATTCTAAGTTGTTTACCATATTTTCTTTCATGATCGGTCATTTTATTGAAAGCATTTAATCTAAAATACTTTGAGTTTGTTAATGGTTGAAGAATTACTTAATAACTATCATTCCACACATTAAATGAAATTTACTTTGAAAAATTAAGTTTCCTAAAAGACCACATCTGCGAACTTAATTCGTTACAATTACAAGTATAGAAAAACATCTAAATGTTTTTGCTCGGTTGCCAAAATACTCTGTTAAGAGACATTTTAAAATATATTGTTTACAGGATGTATATAAATTAAATAAATGCAGTGTAAATTATGACTAGTGCTTAAACCTCTTGATAACTTGGCTTTTTTGTCAGGTAAACATTTAGAGATTATTAGAAGATAGATAGATAATTTAATTAACGTCGCACTGGAGCAACACAATGGGCTATATATTGTTAGAAGGGAGAACAAGCGATTGCGGTTTTATTGCATAAGGTCCATGAAACCACATCTGACCATAGCTCAAAATTAAGAGGGTTCCCATCAGGATTCCTCACTAACCTCCGACAGTGTCCAGATAAATGCAACTGCATCTTCGACAAATTGTATAATAAATGTGCTAAACACTTATTAATGGAGCCGCCGCAGTGAGCTAGCTTCCTGCGCTAGCAATCCTCTAGTTGCAATACGTTGGTATGGTGTGGAAGTTTGGAGAGTTTGGTGCCAGCTCAGGTGTTGCCACTTCATCTGACCGTGGTTCAAAATATGTCAATTCAATAACGTGGTATTGTCCTCGACTCTTTCCCGTTGGGATTAACCATGCTGCACCGAAGACGCATCGGGCTGTAAGACGAACATCAGGCATACGAGTACACAGTTTTAGTGATGCTGAAGAGGTAAGGTAATTTAAATTAACGTCGTATTAGAGCAGCGGTAATGGTAATTTTAGTTAACGTCGTACTAGAGCAAGACAACGGATTATTGACGACGGTCCGGGATCAATCCCTTAAGGGAAAGCTCCGAGAACGACACCTCGTAATTTTGAACCACGGTCAGATGACGAAGCAGCACCTGAGCTGGCACCCCACTCTCCAAACTTCCACACCAACCCAACGTGAGGAACTAGAGCAGCATAACGGGTTATTGATGACGGTCCGGGATCAATCCCCTAAGGGAAAGATCTGAGTGATACAGAAGGCAAAATACATCCAGGGAGGAATCGGACCTGCACCGTCTATAGCTTGGAGGTTGCTAGCACAGAGAGCAAATCCACTGAGTCAAGATTTATCAATCGTTGATTTATTTCGATGCTGATGCGGAAATATTCTAAATAATGGTTTTTGAGGCGCAGATTTGTCCAAACAACGCCAAGAAATGCTTTTTCCGTCAAGTGAATGGGAGGGGACTTGGCAGCCTAGATGGTAGAATCGCTGGTTAGCAACTCGATCCAACCAAAGACCGTCGTGTACGTGGGGGCTGGTGCACTTTAAATCTGTCGCGACCTCAAGTGACTTCAGATCGGCATGGTGTGGAAATTTGGACAGTGCGATGTTGAGGGTAGGTGACGGATATTGACCTCATCTAATTGTGGCTCAAAATAAGAAGGGTTCGCGGATCTTTCCCTTCAGGATTCCTCACAGACTTCCGACAGAGTAGTTTAAATACAACTACAACGATTAATTGTATACTAAATGTGCTAAGCACTTATTAATTGGGGCGCCTCAGTGAGCTGGCTCCCAGCGCTAGCTACCGGTATAGTGGTTAAGGTGTTAGCCTCTAGATCGAAAGGTTGGGTTGGCGTGGAAGTTTGGAGAGTGGGGTGCCAGCTCAGGTGTTGCTTTGTCATCTGACCGTGGTTCAAAATTACGACGTGTTGTCCTCGGATTTTCACTTAAGGGACTGATCCCGGACCGTCGTCAATAGCCCGTTGTGTTGCTCTAGTACGACGTTAACTAAAATGACCATTACCATTACCGGACCGTCGTCAATAGCCCGTTGTGTTGCTCTAGTACGACGTTAACTAAAATTACCATTACCATTACCTCGAAATGTAGGACATTGGCGTATAGTTGTAATTTAGTAATTTTTTAATTAACGTCGTACTAGAGCAACACAACGGGCTATTGACGACGGTCCGCGATCAATCCACTAAGAGGAAAGATCCGCTAATCATCTAAGCTGCCATCACACTCTCCAAACTTCCACACCAATGTAACGTGATGACTTTCGGCCACGACAGATCTAGGTGCACCAGCCGCCTCTACGCCATACGCTTACAAACATCCATGCTCTGATACGGATTCGAACCAGGAACCTTCCTATCTAGAGGCTAACACCTTAACCACCAGGGTCGGCTGGAATTACGGAGAATGGGGTGCCATCTCATGCGTTACCTCGTCATCTGGCCGCGATTCAAAATTACTTGGTATCGTCCTCGGGTCTTTCCCATCGGGGGTTGATCCCGGACCGTGGCCAACAGCCCGTTGTGTTAATCCAGTATGACTTTAGCCCGTTTTGTTGCTACAGTGCGACGTTAATTAAATATCTACCTTTGATTGGATTCGAACTGGAACCATCCGGGGTCTGATCCCTTGTTCTTCCAATTGGGCTGCCGCGACCCCTTGCTTTTAGAAGAAAAAAAATTTATTTTAAATCCGAAAAATGCGATCACAGAATACCATAGACATTGTCCGCAAAAACGCATCTCCAAAACCAAGGCTAAAGTAAGGCTATCTATCGGCCAGATAGGGAAGGACACAAGACGAAATTGATCGTTCATTCCTACACTGGGAAACCAAAGCTTTTGATCGGGGCCTGTCAAAGGCGTAAAAAACGTGAGATGTTTTTTGCATGAATGTGCGAAAGATAGTGGAGGGAATTCTCCTTTGGCACGTTTATCGCCAAATGTTTCGGATTTGTGATTTCCACCTGGGATTTTTCGTGAACATGTGATGTTTTTCCTGTTCGGGGAAACCCAAATGCAGCAGAAGTTATTCACGAGTTCGGTGATATCAAATTGAAATGGGGGAAAGTAATCGATATTTCTCTGATGACAAATGAATGTTTCTTGGAACAGTGGCGTGATGTGAAGGTGGGTTCTGTTCTCACTCCTTCGAAGATGTTTTCTAATTTTACCTTTAAGAATTACTTACAAATGCCATCGAAAAGTATTGTAATATAAGGTTAAAATAAGCTGTTAAATTTAATAGCTTATTAAATTAAGAATTCCCTACGAACGGCCGACCAACCTGTCTGGTTGTAAAGGTGTTAGCCTCCAGATCGGAAGATTCCTGGTTCGAATCCGGGTCAGTGCAAGGATGCTTTTAAGCGTATGGTGTAGAGGCGGCTGGTACACCTTAAATCTGTCGTGGCCGAAAGACCTCACGAGAGTGGGTTGCCAGCTCAGGTGTTATCTCGTCATCTGACCGTGGTTCAAAATTACATTGTGTTATCCTCGTATCTTTTCCTTAGGGGATTGATCCCGGACCTTCGTCAATAGCCCGTTGTGTTGCTCTGGTACGACGTTAATTAAAAATTACCAAATTACCCTACTAACGTGAAATAATAATCAAAAGGATGAAAATTTAACGTGATTTTAAACTATCTCGTTTTTAATGCTAATTAATGTTATTTATGGACAAAAGCATTTGGCAAATAGAGCCTTTGTAATACTAGGGGCCGCCCTGTTGGAAGAGTAGACTATTAGCAACCGGAGTATTTATATAGTATTTTTAATAAACGTCAGAACGGCTTTAGCAACGAGTTCGAAACTCGATCCAACCATAGATCGTCGTGAACGTAGAGGGGGCTGGTGCACTTTAAATATGTCGTGCTTCAAATGTCATCCTGTTGGTGTGGACGTTGGGAGAGTGGGGTGCCATTTACGGTGTCAACATCGTCATCTGACCTTGATTCAAAAGGACAATGAGTTGTTCTCAGATCTTTCTGATGGATCCAGGACCGTCTCCACTAACCCGTTGTCACACCATCGACGTAAATTCAACTACCTGCTGAATTGTATGACGTACACTTATCAATTTAGTGCATATCTACATAAATATTTTCGTGGAATTCAAAAATTATACACTCAGCCTCATTTACAATTCATTGTTAAATGGAATAGTTTCCTGAAGGTAATTATTAGTTAACGTCGTACTAGAGCAACACAACGGGCTATTGACGACGGTCCGGGATCACTCCCTTCAGGGAAAGATCCGAGGACAACACCTCGTAATTTTGAACCACGGTCAGATGACGAAGCAACACCTGAGTTGTCACCCCACTCTCCAAACTTCCACACCAACCCAACGTGAGTTTCCTGAAGGTGTGGGCGTTGAAAAACTGTCGTTGTTAACGGGGTAATTTGGTAATTTTAAATTAACGTCGTACTAGAGCGACACAACGCTATTGACGACGGTCCGGGACGTTAATTCAACTACCTGCTGAATTGAGTGACAAACAGTTATCAATTTAGTGCACATCTACATAAATATGTTGGTGGAAATCTAAAATTATACACAGTGTCTCATTTACAATTCATTGTTAAATGGGATAGTTTCCTGAAGGTGTGGGCGTTGGTAAATTACCGTTGCTAAGGGGGTCATTTGGTAATTTTTAATTAACGTCGTACTAGAGCGACACAACGGACAATTGACGATGTTCCAGTACCAGTCCCCAAAGATCCGAGGACAACACAACGTAATTTTGAACCACGGTCAGATGACGATTGTAAAGGGGGTGTCGCGCGAAAACTAGGTTGATAAAAGATGAATCCAAAATCAAACTCAACGATGAATTTCACAAATTAAACGAACTTGTTTTTTACAGCCTAGATTGATAAACTGTTAGCAACAGTTTTCGCGGCACTTATACGAATTCTGATATACAGTGTAACAAAGAGAAAACCAATCCGCATACTCGACTATAACCACGAGGAATCCGGACCATCGTGTGATCTAAATAGAGTTAAAACCAGAGAACGGGGAATCACCGTGGGAAAAGGGGGAAATATGCCACTTGCTCCACAGCTGTGTCGTAAATTGGAACCTGCCATCGCTTTCTTCATCGTCCACCCTTTGACAGCACGGCGTACTTTGCTATCTCAGTCCTCTATGGTTCGCCTCAGCAGACCTCCTGCAAGGCGAGCCCTCGAAGGCAATCTCGGACAAAACTTCGCGAACCCCAGATAAACGAGTTGACAGTGGGCTTAAACCGTGACCATTTATCACTCCCCTAAGTCTTTCCACTGAAAGCCTTTGATCTTTATAAAGATCTTCCACCCCTGAAGGATAGTTTTACTGCCCCAGGTAAAAACGGATACATTTCCAGAACTGTCTCACAGTTTTGCTCTGCCGAAAGGACATTTGACCTTTGAGATGCTTTTCGGAACCAGAATCACTTTCTTCAGTGGTGGTCAACGGGTGTTGAGGTTGTTACACCCTATTCCCAAGGTACGCCTTTACAAGCCTATTAAAGAATTCTCGGTACTCGACATATTTCGGAGGGGGGGGGGTAATATTGATTTTCATGTCGGATCTATTGAAGCTTGTTGGTGGAAGGTTATATTAGCAAGGAACTTGTGAAATTAATGCATATTACTTTTCCCCAAAGTTCTAATGTGTTGGCTTCTTGCTAGCATTTTATGATCTCGTTTGATTAAATAAAAATAGGATGAAAATGGTGTTATTACGTAATAATCATAGCAGATTTTGAAAACAGAGCCCTCTTTAAAAAAAAAATTTCCTTTGAACATCGAATGAGACTATGGCTAACTAATTCTTATGATTCTAATATATTGCTATATGGTTCGAATTTACTGTGGCTTAATATATTGCTATATGGTTCGAATTTACTGTGGCTTAATATATTGATCTTTATATGGTTCTAATATATATATATATATATATATATATATATATATATATATATATATATATATATATATATATATAATTTCCAATGGCAAGGCAGTACAATTGCGAAGACAAATACAAATACAATACAAAGTACATAGTTGACCGAGGTCATTTTAGCTTTATACAAGGCCAGAAGTGATGATCACTTGTGAAGGGGCACCCAGTGGGTGGACCATCATTGTCCCTAACAAAGGACAGCACAATTTACATCCATGACCTTAACCCGGATTCGAACCAGGAACCTTCCGATCCAGGGGCCAACACCTTGACCACGAGACCGGTTGGTCGGCTCTAATTAAATATAATGACTTTATATATTGTTATATGGTTCTTATATTGGGCTTATTAACTGGCTCTAATATGTTAATTTGCATGGTTCTAATATACTGACTTACATGGTTCTAATATACTGACTTACATGGTTCTAATATATTGCCTCATATGGCTCTAATATGTTGACACATATGGAGACACCAGAATGGCTATTTCATTTCAGTGGTTTCAGTAGAAACGTACGCATCATTTTTTAATATCCCGAATGCTTTGAGGTATTGCCACAAAAGCTTTTTTCTTACGTTGAACTTCTACTTTTTTAAATGGAACCATCACGGAACAGCGGGTTGGTTCAACCTGCGAATCGTAGACGGCGCTAGTTCGATTCCTCTCTAGGAGCATTTATCTTTGCTGTGTTAGTAGAATTGTGTGTATGTCCATTTACTTAAATTGCTTTTTGGTGTTGCTTGACTAAAGTATGGCCTTTTTGCTCCATGAAATTCAATCAACTAATCTGTTAGCCCTTTGTTTGCATTTCATAATGTTTCTTGATTTTTACCAAATTGTTTGAAAATGGGGTTTTGCGTTAAATTTGTTTGCATTTCATAATGTTTCTTGATTTTTAGATGAAAAGCGAATGGTAAATTTTCATAGAATAGCTTAATGCGTTTGAGCTTGTAAAGCCGAAACAATAATTAAAATGATAATTACTGTTGCCGTCATATTAACCATTTACAATACTCTAATAGGAAGAAAACTGAGAATAAATATTTCTCTTTGTCCATCGCAATTACATTTCCCATAAATCAGTTGTTTTATTTTTAATTTCGGGGGTTCAAAACTTGAACAGTCAGCTTTTTACTGGTATGCAGTCGTAACAAACAATATAATTACTTGATTGCTTTAATTTAAACTTCGTATCTCTTTGATTGTAGACACTCCATCTTTCTATTAAAACAGGTTTCGCTGCATGTTGTTTCAACAAATGTCAAAATCGTGATTTTAATTTTGATAACGTTTGTGTGTATAGCAGCTCTGCAGCTCAGGTATGTAGATATTGCTAACAAGATAAGTGTTTGATTGCTTTCGGCTTAAACTGTATACGTCTGTTTGTAAACTCTCCTCATTTTTACTGTAACAGGTTTCATTTCGCACATATTTTTATAAATCAGTAATTAAAAAAATAAACACAAAGTTAGGAACATCGAAAATTGAAAGCAGTATATATCTCTACTATTATAAATGGAAGTATCTGTGTGCGTGCGATGTCCATACGAATCTACAGGACTTACAGTAATGAAATTTGGCACACGGGTAGTCCTAATTTTATGCGGATTTTGTGTGAAGCCCGAAGTTTAAAATTTAATATAGAAAATTTGTAATTAATTTATTGTCCTTTATTTATTATTTGTTTTCCTTAGAATGGCAACAGTGTGAAGAGATCACAGATTCTAATTTTTTTTTATTCCAGCTAAGAGAAACAAAAAAATAAGTTTTTGACTGGCGTTTATTTCTTTTCTATTCTTTAGTCCAAGTTTCTATCTTCGTGATCGTTAAAGATAGAGAAAATATCAACGGATTTCAAACTCAATTACAACGTAATTTTATCGTTACACTGATTTCAGTTGGGACCTAGTTTTGTTGCATGCGATTGGCTGTAAGTTGTCCCACACTATCCACGAAGTTAAACAGTATAGATTAAGCTGTTATTGCGATATTGCAGTTCAACCTTTCGACTACGGCTATAGCTATAACAAGCGCGATTCTTTCTTGGCGCGATTTTTATAACTTTCAAGTTACAACTGCTGTAACAGCAGTAGTCTAAAATAAAATCTTTCTTGGCGGGGTTCTTATAATTTTTAAGGTATAACTGATGTACTGGCCGTTGTAAATTCTTTCTTGGTGTGATAATGGTACATGCTGTACCCCAGCCGTAGTCTACAGGTTAAATAGTCATATTATTACAAATTAACAGTTAGCAACTGTAATCGAGAATATTAACAGTTCCCAAAATTATAAATGGGATAACAGCAAAGCATTTAAAATTTGGATTTGTTTTTAAATTAAAAAATTAATTTTTATAAAGAAGATTTGACGAACGTAAAAAAACATGAAACTACAAATGGTTCTGTTCGTATTCTAATTTCTGATAGTTATAATAGGAATCTTCAAATTTAATTTCTCTGTTTATTGGTTAACTGATAGTAAACTGTTGATGTTACATGTCAGATTTATAACTGTTATCGTTGGGTAAGTTTTGCCCATCAGTTGAAAACAGTCACTGGGATGACATTCCTTGCATTGTTGCTGCAATCACTTCACTGATTATTGGTCAAAAAATACGATAACGAATCAACAGATAAAATCGGTAGTTGGCTTCTAAGTCATCCCGGGACTCTCACAAAGGACACCCATAAAACTCCACTCAATAACAATAAACCTGGAGACAACGACGGCCCAGGGCGCCACAGCTATTCTTGGGACTTAGACAAGGAACTTTTTTGGGGACCAGACGATTATACGCTTCATCTATTTAACTCGCTGTGGCATCAGCTCTAAGGGATGTTGATTTTTTCATCCCGTCCCTTCTCCTCGGAACCACGCCCATTAGAATCTGCGGCATAATGCCTTGCATAATTGGGAGAGCTTCCAAAATAGTTACTTGTGAATTGCTTTGATAGAACGATGCGTTTATTTGGCGTAAAATCTCTGTCTTGGCGCAATTTACTGATTTGATTATATTATTTCTACTCCAACCTCTCAAATCGTTAAACTTTGTTGAAGAAAATAATGACTAAGGAGAGTTCAATGAATCAGCTGATCATCTGTCGTTTAATACCCAGTAAAACATAAATTTTTATCGATCTGAAGTATTTTTAACATAATATTTATAGTTAAAAAGTATTTTATAACAAAAATATATAGTTTAATATAGTTTTTTTTATTCAAATATATGTTTTTAAACAATAATTTAAACACTTATAATTAATAACAAAACAAATTCTTTTTTTACCTTATAGTGTTTATTATGCAAATATATCTTTGAATAATAATTTTTATAGAACACGTAATACATTTTAAAATAATGTTTTTAAAGAATAATATGATATTAAATAATAATTTGGAAAACAAATAATATTT
Source organism: Metellina segmentata (assembly GCA_947359465.1). NCBI lineage: Eukaryota > Metazoa > Arthropoda > Arachnida > Araneae > Tetragnathidae > Metellina > Metellina segmentata. Next base: position 91,111,202 of record OX375880.1, on the reverse strand, counting down.
ATTTTATTATTTGAATTTAAGCAAAGTTATTTCGTAAATACACATTTATGTTTCAATCATATCACCAGGACACGTAATAAAATTATGCCATTGATCGAAACTAAAATTTGGAATTTTAAAAATAAATTTATATGATTAGGCATCTTACAAATTTAGTATGAAAAGTTTTGTCAGTATTTTATTGAAGGTAGTTTTATCTGGAAGTATATTAATCGATTTAATTTTATTTCCACAATTTCAAACGAAAATATTTTTACAGGTTCTACAATTCATATTAACTAAAGTCTCCAACATCGCATGCAGAAGTATTTTTGTAAAGTTTATGTGATGTACTTTCAGGTTTCCAGGAACTGCCCTATGGGTTAACATACGTAATATATATATTATATATATTCCTTAAACAAGAGGAAATTCACAAAATAAAAACCAAAAGGAATTTATTGAAAACGAAAGTGTTCATTAAATTACTTATTTGAATGATATAAGTATATATATATATATATATATATATATATTAGTCCCTTTCAAAAAATTGGTCTCCTAACAAAAGCATTGGTAAATTTAAAAAAATAAAAGACTGATTTTATCTGTTATAACTTTAATAACTTCCTAGTAAAATACATAAACCAGAGTTGCTATAAAAATGAGCTGTATATTTATATAGAATTCAACTATCAAATGTCATCAGCTCAAATATTATCACATTCACAAATGATTGCAGATTCTCAAAAACAAAACACCAAGAGATAATCTTTGCTGAAACTGGACAAAAAATTCGTAACCAACTAAGCGAAGCCTTCAAGCTAACAAAATCCGCGAATTCTGAAATTCCGATTCTCCCTCCACTCGCCAAATTTGGCGACATCGCACCCGACTGCCAATCCACCTCGTCCTCAGGTTCCGGCAACCCCGCAGTCAGTCTCTGGCTGCTCCTTGCAAAGCGTGACGAATATCACTGGGCGAACGAAGGGTAAAAAAGTCCGTCTGGATTCCAGTAGGGGGAAACCGAAGGAAAGGGCAAGTTCTTAATAGTTCCGTGCTGTCCTTCCCTTTCATTCTTTTGTCAGTTTTAATTGCATGGTCAATTTTTTTGTTATCGTTACTCGTGTTACGCACTGACTTTGAGCACGCGATTTTCGGATGCTGTAATCAGCACTTTTTGTACTGTCTCATCATTGACCACATCGATACTCAGTGTCCACTCAAGAGTATACTATGATTGAAGCGAATGGTACTCAAAACCAAACGTTTTTGGTCAACGTCTCTCTCTAGTCTTAATCTATGCTGCAAACACGTGTAAATAAATTACGTGTTTTTTAATGTATATCTTGATGACGAGATATCTCGTCATTAGCAATATTGGTTAGACCTTGATGGATGTGACATCTCTTTGGAGACTATCGAGTTTGTTTTCATTCCATAGCGTTTGACTGCGCTTAAAGTACAATTTCAGATACCTGGAATAAAACGCTTGAATCGTTCTCATTTAAAATAATTTACCATTAGCAGTTAATAAAGAATATATATAATTTCTGCAACTTCGAAGCAAACTCTTGCACTGATGAACTTCCAGAGCAGTATATTCTAAACCCGAGAGGTGAATAAAAAGAAACATAATTTTTTTTCTTTGGTATTTTCAATAACACATGTTTGTCCGATATTCCCCCATATATCAAACGATAAACGGGATTTAAAATAAACATTTAAGGAAAAATTATCTCGTTTATATAGGAAATTATAGGAAGCATCTAAAAAAGTTTTGTTTGAGTCTAAGTCGTTTGGGTCATAAATCTGAATAGCTATTAACAGTAACGATTCGTTGAAAAATGTTTTAGAAAGGCCGATATTTAAGAAAATGTAGCTTTAGGTGATTAGTCAAAGCAGTCAATCCACTCAGAAAGGTTGACAGTTAATCAACTCTGCAATGGAGCAACACAATGGGCAGTCACTTGTAAAACATCTCCAAAAAAAAAGAAAAAAAAGTTTAAAATATCCATTATTATTACTTTCGAAGGATATTCAGTACATGTTATTTTATGTACTGAATAGTGCTTTTATGTAAGAAAAATATTTCATATACAAAAGCCGCATTTTCGAAATCCATTTAGTATCTTCAATCATAGTTTAATTTTTGTGTACGAACGGCAAAAACTGAGAAACACAATAGGCACGTTTAAGATTCTCAAGAACACATTAAAAAAATATTGGGAGGCTTGCTGGTTAATGCTGTAACGTCCAAGAACCTGAGATTTCTTTTCTCTTGAAATAAGTTTTCGACAAATCTGTGATAAGAATCTATGGAATAGTGTAAATGAAGCTCTAGGGCAAGTTTAGAGTGAAAGGCGCAACTTGTTTCGCCACCAAATTTGATAAATTCAAAGGAAAACAAGCGAGAGAAATAAATCCTTCGTATGTTATTGTTATTCTACTTCAAACTACTCACTCAAAACAACAGACACTCCTGAGCTTAATCCTCCATTTCACACCCAAGCGCAATCACAATATTTTCTTTTTTAACATAATCCTAAAAAACCCGAACCCTTTAAATATTTACTCCCACTTTTTACAGGTTACGATCTAAAAAAGGGCTTGGAACTTCAAAGGGAGGGACATACTTTTTAACGAAGCCCTTTATAATTTAGAGTACTTCATAGTATTTCCAGTACTTATATTTATGTTACTTAGTAGCTTCTAATTGAAAGAAAAACACTTTAGTTTATGTATGAAAATAAATATGAATTACACGATAATATATGCATACACGATGAAAACAATATAAACAATCTATTCCTAATGACTACATAGCTCAAGTAGATGGATCTGTACGAAAAGTTTCATCTTCAGTCCTAACTTGATAGTTCTGTGCAGTCACCAGCAAACTGCAACGTGTGATGTAATGGTACATACAAATTCCTTGTGTGTTCAAAGGGCAGATACCGTACAGATCCATGTGCTTGAGGTTGGTAAGTAGTTACTTAATGTCACACTGCAGCACACAACGTGTGTGTGTAGAAAGGGAAAATGATCGGTTCGTTCATACTCTGGCTTACAGCCTTTTTACAGTCGTATCAAAATCTGCGCTCTTCGTAAAAACCGACGACCGTTCTTTGCTTTTCAGGTATCTTTGTGAGCTCTATTGAATACTGATAGCTCTATAGGATTTGGCTGCATTACATGTTGCAGTTCACTAGTGTGAGTAGGCAGATATGAAATAATGATGCGTCTTCACCATCTCCAAAGACTTCCAAATTAGGTGGGGCCCCACAACTCAAGCACTGCGGAGACAGTGGTATACTCTTTGTCACACTGTAGCACATACGTGTGTGTGTAGAAAGGGGAAATGATCGGTTCGTTCATACTCTGGCTTACAGCTCTTTTACAGTCGTATCAAAACCTGCGCTCTTCGCAAAAACCGACGTCCGTTCTTTGCTTTTCAGGTATGTTTGTGAGCTCTATTGGATGCACGCGTTAGGATTTGGCTGCATTACATGTTGCAGTTCACTAGTGTGAGTAGGCAGCTATAAAATAACGATGTGTCTTCACCATCTCCAACGACTTCCTAATTAGATGGGGCCCCACAACTCAAGCACTGCGGAGACAGTGGTATACTCTTTGTCACACTGTAGCACATACGTGTGTGTAGAAAGGGGAAATGATCGTTTCGTTCATACTCTGGCTTACAGCTCTTTTACAGTCGTATCAAAACCTGCGCTCTTCGCAAAAACCGACGTCCGTTCTTTGCTTTTCAGGTATGTTTGTGAGCTCTATTAGATGCACGCGTTAGGATTTGGCTGCATTACATGTTGCAGTTCACTAGTGTGAGTAGGCAGCTATAAAATAACGACGTGTCTTCACCATCTCCAACGACTTCCTAATTAGGTGGGGCCCCACAACTCAAGCACTGCGGAGACAGTGGTATACTCTAGAGTTGACACTGAATGTAGTGTTCCTATACAAAACAAAAGGAAAACTCATTCGAGGTTACTGTTGTTACTTCTCAAACCACTCACTCAGAAAAACACACACCAAAAGGCCAAATCTCCCATTTCACACCCAATATTTTCTTTTTTAACAACGCAACCCTCTAAAAAACCCCAACCCAGATTTTTTCACCCCAACTTTTTCCAGGAGGTGGCGGGTTGAAAAAAAGGAAACTACCCAGGGGGGGGGGTTCAAAGACACAAAGTGCTTATTAAGTACTCAAGGGAGGGAAGGGCAATCGGAAACCGCACTTCTACCATTTCCCCCTCCAACTGTCACGGACACGTTGTCAGAAAGAATCGTCGTTTCAGAGAGGTATTCAGGGGCGTTTGAGACAGTTTTTCCTGTGCCGAGAGGGGTTGAAGCCGTAGAAAAGTTAAGAGCGTAACTGCGTTGAGCTCTGGATTACCTCTTAACCCCCAGGCATGAATTATCGACAGGAAGGGGTAGTGTCTCCTCCCCATCCGCTTCTTTAATCGATTTATCGGGGTTGGCAATCTACCCCTCCCTCCTGTTCGTTCGTTTGCGAGGGTAAATATTAATAGTTGTTTCTCTTCCTCTGGTAGTGTTTGGGGTTTTTTAATGACTGTATGTGTCAGCAGTTGTGTGACCATATTGTGCTTTTCCGCTGGGTTCAATCATCAATCCGTGGTAGGTAGATTTAATAATTGTGCGAACTGTTGCGAAGATCAATTCCTGATTGAATCGATTGGTAGGTTTGGGCTTTATGGCGCAAAGCTCGATGGTAATGGTAATGGTAATTTTAGTTAACGTCGTACTAGAGCAACACAACGGGCTATTGAGGCGCAAAGTTCGAAAACGAGCAGCAAAGTACACCCGATTGCATCATAGTTGGTTGAATGAGACCAATTTTTGATTTGTCTGTTTTTTTAACTGAGTTTAGTCACCCAGAAGATGACCATGACCATCTATGTAAGGTAGATCTAATGATTGTCGAACTGTTGCAAAGATGACTCCTGATTGTATCGGAGATGGTTGAGTGAGATCACTTTCAGAAACTTTGGGCTTTTACATTGTGTTCAATCACCAAACCATGGGAGGTAGATCTGATGATTGTCGAATTGTTGCAATGGCGATGCCTAATTGAATCGGTTGGCTGGTTCGGGTTTTATATCCTTAAAATCAAAAACGGAGAGAAAAGAACACCTGATGGTATCAGATGTGGTTGAATGAGATCCCTTTCTGATTCTTCCTTTCAGCTGGGTTCAATCAACAATCTATGGAAGATGTATATGGTAACTGTCGAACTGCTGCGAAGACCAAGTCAATTGATTGTATCAGTTGGTTTAGGTTTTATGGGCTGAGGTTCAGGACAAGCAGCTCCAAACACAACTGATTGTATCAGATGGTTGTGAGGGACATCATCACTTTGGGATTCGCCTTGCCATCCTTATGAAAAAATTATTTTTTTAAATTAATGAAGATAAAAAGTGAGAACTCAGTAGAGGGTTTCGGATCCCCATAGTCCCGAGTCTGGCTACGTTATTGGTGGTTTTGGTTTCTCGTTCTGCTGTCATATTTTGACATAAGACTCACTGGATTAAGATAATTTTACCTGCTTTTAACTCCGAATTTTTAAATTCCGATAAGAAAATGAGTTTTTAGACTGATACATCGTTAAGAATTTGCTAACAATTCATTTGTTCCAAAAATTGTTTAAAAATTTTGGAAGCTATTTTTGTAATTTATATAAATATATTCTAGAATTATTCTGCTTAATTATGGCTCAACAACGCGACAAGAAGTTTTGCAAAATGTTTTGACGTAAGTTTTCCAAAAGAACATGAAAAAAAATTATAATTTAAAATACTTATGTTATTAAAATCTAGTTCCGTTCCTATTTTCTAAAAAAAAAAAAATTACTGAATAGAATAAATTCCAGTATGTGCCTTATCAAATTCTCAAAGAAAAGAATACATTTTTGATCTTGACTTTAGAGTTGCATCAAAAGTGGAAGCTTTGAATATATGTTTAATTTTTTCCTGTTTTCAACTGAAAACATTTCTCAGTTTCAATTAAAAACTTCGAAGTTTCACAGAATTTCCATATAAAAATTGAAGGCACGATAAGCATCTAAAGAATCCGAAGATAAAAATAATAATAATAAAAAAAAAGGGTAGGTAAAGACGAAGTTACTTGTTTTTGAAGAAAAATCTTCTCTTCAAGAATGGGTAACTGAAATCACAGCGCGATCAAAATGGCGCAACGCTTTTAATTTTCTCCGACGAAATAAAGAATGAATAAAAAAGAATTTCTAAGTCCACGAAATCCGTAAGATGAAACAAATAAATATGGAAATAAATATGGAAAGAACAAAATGCTTTATAGAAAAGACTACATAAAACTATCCAACGTCCAAAATATTAATAAAAAACAATGATAAAAGAACGTACCTTGCATTAATTCTGAACGGTTTCTTCTTGCTAGAGTTGCACATTGTTTTGAACGGTTAATTAATAAGCATGCAGACGACAATTTTTTCTATGGCGCTGAAGTGAAGTGAGAATTATTATTTTCTTCATAATTCGTCAACAGTCGCCATTTTAATCTCGGGAAAGTACATTAACTTTCAGAATATGAAAAGATAGCACTAGCAATAAACTAAATAAACTGAGGAGAAATGAAGGTTTAATTAAAAGCTCTATTATGCTTGGGATCGGAGAAAACGAAGAGTGGTACGTTAGTGGAATTTTTATTTCGTAGATTTATACTCCGAATTATCTATGAGAAGGGTTCCCATTCTTTGCGTTTTCGGCAGACAAAAATCGGCCAAAAATCGGCAGACAAAAAGGAATAAAATTTTACATAAATAAATTACGAGTTTTAATGCTTTTATTTTCAAAGCAGGATACTTCAATTTTGTTTTCAATAAACATCTACGGAGTGACAGAGGAGATGAATAGATTACCAAAGCTTTCTGCAAGGAGAGAGAGAACTGAAAAGAATTTACCTCGAAACCTTTGACCTTTTTCAAGGCAGCTGTAACATAGTTGGAAGAGCAGCGGATGGTTCCGAGTTCGAAACTCGGTCCAACCAAGGACTGCCGATAGTCCCATGTGTCGCTCCAGTGCGACGTTAATAAATTTTCTACCTACATACAGTTAGAATTAAATAAACTAGGGGGCCTGCCCACTGCTCGCTAACGCTCGCCAACCCCCGAAGGATTGATTCGCAATCCTCATTGGTTCGCTGCGCGAACCTATGCTCGCTTCGCTCGCCTAAATGAAGACATGTGTCCTAGCAGAAGGGATTGTTTACAAAATATGTTACCAAAAAAATGTTTTTCAAATCTAAATTTGCTGTATTACAGAAAAAAATATATACAGTATCTCTAAAATCAGAATTCAAATGAAAACTTTGTGCAAATTTTGACTCGAAATGTGAGCGTTGCTTTGGAAATTGAATACCCAGCATGTTGTTTGTGTGTACATTTTCTCAGCACTCAAACGACCCACACTTTTTCATTGAGTTTGTTGCCGAAAGTTGTAGTGCAAGCGTCTTGTTGAACTATAATTGTTGGCCCTGAAAAGGACTGTTTTTTAAATGGCCTTGAAAAGATCCTCTGCTTTCTTTGATTTCTATTATAAACTAACTGCAACAGCTCATTAAAATTTCTTTCTTTTTTTTTTTCAATAAAATTTCATCCGATAACGCTATAAATCCAATCGATGCGCGAGACTTCGCGATAAACAAACAATCGTACAGTGTTGCCAAAACGCGATTACAAATAACGTCTTTTTTGCGTGCCACGTAAGAGAATTATATATATAGATCTTACATAATTAAAGCCCTTTCACCATCCATTCTTGTTGCACACAAACCGGTTGAAATTCGTTGAATTCGATGCATTTATAAAAATGTTTCCCACATGGTTGAGTAAATATTGGATGAACTTCTCTTCGTCCTTAATTTCTTCCAAACTGTCAATCATATATTCCGTAAAAACGTGCTTTCTATACATTTTTATTAGCTCGAGGAAACAAAGACTTAAGGTGCGTGGACAAATTACGGTTTGTTTCAATCATTTCTGTCATTATTTCTTGTTTTTATAACTTCTAATCTATTTATTCAGTGTCAATCATTTTAAGCTTTCAGCGTTGAACAAAAGTTATTGTTCTCTTTTGAAGTGAATTTTGATTGATCGTTAAGTTGATGATCTTGACGTTCACACATCTAACAAACAATCAAAACAGGGCAATTTGATTTTAGCGGTCTTTGTATGGGATTTTCAGAGTAAACAAACAAAACATGGTGATGGTTCTGGTGGAATGGAGAATGTCTACTGTTCAATTGCTATAGCGGAATGCGGTAGCACAGTTGTGTAATGGTAATGGCAATTTTTAACGCAGTACTAGAGCAACACAACGGGTAATTTACGACAAGACAATCTGGGATCAATTACTTAAGGGAAAGATTCAAGGACTACACCACGTAGTTTCGAACCACAGTCAGATGACGAGAGGTAATACCTTAGATGGCACCCTACTCTCCGAACATCCACACCAGCCCAACGTCAGGACTTTCGGCCACGACAGATTTAAGGTTCACCAGCTGCTTTTACACTATACAGTTACAAACATCCATGCACTGACCCGGATTCGAACCAGGAACTCTCCGATCTAGAGTCTAACACCTTAACCCTCAGACCGGTAGCAAAATTGGGAGGGAGGTAGTTATTTTAACTAACGTCGCACTAGAGCAACAGAACTGGCAATTGGCGACGGTCCGGGATCAAACCCGAACTGAAAGATCCGAGGACAACATCACGTAATTTTGAACCAAGGTCGGATGACGATGTCGAAAAACATGAGCTTGCATCCCTCTCTCCAAAACTTCCACACCACGCCAACGTGAGGACATTCGAGGCTTCCGACAGATTTAACGTGCACCAGTCTGTACACGACGGTCATTGATGATTCGAACTCGCAACTGCTAATATTTTAACTAACGTCTTCTAGCACAGTTCAGATAATAACTGATTAACTATCAATTGGAGGGTTGCAAGTTCGAATCCAACCAAATGCACTCGTGTACATTGAGGTAGTGCCCGTTATCATCAGACCATTAACTAATAGCTGAAATCAAAGTAGTATTTTTCTACTTGCAAGTGAAGAGGTTTGTCTTTCGTCTATCTTTTTCCATGAAATTCTAACGATGATTACAATTTCCCACCTTAAAATGTAACACTTATTCACGTTGCGTTAATATGCATCATCTACCCCCATCACAAGAACATCATTTGAAAAAATAGATGGATCAATATTAATTGTCGTAATGGAATATTTATCCATCATACCTCAAAGACACGGCTTTATTCACGGATATAATTACTGAAAATTACCAGTTAATGACAGTAATTAGAGGTTTCTCTGTTTTACCTGGTCATTTATTTCGCCACTTGGGAAAACCACGATGTATCTCATACCTAATGTAGCTCACGTTGGGTTGGCGTGGAAGTTTGGAGAGTGGGGTGCCAGCTCAGGTGTTGCTTCGTTATCTGACCGTGGTTCAAAATTACGAGGTGTTGTCCTCGATTCTTTCCCTTAAGGGACCGATTCCGGACCGTCGTCAATAGCCCGTTGTGTTGCTCTAGTACGACGTTAACTAAAATTACCATTACCATTACCTAATGTAGCAAACTCTGCATTTTTCAGACTTTTATGTGCAGTATATTCTTTTTTAAATCTCTTGCTGCCTTTGCGGCTGCTTCTCTGGATTTCAGGTGCAAAAATTAGATTCCAATCAGTAAAGATGTCGTTTTACGCGTGGTTTAAGTCGAAAGAGCTTCTTTTAAGATAATACTATAGACTAGCCTTAGCACTTAATTTGTATTTATTCACCTCATTCACTTTTAGGTATGGCAGCAGATCAAAAGCTATTATTTCACGTCAATTTACTTTCATTCTGATCACGTATTTTATGCATTGACCTTCTAAGGAAATTGACGGACCATGTGCTGGCTTTATGTTATTTCTTCCAGTAGTTCAGTTTGAAGATGTATTAAACATTTTATGTTGCCGTGAGAAGGTAGCTAAAAATGGTAAGTGGTAATTTTTAGTTAACGTCGTACTAGAGCAACACAACGGGCTATTGACGACGGTCCGAGATCAATCCCTTAAGGCAAAGATTCGAGGACAACACCTCGTAATTTTGAACCGCGGTCAGATGACGAAGCAACACCTGAGCTGGCACCCCACTCTCCAAACTTCCACGCCAACCCAACGTGAGGACTTTCGACCACGACAGATTTAAAGTGCACCAACCGCCTCTACACCATACGTTTACAAACATCCATGCCTGGACCCGCATTCGAACCAGGGACCTTCCGATCTAGAGGCTAACACCTTAACCACTATACCGTCCCGACCAAAAATTGGTAATGGTAATGGTAATGGTAATTTTAGTTAACGTCGTACTAGAGCAACACAACGTTCTATTGACGACGGTCCGGGATCAGTCCTTTAAGGGAAAGATCCGAGGAAAACACCTCGTAATTTTGAACGACGGTCAGATGACGAAGCAACACCTGAGCTGGCACCCCAATATCCAAACTTCTACACTAACCCAACGTGAGGACTTTCGGCCACGACAGATTTGAGGTGCACCAGCCGCAAATACACCATACGCTTACAAACATCCATGCCCGGACCCGGATTCGAACCAGGAACCTTCCGATCTAGAGGTTAACACCTTACCCACTTTACCGGTTGGTCGGCACCAAAAATTGGTTGAAGTCTTTTTTTTTTCCGTGATCGAATACACTAGTCAGTGTTTCGATAGCCAACCGAAGCCGTGAATTTCCCTTCATATCTTGCTGACCAACCGGTATAGTGGTTAAGGTGTTAGCCTCTAGACCGGAAGGTTCCTGGTTCGAATCCGGTTCCGGGCATGGATGTTTGTAAACGTATGGTGTAGAGGCGGCTGGTGCACCTTAAATCTGTCGTGGCCGAAAGTCCTCACGTTGGATTGGCGTGGAAGTTTGGAGAGTGGGGTGCCAGCTCAGGTACTGCTTCGTCATCTGACCGCGGTTCAAAATTACGAGGTGTTGTCCTCGGATCTTTCCCTTAAGGGACTGATCCCGGACCGTCGTCAATAGCCCGTTGTGTTGCTCTAGTACGACGTTAACTAAAATTACCATTACCATTACCCGGACCGTCGTCAATAGCCCGTTGTGTTGCTCTAGTACGACGTTAACTAAAATTACCATTACCATTACCCGGACCGTCGTCAATAGCCCGTTGTGTTGCTCTAGTATGACGTTAACTAAAATTACCATTACCGTGATCGAATACACTAGTCAGTGTTTCGATAGCCAACCGAAGCCGTGAATTTCCCTTCATATCTTGCTGACCAACCGGTATAGTGGTTAAGGTGTTAGCCTCTAGATCGGAAGGTTCCTAGTTCTAATCCGGGTCCGGGCATGGATGTTTGTAAGCGTATGGTGTAGAGGCGGCTGGTGCACCTTAAATATGTCGTGGTCGAAAGTCCTCACGTTGGGTTGACGTGGAAGTTTGGAGAGTGGGGTGCCAGCTCAGATGTTGCTTCGTCATCTCACCGTGGTTCAAAATTACGAGGTGTTGTCCTCGGATCTTTGACTTAAGGGACTGATCCCAAACCGTCGTCAATAGCCCGTTGTGTTGCTCTAGTACGACGTTAACTAAAAATTACCAATTACCATTCCCTTCATATCTTACGACAGGGACTCCGTACACAGCTCATGACGTAGGAACGTCTAACAACCAATCAGATCACAGCTAATTTATTAAATGCCCATGTGAGGACATTTGAAGTCACGACAGAAAAAAAAAATTTCACCCCGGACACAGGATGGTCTTTGGCTGGATCGAATTTGGAACTCGTCACCCTCCACCACCCAATTTACTACTCTACCAATCAAGCTACCGTGGCCTATTGTCTGAGGGTTTATTTTAAAACTTGCGATGTATATGTAAAAAAGTCGTAGTTAAAGAGTTACGGAAGTTCGCTCAGAAAGATTTAAGGAAACTCTTGTGACCTGCATCAAGCATTAACATCTATTTGTCCCATAACACGCATCTGGAACTATTGTGATGTGCAGAAACATCATGACAACCGGAAATACAAACCAGGAAAGGAGCTTAAACAGTCACTAAAAACCTCTAGCCACCCCAACAAAACCGAAGAGAGATTACCGCATTCTTCCGCAATTCATCTTCACTGATAGACCTTTTGTCGTGAACTCATGCATTAAAACGCTGCCATCCCAGTTTGCTCAAGCTCGTTCAGCGCTTAATCAGTTGCACAAAAGCGGTTGCTCGATCATCCGAATCGGGGCTCTTTATTATGGATATTTCGGGCTCTGAGAAGAGGATGGACATAAATGGTTATCCTGTTCCTCTCAATTGAGCACCCCCGCTGTGTTCGGATGTTGCCAGTCGCGATTAAAAAACTACTGATTCTGTTCCGTTCCCCCTTTTTCATCTGCATCCTTTCGGGACGATTATCGGAGTGTTTGGAGTGAAAGTGAATTGATTGACATAAAGGGGTAGTTGGAGTATTTGGTTGGGTTTTTTGTAAGGCGCAAGGACCGCATTTGGCAAAACTGAACCAAACACAAGACAGCCAATGTTTTACTGACCAACTTCTTAGCTAGTAGTCACGTGACTGTTCTACGAGAAACTGATATTTATTGGCCGATTTGGCATTAATCGCCTCTTTTGGCGACATGTACCTTAAGGCAGGGTAGATGGGTAAATACACATTTATGTAGAGTGGCGACAAACGTGGCGGAATCGACAGTCTACTAGATGCCGCGTGGACCAGTCAGATGATGAATCAATGGATGAGTGTCTTCTGCCGTCCCGTGGACAGGCCCTGATTTACCATTAGGCCCGTGAGGCACTGGCCTAGGGCCCCCATAATTTAGAATGCCCCTAAGTTACAAAAGTATCTAAAAAATTTTTAAAGTTTTTAAGTAGCTACATAAATTATTGGGTATTTACGTAAATGTCCGTCGACCGTTTCCCCCACTATCACATTCTTGTAATTACATTAACTATCTAACTATTATGTTTTTAATTTTCATCTGCTTTATTTTGCTTTGCGAAGAGTTATAAGTAATGTCACGATTTTCTCAAACTTTTTGGTGACATCTGTGAAACGGTCAACAGTCAAATACGTAAGTACCAATTATTGTTATAAAATTAGTTTTTGTGATGAACAAATAACATGGGGGGAGGGGGCCTTCCTTCGTGTTATGCCTACTATACCAAATTTTCTAAATCGGGCCCTGCCCGTGGACCGATAAGATGATGAATGTTCGCTTCCACCCTGCACACGAACGTAATCTGAGGGTCACATTATTAGTAGATTTGGTCACACAATTCTATTCACACTACAAAACCCAGGTGTAGAATTATAATCAGTGTTCTGCAACACAACTCCAAGCAATTGTTCTGCAGGCATTTTGTCCGAATTTTGAAACCTGCAGTAAAATCAAAAACAGACTTCGAACACAACTATCGGCTAAATATGTATTACATATTTATAATAAAACATCCAAATTAATTATCTTACTTTATTTATAACCAAGGCATACTTTCAGAATTGGCAATTCTGTCGATAACTTTTGAAGTTATATACTTTGTTATTGACATAGAAGATGTGTCATTATAAAGTGTTTGTGGTAATTAGGGCGGTGTAGGGAGGTTGTTCTGTAGCTAGAAAAGAAAAAAAAAGGTGTGGCTATGAGCGCGCCTTGCACTGCAGAACATCGTAACTTATGATTGAAAAAAAAATCGGCCAAAATGTTGAAAAAATTGAGGGAAAATTGTTCTGCAAAGACTTTGTTCTGCGACGTACGTCGCAGTTTTAAGCACTTTCTGCTCCTGGGTTACAAGGTTACCATTGCTCGCTCTACATTTTTGCTGTCTATGAAAAACCGTTAAGTTCAAACATGCTTTCCTCGAGACATACGAAGAAATCCAGTTGCATGGAATACTGTCTTTGCACTATAACACAACTTTGCTATTGTGTGGTGCTTAGCATTATATAGGCTGCGATACGGACGTCCGAGAGCATCCCAAGCATGCTTTATTGGATTCAGATCAGACAATCTTGCTTGATAAGAATTATTTATACCTTTGTTAATTTTGATTGCAATTATTATATTTTGTATATGTGTGTATCTTGTATCTCTCTAACTAAACGTTTACCATTGAACCTGAAACTTAGATATCCCTTTTACGACTAAGATTTCAAACCCAGGCTCTCAACTTGTGCAGTTCACATTACTTGCATAAGCGTGTTTTGGATATGGACGACTTGTCCACCTGTTTCCCCAATACCAGGCTACATTCTCTTGTCCACCGCACACTGCGCCACTTTGCTCAACATCAGATAACACAACCGCAACCCTTTGTTCTGTAGAGAGTAGGGAAAGAGGGTCTTTTGATTGCACAGATGCCCCCTTTCCCCGCTCATCGCAATCAAATCAACCGCTTGTGTACCACTCCCACAGGACGACACCTGTTACTTGCTACATCCATTCACCCAGTCCATGGAGGGGAAATGTCGAACCTGTAGGACATAAGGATGGTAAGGGTGGAAATCACTGATGTGGTCGTTATTTGATTCGGTATATTTTAGTTCCCGAGCTTATGATTTTTCAGACTTTTTAACGCAGATCTTTTAGACCTTTTAACGATAGATTTATGTCAGTTTGAAGTTTTCCATACTAAGTCAAATGTATCAGACAAACAAAACAGTTTATTTTTAAGGTTGCGATGCAAAATCTTATGCGATTCAAGAGAGAAGTCTGATTTTGTTCTGGGAAAAATTGAAAAATTAAAAACTGACAAGAAAGTAAACTTTTTCTTCATTTAGATTTTAGAAGTTTCGTTTGACCAATTTAAGACCAAACGTACGTTTGACCAATTTAAGACCAGACGTTCGTTTCACCAAATTTAGTTTGACCAATTTAAGCACTCGTCGCGATATCGTAATAAATGCAATTTAGTTGTAGGTAGGTATTTTAATTAACGTCGTACCGGAGCAACACAACGGGCTATTGACGACGATCCGAGGTCAACCCTCATAGGGAAAGATTCGAGGACAACACCACGTTAATTTGTAACACAGTCAGATGACGAGGCAACACCTGAGCTGGCAATCCACTCACCAAACTCCACACCAACCCAACGTGAGAACATTTAGAATTACGACAGATTTGCCGTGCACCAGAGCCCTTTTACACGACGGTCTTTGGCTGAATTCGAACTCGCAACCCTCCGGTCGCTAGTTCACAGACCAATCGGTCTGGTGGTTAAGGTGTTTGCCTCTAGATCGGAAGGTTCCTGGTTTGAATCCGGGACAGTGCATGGATGTTTTTAATCGTATGGTGTAGATATGGCTGGTACCTTAAATCTGTCGTTGCCGAAAAATCTCCCGGTCACTTATGGTGGCTTCACACCAACGGCGACAGCGACAAAAACAGCTGTATCTTCGCTTTGCGCATGCGTATTACCAACAAATTTTGTTTCTCCCGGTTCGTCTCTGTCGCTGTCGCTGCACTTTCAAGTCTTGGAGGAAGTTCAACTTTTGTCTCTGTCGCCGTGCTGACAGCCAATCAGAATAAAGCCTAATCCGGTTTCGGTTGATGCTTTTCACCCAGCAAGTTAAAAATTAATAATATCGAAATCCCATGGGCTCAGGAAGATAAATATCTAGGTATTATCCTAGACAGAAGACTCACATGGAATCAGAACACAAAAAACGTTATCCATAAATTCCGAGACGTAAAACGTTAACTTTTCAACCTAATTGCTCGGAATTCGCCAATGACTATTGAAAACAAAATACTCGTGTACCTAAGCTATCTCAAACCAGTAATCACATACGCATGCCAAATTTGGGGATCTCTACTAATAACAAAAATATAAATTCACTTGAAATCCTTCAAACTTATACACACCGAACCATCTCTAAAGCAAGATGGTTCCAAAGAAAAACAGAAATTATAAGAGACACGTTCTTAAAATTACCTCCCTTAAAAAACTTTTATTACCTTTTCATAGCTACTTATTTAATTCCAAACAACTTATTTTATTTCTACTATTTTTTAAATTTTGGGAATTCCATTTTAGAATTAAGTAACTCCACCAAAATTATTCTACCGGAGATAAAGGCCGCTAAGCTCGTCTAACAAGAATAAAAGGAGTTTTATTAAAGGCGGAGGAGACGTGATCTGTCTGTCATCTTGCAGAATCAGAAATAAATGTTTTGCTTTCGAAAAAGAAAGTTATGCGCAAGCGCAAAGAACGCTGTCGCTGCTGGTGTGAAGGCTCTTTTAGCAGCAACAGAGACAAGCGACAAAATGCTGCCTGTCTCTGTTGCTGTCGCCGTTGGTGTGGAGCCACCATTAGTGTGGAAGTTTAGGAGAGTGGAGTTCCAGCTCAGGTGTTGCCTCGTCATCTGATCATGGTTCAAAATTACGTGTTATGCTCGGTAATTTGGTAATTTTAGTTAACGTCGTACTAGAGCAACACAACGGGCTATTGACGACGGTCCGGAATCAGTCCCTTAAGGGAAAGATTCGAGGACAACACCTCGTAATTTTGGACTACGGTCAGATGACGAAGCAACACCTGAGCTGGCACCCCACTCTCTCAAACTTCCATGCCAACCCAACGTGATGACTTTCGGCCACGACAGATTTAAGGTGCACCAGCCGCCTCTACACCACACGCTTACAAACATCCATGCCCGAACCCGGATTCGAACCAGGAACCTTCCGATCTAGACGCTAACACCTTAACCACTATACCGGTTGGTCGGCGTGTTATGCTCGGATCTTTCCCTTAAGGGACTGATCCCGGACCGTCGTCAATAGCCCGTTGTATTGCTCTAGTACGACGTTAATTAAAAATTATCTTACCATCCGAGTTACTGTGCTCAGATGTTGCCTTGTCATCCGATCGCTATTCAAAATTACGTTGTTTTGTCCTCTTATCTTTCCCTTGTGGGTTTGATCCCAGAATGTCGTCTATAGCACGTTATGTTGCTGTAGAACGACGTTAATTAAAAATTACCTTACCCTCCGAGTTACTGTGCTCAGGTGTTGCCTCGTCATTTGACCGCGGTTCAAAATTACGTGGTTTTGTCCTCGGTTCTTTCCCTTAAGGGACTGATCCCGGACCGTCGTCAATAGCCCGTTGTGTTGCTCTAGTACGACGTTAACTAAAAATTACCATTACCATTACCTCGGCTCTTTCGGGATTGATCCCGTACTGTCGTCAATAGCCCGTTGTATTACTCTGGTAGGACGTTAATTAAAAATTACCAAATTACTAATTACCGGTCGCTAGTCCGTTGCTCTTCCAACCGGGCTAGCAAGATTCCGCAGTGCCACCTACATTTAGCTTGGCAGAAAATCGGTTTATATTTATAACTAGACCTCATTTCGCACTTCACTAGCAACACAACGAATCGAATCATTTTGACCCAGTGGAATATTTATATCAATACATCAATCACACTGTAAAAGAACAGAAAATACCAATACCCCTAAAGCCACACCGAATCCAAAAAGCGTTTCCTACAAGTGGCCCGTGTTTCCCAAAAAAGCTATCTGATTAGGTCATTCATCGAGAGTCGACATTGAGGTGTGGTCGCGGTGGGTGAAAAATTAAGTATCTCATTAAATAATTCACCAAGATTGCGTGTCTCTCCAGGCTGCGCAATTAATAAGAGCCGTAGCTCTCGCCAATTTGCTGACTTTTTAATTGGACTGGAGTAGAGAGCTGATTATAAAATTCGACGCATTTCCCCCCGATTTTTTTAATTTGGAATTGGGTGTTTATCGGTGGAAATTCTCGCAGATACTTCTCGTTTTATGAACTCGAGGAGCTGGACTTGACAGTGGATGGAAAAAACTGTTTTGGTATTAATTTATTGATGTGAGAAATGAGATGAGGGGAAATTGGGTTCGCAAAGCTGCTCCTGGTGGTCTCTCTCGTCAAGTGTTGACGAATTGCAGAAACGTATCAAACAGTTACCAGAACCTAGCACAAAAGGAAATTATGCGTGAAGTTATTGCTTGTATTGATTGGTCAATCTCGATAGGCTTTAAAAGTGACTAATGAAGATAAAAACAAGATGACTGGATTGAATTCAGGGAACTGAATTTGATGTGAAAAGGCTGGTTGGTATTGATGTCGTGAGAAATGAGATGAGTGGAAATTGGGTTTGTAAATTTGCTACTGCTGGTCGAATTGCAGAAACGCAAAAATTTGCAACTGCAATTTACCGTTGTTACGGAAATTTTAGGTTTTGCAGTGAGCTGAAGAGTTTTTGCATCCAGCTTATAAAAGCTCACAGCAGTATTTACAGCCAGCTTCAAAATCTTGTTTCGGGCCCTGGTGAACGTCTCACTTGGGCTGTGTGCATCTAACGTAAAATAGAGGGTGTTTTAAATGCAGCTTATGCAGCAAAATTTATCATCTCAGATGTCTGCATAAAGAATTCGAACAGAATTTACCAAACAGTGATGATGAAAGAGATATACTTGTTTGCCCCACAAATTTTCAATTTCAGATGATGATGACAACATTGAAAATATTATTTGTAACATTGTAACGACAGTGTTATTAATTATATTTAAAAATAATAGACTGATGAATGTGTAGTGAGCAACAATAAAGATTTAAATAATTAAATACTTTGATGTATCTTATGAAAATTGTAAGATTCACCTAGGATGGCGATTATTAGTTTTTAGTATGACCATAACTAAATTTGCAGGACATTAACTGGTAAATCAGTTATATTTATTTTTTTTAATTATAAAACATCATGGGGAGTTAATGAAATTTACATCGTTAAATAAAGTGTAATGCATTAGTTCTAACCCAATAAAAATGGATTTTTTCTATGAATTGGAACAGCCACATTTGTACTCAAATTGAAAAAAAAAATCGTTAGACATGCCTATAAATGGTCATTCATCCTTCACAATTTATCATAAAAATGAATTTTACATAAATCAAGACAATGAATACTATTAAATAGGAAAGAGATCGAAGATATTTTTGACAACATTTACTGCAATTTGAATTTTACAAGAAAAAGGAAAAATAATCCCATTTGTTGTCACATAAGCATGGCCGTTGAAGTCATTTCAATTGCTCCATAATTACTTCTTTAAAACTTCTTCTATTCGTTCCAATATTGAGCATACTTATTTCTAAAGTTCGAACTTAACGAATTATATGGTATTGGGACCTATTAACGAAAACTGCTCCAAACACTTTACGTTTATCCCGAAAATACAAAGGAAAGAATATTTGTGCGAGTGAAATTAATCCGAATTTGACAACAAAAAGGATAAGCTATGTTTGTTTCAAATCTTGGAAAAAATGGATCGATGGATTTGCTTATATCGATATGTTTTCTATTTCCGTCCAATCACGGAGTCTACGCTTGCTAATTCCATCTCCAATCCCCTCATTTCATGACGTCACAGAAGCGGCAGTCAGGTGCGTTCCTACACGACGGCATAGGCGCCGACTTCATAGGGTTTGGGGGGGCTCGAGGCCCCCCCCCCAATGTTTTAAGAGGAGGGACTGAGCCCCCCCCCCCCCCCAATAATTTTAAAGTAAGTTTTCGTTTTCAGTGTGGATTTTCTGAGTATCTGTATCTCAACGTATTCCATTTGCACCGATAGTGGATGGCACCAAACTTTATCTATAAAGTGTTACCGCTAACGGGTAGCCGTCGGCTGACCACATGTGGGGACTATGTATTGCAGCGAACCGGCTTCCGGAGTTCCATTTCAAAGGATGGCGGAGATTAGATATGTCACTCATCGGGACCTGCTTGGGATGACCCCCAAAGCGGAGAGTGGGGTTTCATTACTAGTGGGGTGGTCATTATCTCTGTTCTGAGAACACAAGAAAGTTGGACACCCAGGAAAACCGAGAAGATGGGGTACCTAAAGGGGGAAATTTGGTCAAGAAGTTCTAATCGTAGAGTCCAGCGGCCGTTCAGGCTGCTTTTTTTGGCACAGTACGTGATTGTATTTGTTGCTCTGTGTCCTTTTTGCCCTCTTCTCTCCAGAAAGCTGCACTCTCGGAATATGCGTTTGGTCTTGTGAAAGAAAGGTAAGTTTTGTTTTATGCGTTTTATATTTTTTAATCAATATTAAAGATATACATAATTAATTCTTACGTATTTTTAGATGTAGCTTGCGTTTTTTAATGCCGATATTCTGTAACTAAACTTTTAATGCCGATCAGAAAAATATCAGATCAGAATATATCTGCAAATAGTCATTCGTCATTCCAGAAATGAAATAGAGCTGTATGACTAAATTAAATAGAGATTGATAAACTAGTAAAAATAAAAAGATGAGTGCTTTCTGAGTCGAAAAGGTAGGAAGACTGGATCCGCCACTGTCAACATTTAATTTTAAAATTCGAAGGGTATGAAGTAGAAATTATTTAAATTACAATGCATGGATTTTTCTGAATATTTTTATTTGAATGAAATATCTCTTCAAATTTGTAACATTTTCTTTCTAAAAAAAATTGTCGAAACTTCTGTTTTTGTGAAAAAGAACGAATATTTTATGATTATGGTTATCCGAAACCAAAATTTGAATGAAACATTTTAAGTGCTAATACTTTCAAAATTTAAAAATTCTCTATAAAATACTTTTAAATTAGGAATATTTTTATTTTCTTTGAAATAAAAAAAAATAGTACAAGCCAAGTGTAGAATTTGGGTTTGATATTTATGAATAAAATTAGTACTGAAATTAATACTAATGCAGTGTATTGGTGCGTGTGGATATTTACACACAATTACACTGCTCCAAATACTGAAGCCAAAACTCTGTTTGAAATAGTGAAGGATACCTTCACACGTTTAGGTTTAAAGTTCGAAAAATTAAGAGGGCAGTGCTACGATGGTGCCGCACAAATGCAAGGTAAATTTAAGGGGTTGCAAAAGCTCGTAAAAGACCTTCAACCTCAAGCACTTTATATGCACTGCGCTGCACACAGTTTGAATTTAGCAGTTTTGGACTGTTTAAAGCATCTTCCTGCTATGAGGGATGTAATGAATCTGTCAAAAGATTTAATTCAAACGGTAAAAGAATGGAGCTTTTGACAAGGATTTCCACCCAAAACCATTCCAAAACTGGATTACGGCCACTTTGCCCAACTAGGTGGACAATGAGAGCATCAATTCTATTATTAAAAATTACTCTAATTTAGCGGAATTTTTCGAAGTTTTCTCCGAAACGGATCGTTCCGATGTTGCTGCAAAATGCTCCGGATATCTAGAAAAGATGTCCGATTTCAAAACATTTTTCTCCTTTTCTTTATGCAGATATGTGATGAGCCCTGTGGAAGAAGTAAACTAACAGATACAGTCTTCTCAGATAGGGGCTTCCGAGATTAACCAAAAAATTATTTGTTTGTCAGAAATAATTAATGGAAAACGGGATAATTTTGAGAGGTTTTGGGGAAAATCTATCACTGAAAAGGATAGTGTTGTGGATGAACCAAAACTCCCTCGGCATCGTAGTGTACCAAAGCGTTTAGAAAACTTTAGCAATAATAAATATAGTTACCATCGAAGAAGAGTGTGTTCAAGCAGCGAAAAATGGAACTGGGGACTTTCCAAGAGCTAAAGAGTTTTTCAAAGATGATTTGGATTGTGACCTGCTGTTATTGCATCTAAATATGTTGCATGATATTTCTAAACAAAGAAATGTTTCGCTGGATTCAATTAAAAATTTGAAAGAGTTCATTTTAAGTGACAAAGCTCTTGGAGATCTCTTTACAGAAGTAAAACAAATGTTTGAAACTGTTGCAAACCATTCCAGTGACAACTTGTACAGCTGAAATATCTTTTAGCTCTCTTCGTCGTCTTAAAACCTATCCAAATCAACAATGGGACAAGATAGACTTAACTATGTAGCAATACTAAATACGCATCAAACAGTTTTAGACGAACTGGATCTTAGACCTCTCGTGAATGAATTCATTGGACAAAATCAAATACGAAAGTCTACATTTGCTGCCTTTTAAATTAAAATTTTAACTAAGATAAAGATGATTTTCTTTAAAGATTTGAGTTTTAAATTGGGGTTTTCATTAAAATTATTTTTATTTAGTGTACCTAAGTTAATATCTATTGTACCTAATTTTTTATTATTTTTATAATTTATATAAATTTTGTCATATTAAGTATGAAATTGTTAAAATTTCTCAAATAATATATGAGTATTTTTTATGGCAAAATCTGATTTAAAATCAGCAAATAAAAATTTCGGTTTCCAAATCTTGATCTATTGTTTTCAAATTCAATTTTATTGTTGTATTTTTAGCTTTATATCCTAGTGTTGTGAAATATATTTTTATTGGTTCGCTGAACAAGCATTGTACAGTTAATATTTACCTAATTTTGAGGAGAAAAATATTTAAAAATATTAAACGAAGTTTACCAATCACTCAGACATGAAATTCTAAATCCTAAATCCATTCTTTTAAAACTAAAAAATAATTTTCTAAAATAAATTTTTATTTTTTTATTTAAGGATATAGAAATTTTTTTAGTTTTTATTAAGTATTAAAATAATTAGAGATTTAAAAATATGAATTTTTTTTTACAAAATGTTACATGTGCCATGCAAGTTCAGCAACGGTCCCAAATTAATATGACGCACCAATTTTTATTACGTTTTTTATTATTGGTGGCCGGTTATTAGCTTCCCTCCCAGCGACGTAGCCGAAAAAAATTCGGAAGGGATGTTGGGTTGCCTTTTTGGTCAAAAGAGCATTTTTTCAGTTTTAGGGGGGATACACCCCAAGCTACGGATACTCCCTGGGCCCCCTCAATATTTTTTCGAAGTCGGCGCCCCTGCACGACGGCACCGTAAGATACCCACGAGGACACATGACAAATGACATTAAACATTGATAACAAGAAACCATTTGAAACTGAACGGATGGGGCATCAGCAGTCCTTTATTGGCCTTTTTTAGTGAAAATCAAAAATGTTAAATAGAAACTGAAATTCCACTCGAATTTACGCTAAAAAACTTTACCACCGAATTTTAATGTTCTTAGAGTGTGCCTGGCATATGCGCGCCATGGTCATTTCGATGCATTATTTTTAGCCAAGATGTGAAATAATAAATGTTTACACTGGAAATCTAGCATTTACCGTGACCTATGATAAAATTTCGTTATGAGGTGTTATGTACTCTTTTCAATCCCAAACAGTACGTGTTTGGCAAACCCCAATGTCGAAATTCGCACCTTTTCGGCTGAAAATTACTATTCCATATTGTTTTGTTTCATTCACAGATTGTCTCACTCATTTCCAGTTGTCACCTGCGACATTCGCTTTCAGTCGTTCTTGGCCCGTAACTGTGTCAACCACATAATCCATAATTTATCACCTGCGCGTTAACGAGTTATAAAACGAAACTTAATGACTCGCCACAACGGAATCAGATCTGTCTCATTCAATCTTAAAAAAACTCTCTTTCTCCTCCATTCTTCCATTCGAACAGCAATTACCCAATCAGCCGTTCCATTGTGTTCCTAAATAGAACAACACACGTTCGCTTCATAATGATACACGGCAGCGTAATGTCTCTCTTACTTGGGGTTAATATCAGATCACCACCACATCCAGCTATCACAACAATGACTAAATGAATGGAGATTCTTCCCTGTGTTTTCCCTGTTGGGGATTATGACAGTGGTAAAGGCCTTCTGGTCAGTGGTGTACCTTTATTGTCATCTCAACTGCATTGCTATACCACCTTCTTGCTAAAACAGGAACTGGACGTTGTGTTTCTAATTCCAATACTGGTTTCTAGTTCCATAGGTTCAAACCCCATTTCTAAATACAAAAGGGCTTCTCAGAGCCGTTTCTGAGCTGACCATGTGCAATCCTCAAAAAGCCGCCCTTTTCAAAAACATTTAATTTTCTAAAAGAGCGTCCTTCATCAAGTCCATACTGAGAAAATAATTTTGATCGCCTAATCTTCTTTCTCCCAATTCCTTAGATCCGAAATGTTAAACGAATATTAGGTTCTTTGATTTTATCGACTGTTTTCAGACTATTGGCGTATTCAGACGAATATTACTTATTTGATTTTCGAAAGTTCGATCCTCTGATCGGATCTTTCCCTCAGGCGATTGATCCCGGACCGTCTTCAATAACCGTTGTGTTGCTGTAGTATTATGTCAATTAAAATTACCTTGCCTTACCTCTCTGATCTATGGGTGTATATTTAACAGCTCTTAAATTCCGAATCCTCTTGGGAGGAATTCGAGCTCCGTGGGCGTTCCAGTGAATACATTTTTGTCCTTGATGAGTGCTATCATATTGTGTAATGTAATTTTACCCACCCAGGGCCCAATTTAGAAAATTTGGTATAGTAGGCACAACACGCAGGAAGGGGCCACTCCCTCATATTATTTGTTCATCACAAAAACTAATTCTATAACAATAATTGGTACTTACGTATTTGACTGTTGACCGTTTCACAGATGTCACCAAAAAGTTTGAGAAAATCGTGACATTACTTATAACTCTTGGCAAAACAAAATAAAGCAGATGGAAATTAAAAACATAATAGTTAGACAATTAATGTAATTACAAGAATGTGATAGTGGGGGAAATGGTCGACGTTCATTTACGTAAATACCCAATAATTTATGTAACTACTTAAAAATTTTTTATAATTTTTAGATACTTTTGAAATTTAGGGGCCCTCTAAATATGGGGGCCCTAGGCCCGTGCCTCACGGGCCTAATGGTAAATCAGGGCCTGTACCCACCAAATGGTTGCAACGAGAAATATCATCCATTAACATCTGACTCATTTTGTTAATGATGAGATATATAAGGTTATTACGGTACTGTCGATTTATTGATGATGATGAAATCAAGATCTGGTCAGTTTTATTGTAACGACGATATATATCGTCCATTAAGATCTGGTCAGATTTAATAATGGTGAGATACATCATCGAGATAACCACAAGGAGTTCTACGAACAAAATTTGCACATTCTCAAGAAGAACCAACGAAGAACAAATGACTAGTAATAATATCAGAAAACGTATTTCTAGGTAGGTTTATTTAAAGTTGGATTCGTTCAGCGACTGTTTTTCAGCTGCTCATATTTTTTCTGACCAGTGCAAATGCACGTCTTGCTCACCACTCAGGAACGGGTCTTGGGTTCTGCAGAGCTTTTTAGTTTTTACTGAAAAGAAGTACCGACTGCAATTAAGATCTCCCAGTATGGCAGTGTTTTGTAAGCTACACAGTATAAATGATCGTGATGGCCATTTGTAGCTCTTTCCCAATGTTTTCCCATAATTCTTGAAAATGAGCCATTTCTCATGTTCTATTCCTTAAATCACGTACTCACTAGTAAGTTGAAACAGGCAATGCAACCGACTTCGGAAGTGGACGGTACGTCAACAGTCGTCTTGAGATATGCACTGAGTCGAGTTCACACCGTGCTTGAGAGCAGACAAAGACACAGTGGTGTGTTGAAAGACAAAATGTTCTTTTCAAGGTAGCGTACACTCTAGCTAACAGCTTCTATCAGCGTCCATGATCGCATTGCAATCCCTCTTGTGTTCATCAAAAACGCCAACAAAAAAGGCAAAAGTCAACATCGCATTTTAAAAGCCGACAAACCGTTCCAAAATTCGACAAGCTATCCCAAATGTCAACTTGCCGTCTGAAAATCGACAAGCCATCCCTAAGGTTGACAAGTCGTCCCCAAAGCCGACAAGCCGTCCCCAAAGTCTACAAGCCATCCCCAAAGTCTACAAGCCATCCCAAAAGGAGACGTCACCCCAAAAGTCAACAATCTATCCCAAAAAACCGACAAGACATCTCCAAAGCAACAAGCCATCCCAAAAATTGACAAGCCATAACTAAATCCGACAAGTCGTCCCAAAAGACAACAAGCCGTTTCGAAAGCCAAAAAACCAACCCAGAAGTCTCCACGTAGTCCCCAAAATCGACAAGCTATCTCTAAAGTCGACAAGCCGTCCCAAAGCCGACAAGCTGCCCTAAAAGTTGACAAGCCGTCCCTTAAACAGACAAGCAATCTGAAAGCCCACAAGTCGTCCCAAAAGTCAATTTATGTTCAATTGATGTCTACAATGATAATACTAATTACTTTACACGATACGTTACAGTTTGCTAGTGAGTTCGCAACTCAACACAATAATGATAAACTGAACGAATAATTCTTCCCTACATTTTCCCCGTCAGGGATTATGTCACTGGTAAGGCCTTCCGCACCTCTTTTTTACTATCTCACATGCCATTATTGTTATTCTACCTTCTTACTAAAACAGGAACTGGACGTCACGTTTCTAGTTCCGATGCAACCAAAAGAACAAACACCGTTTCTACAATTGGGATTTTAGGATATAAGTGGGTCAACCGCCCTTGTTTAACCTACGACAATAGCACAACAATGGATGAGAACTGTAAAGAGGTACACGAAAATGCTCAAACTGTTGTGTTGGGGATTACAAGTTTGGGTATACATATACCACACCGCTGGCAGAGGAACACGACTGGTCGTTAGATTTGCATGATTGCGTGGACTCTTGTTGATAAGTCAGTGCACGGCAATTCGGGCATTGTCTCACGACGTAGACTTGTTCTTCAAATGTTTGCAAAGCGACGGCCCGAATCGGGTGCTTGTCGACTCCAGTGTTCGGTACGGATCTGAATTTAATTTATCGACTTTTAAGTACTTGATGGTCCGAAATGCATGACAGTCAAGGACGTACTCATCGGTTCGTCACGTTTGACGTTAAACACTTGCTAAGTTTGATGCTGAGGGCACTTATGTTCCTTAAATGTTATGAAAGCGCTCTGGCAAGCTTGGTTAATCCTTGCATTGGCAAGGAACTCTATAATTTTGTGCTGAGAAGATTAGATCAAGTAATATTCGTTAAATGTTCATAGCCGGATATCTTTTAAAGCCTCGAATGTCCTTTAAAGGATAAGAAATTTAATAGGATAATTTGTCAACTCATATACGATCACTGCTTTTAAATCTTTCCAGTCGATATTTAATTCACAAATCTTCCATGTCAGGACAAAAGGGATTAAGTCTGACTTTTGAAATCCATAGGAGTCGAGTGCATTATTATAATTTTCAAAACTAATATAATCGGCTTAAAATCAAAAGTTAATATGTGTGTGAATCTTCGAATCTCAATTACAATTATTTGTATCATGGCAAGCTTCTTTTACTTCCCGAATATTTGTGATAAAGAGTGAAATATTCAACTTAAGATTCTGAGAAGTAGCCATTTTGACTTTAACACTGACAAGGAAGATTTATTTCTGGTATACAATAGAAAAAAGTAGGCCCCATTGGGTAGAATCAGATGATACTTTTATGTTTACACTACAATGATTGTACCTAAAAATATGTTATTATGAATGGCCTTCAATACGAATAAAGGTCTTACTCATATCGTCGGATTATTGCAGAAACTCGTGAACTGACATTTTCCAGAAGACACGGAGAAGAATAGGATTTCAGCACTTGGCAAATACAATTTCAAAAAATGAATTCCAAATTGGAAAAATTATAGTTGATTCGTCAACGCCAATTCGACTGAATGCTAATCGGTGATAAGATAAATTGTATTTTAACCTTTTGACTATGGCTATTGATATAACTGGCTCGATTCTTATAACTTTCATGGTACAACTGCTGTACTGTCCACTGTCAAAATTCTTTCTTGGTGCGATCCAATACAGCTGCTGTATCGGCCGTAGTCTAAAGATTAAGGTATATATCACGATATATTCACGTGTGAACATTTGGGTAGCGGAAGTAAAATCTTCGCATTCCGTCTGGTTTGTTTGTATTAAAAAACCCTCATACTTGAAAAATAATTTCGGAAAAATGAAATGAAAATTCGAAAATGATTTTTGTGTTTTGAATATCAAAATATCAAAACAGCTAAGTTTCCAAAATTAGAAGCATTAAAATCAATCGATGCAATCAACAAAATAAAGATAGCAGCATTCAACACATTGGGTTTATTGTGAGATTATTAATTAAAACTATTAAAATTAAGTTAAAGATGTTACTGTAATTAATTGTTACTGATTAAACTGTACTTTGAGTAAAAGTTCTTACTTCTCTTATAATTGGGAAAAAATGACTCGGTATCGCTTTGGAATGAATACATTGAGGGTGGAAATCCTGTGTTATTATTACTAAGATCAAAGTCACATTCTTTTGTTCATCGACAAATCTATACGAACGCATTCAGAAACAAGATTCTTCGTATTCAGAAACAAGTTATTTTCAATCGATTTTCATGGAAAACCTTTTATAAGACACAGAATGTGAAAACAATTCTAAATTCTTATTCTAAATTCTAATTTAAACTAGAAGGATAAATTGAATTTTTATTTCCAAAATCATTTCACGTGAATGAAATAATCTCACCGAATCGCAGAACGAGTTGGTAAATATTGATATTTCTGTTGAAAATATGTTTTAGAACGTTTTTTTCTTTCGTATTAAAAACTACTTAAAGGCTTAAGAGAAAGAATTTTGAAAATTGAAAAAAGGAAATCAAAATTCCCAAAGTAATTCTTCAAATTGCTTGTTTCCCCGTTTGGCTAGCTTCGAATAAAAATATAGTTAAATCAACATCAAGCAATTGCTACATTGTTTTTGTTCCGGAACAATCAACTGAGGTACAAGCGAAACGAAACAGCGCCTCCGAAAAGGAGAAAAAACCTATTTGTTTTCCAAATGAACGACAATTTTTCCTCGGCTCAATTCCACATTTCCTGTTCCAATAAATTGCCTTTTTATGGTTCCCTTTCCATAAATTTCACACATTATCGTTTGGCATTTTTAATTTTTTTGTTCTTTTTCCGATCACGCAAACAGAAAACGAAAATGGCCCTTTAGAATGTTTTAACCCACATTACTCACGGCCAAAAAAAAATTCCCTTTCTTTATTTATTTTATTCCATTCTTCATTTTCTTCGATTACAGGGCGTATTGTTCTTCAAATTGTCGGTTTTCGAACAATGGGAAATGGCAACAGTAATGACATGCGTGCGCATCGCGGGGATTTATCTATGGCGACGACATGAACTTGCAGATGCTTCACGGTTTGTCAATCTACGGCCTATCTGTGACCGTGATCGTCTGGTCGGATTGGAATTTGATTGGCAGAATTCTGCGGGATATGTATCACGCACTGTTATCTTACTGACATGGATTGGGTGAAAAGTGATAATTTCACGCCGGATCCAGATCCTTATTGGGCAAGGATGAGTGATACTGAAATGCATATTTTTGCTGCACGCAAAAGTGATTGGTGGTACGATGTTTATCTACCTCAGGGTAAAAATTATAGTTCGCAGCGATTTTCATTCATGGCAGAAAATAAAATCCGCCATTAAAGTCTTATGGAAGATTGCCCCTATGCAATTTTTGTTCTCGTTTCGATGCATTGTTCTCTGAAGCGTTTTGTAGTTTTTATCAGTTTGAACTGTGGGAGATTTTGTTTTCATTAAATTATTTGTAGCGTTTGATGGCTTCGTATTTATTTGCGCATTGTTCTTTATTTTTATTTTAATTACCCACTCTTAAATTGAAAGAATAAAATGAAAGCAAAACAAAAGCACACAATCAATTCTAGGTCACCTACAACAATCACGGTCGACTATCATTCCGATGACAGATCTCGTAAGCGTATTGTCATCATACCGGGATCAATCCAAAAAGGAAAGAACTGAGGAGAACACCTCGTAATTTTAACTATTTTCAGATGGACACCAGGTGACTTGGGAACCGACTCTGATTACCACGCTATCTCACGACTTAAATGGTAACAATATTCTGACCAAAGTATACTCTTAAAAGCGCACCTATGGAAGGGCCCCGACATTAAAAAATGCTGACATTGTCAATACTAAATTCATTGATTGCTTCTTTAAAAACCGTGCATAAAGCCGTTACGACATTCTTCTCCTCACAGTCAACTAACTTCTCCTAAAGACTCTACTAATTTAATCCACAATTCATTCCTCTCCGAGAGCCTATTAACAAATTGATCCATTTCCTAATTACTTAGGCTGGATAGAATAATTGAAAATTTCAATCTTTCATTAAACGTTCAAATGTTCCCCTTCAATACGGCTTCTATTCGTCTTGAAGTAATCTTTTAAGTCCTTTAAAATTTGTTTATGGGTAACACACTACTATAAAATTATTATCTATGTAAACAAGTCTTTATGTTATATACTCTAAACCTAGTCTCTTGGGAACACTACAGAACTTGTCTCTAGGTAACATACTCTAAAATTAATGCCTTGGTAACACACTCCGATACTAGTCTCTAGGTAACATACTTCAAAACTGATACCTTGGTAACTGTAAAACTAGTCTCGGATTAATAATCTAAAACTATTATGTTTCAAAGCAATTATATAGTGTTTTATTATCACCTTCTAAATAAAAGCTAACAATGAAATGGTAGCCCGTCCAGATTGATGGTGTGCCCTTGTACAGACTGAATTCGTTTCCACTCTATTGACATAACATATCCCATATATCTGGTAATCGCATAAACGCTTCAAAAGAGGCAAAAAAATAGAATTTCGAAAAAGATGTCACAGCATTGTTTACTGAATGAAATAAATGCCAGGCACTTGACAATTCCTTAGTACTCTATTCCTAAAATTATAAAGTGCAGTGCAAGTGTATAAGTGTTGAGCCGTTATGGGTTGTCCACTATTACATAAAATACAGTCAGGAGATCAACAATTAAATAAGTGTGGACGCAAACTTTCATGCCTAGTCAGGAAACGAAACTCAGCAACTGAAACCTTCCTTGTTGAGTCTGGAACAGCGTCAATGGAGAAAATATGACGTTCTCAAGATTTATCCTTGCCAGTATTTATGTTAGGCGGTATTTGAACAATTTCTTATCTAAAATTTCGAAGCGTTATTGCTAATATTTTGCGAAAACAACATTGAACAATGATTTCTGAACTTGGATCAATGGCAATTTTTTTATTTTTACAGTATTTTCTTGCTTTAAAATTTGGTTAAACGATCGAATATAAGATAAATTAAGAAAGTATTTCAAATATTAGACAATTTAAGTTCTTTAAAATTAGTTTATATGGGTAACACTACTATAAAATTATTATTTATTTCAAAAATTGTATTTAATATAATTTCGGTCCAATTTAAATCCAGGACACGTTACTGGTTCTGAGTATCCAGATACCGATAACAGATGAAGAATGCATGCATGATTAGACAGGAATATAGAAAGTATGAGAGACATTAGAGGTTGAGCAGTAGGTAGATTGGAGCGTCTAAGTTGAGAGTTCTTTCTTGCTGCTGCTTTGGTTGTGCTTAATGCCGGCGTTTAATTGTTTCCACCCACAGGAAACAAATCTGGGTTAACCTCCTCCACCCAAATTGTCCTCTCAGGCGCGTTGGGGCCAGTTACTGAACGGTAAGTTAACTGAATTTAAATGAAGTGGTCAGTGAAGAGGTTTCCAAACTGTGCGTCATGGCTTCCGAGGGGTGCTGTGAATGATAAACCAGTTTCTGATATACTATCTGAGTCTTAACCTTCCTATGTTTGACTTGACGATGTATCTCGTCATTGGTAGAATACTGACATTAGAAGAAATCTGATCTTGATCTTCTCACCATGAAAACTAATCGGAAATATCTTAATGACGTGATATCCCATCATCAGCAAAATTGTTCGGATCTTGATGGACGAGATATCTCAACGAAACCAATTGGTATTCTAGACTAAGCAGACACGACATAATTGTACACCCCTTTTCAACAACAACACCTTGCAAACAGTAGCTCAGTGGGTTTGCCTGTTGTGCTAGCAATGCGAGTTGTAGGCAGTGCATGTTAAATACCTCTCTGAGTATATATTCTCACTTTTATCAAACGAAATCAACAAGGGACCCTGGAACAAAAATAGTACACAGTTTCCGGGGTTCCTCTCAATCTACGGTACCGGCTCCAATTTGCTGTCCTGACTAGGGCGGCAACAGGTTGAGAAGCGTCGGTATGAAAATGTTTCACAGTTCCCGGGGTCCCTACTGTTCCGGAACCATCTTTCAATGACGGGCGAGGCGTTAAGATGAGAAGCGCCAAGACAGAAAAGTTTCGTCTCCAGAAAAAGTTTCCTGTTCCGAGGAAGGCAATAGGTCAAGAAGTGTCAGAACAAAAATGTTTCTCAGTTAACTATCCCTCTGCCTAAGGTATCGGCCACCCCTTCCAATGTGCTGTCCAACAAGTTGGGCAGCTACAGGTTGAGAAGCGTCAGGACAAAATATTTCACACTTATCTGGGCCCCCTCTAGATCACAATAGCAGCGACACCTTCTTAAGTGCAGTGTTGAATGGAGCTGTTACAGGTTGAGAGCTGAAAGGACAAAAACTCTTGTTTCACAGTTCCCTTGGCCCCTCTCAACCTTCGTTACAGACCACTCCTTCCTATATTAATTTCCGACTAGGGTGGCAACAGGTTGAGAAGGATCGACAAAAAAAATATTTCACAGTTCCGAGGACCCTTCTCAACTGAGGTTGAAACGACACCCTTCCTATGCGTGGTCCTGATTAGGGCGACAACAGGTTGAAATACGTCAGGGAACAAATGTTTCGCAGTTTCAAAAGCCATGCTCGACCTTCGGTACCGGCGATCCCTTCAATGTGCGGTCCTGACTAGGACAACAACAGGTTGAAATACGTCAGGGAACAAATGTTTCGCAGTTTCAAAAGCCATGCTCGACCTTCGGTACCGACGATCCCTTCAATGTGCGGTCCTGACTAGGACAACAGGTTGAAATACGTCAGGGAACAAATGTTTCGCAGTTTCAAAAGCCATGCTCGACCTTCGGTACCGGCGATCCCTTCAATGTGCGGTCCTGACTAGGACAACAGGTTGAAATACGTCAGGGAACAAATGTTTCACAGTTCCCAAATCCCCTCTCGACCTACGGTATCGGCGACCGCTTTTTATGTGCGGTCCTGACTTGGATGACAGACAACAGTTAGGAATCGTAAGAGGTGCAATGTATCGTGGACGGACGTTGTTAGCAAACTTTGATTAGAGCAACACTTGCGTGTGCATTTCTTAACTTGTAATTTCTGCTTTGCATCCTACAAAATTATTATTTTTTTCCTTTTCTCATTTGGTCACCTTTACGTTATGGGAAATTTTGTTTACCGTAAACCCAATCTAAGGGTCGGTATCCC
The DNA here is from genome assembly GCA_947359465.1 of Metellina segmentata. Classification (NCBI taxonomy): domain Eukaryota; kingdom Metazoa; phylum Arthropoda; class Arachnida; order Araneae; family Tetragnathidae; genus Metellina; species Metellina segmentata. Next base: position 91,077,876 of record OX375880.1, on the reverse strand, counting down.
ATGACGGAGTTGCCGACCAACCGGTATAGTGGTTAAGGTGTTAGCCTCTAGATCGGAAGGTTCCTGGTTCGAATCCGGGTCCGGGCATTGATGTTTGTAAGCGTATGGTTTAGAGGCGGCTGGTGCACCTTAAATCTGTCGTGGCCGAAAGTCCTCACGTTGGGTTGGCGTGGAAGTTTGGAAAATGGGGTGCCAGTTCAGGTGTTGCTTCGTCATCTCACCGTGGTTCAAAATTACGAGGTGTTGTCCTCGGATCTTTCCCTTAAGGGACTGATCCCGGACCGTCGTCATTAGCCCGTTGTGTTGCTCTAGTACGACATTAACTAAAATTACCATCACCCATGACGGAGTTAAGTTAAGTTCGTTTAAAAATTTAGATACAAGCAACAAGGTTAAATCCAAATTGCAGCGTACAGAACAACTTAATAACGTCAGGATTTGGGTTTTCTTGAATGTGATTCGAGTTAACTAACGTCGGTCAAAAGCAATTCGAATATGCGATTCACCAAAGGATTGTCCTCCGAACAAATCTCAACCGTGAAACGCAAGGCAGTAATCGAACATCTGACACAGAACGACAAAATGCTCGAATCGAATTCGAATGCATCGTCTCGGCACCTCTATCGCATTGTACGGTCCTCCTGAACCATTAGATGCGAAATGAAAATTCCGATCGCGCGGCCAGTCCCTCTCTCTCACCTCATTAAATCGCTCTCCGAAACTTCTCTCTCGAGTGGAGTTGAGGTGCAGGGTGCTTCTACGGAGGAGGCATGGAACAAGACGAACTGGTTCTGGGAAAAGGGGGTCCCCCCGAGATCGTATCACGCCGAATATTTCGGGCTCCCCTCTGGACTTCGGCTGTAGTTGGCCGAAAAAGGGTTGCCATGTTATGTTTCGCTTTCTTTTCTGTTTTGATGCTCTTGCTGTGTTTACGTGATTATGGAGAGTGATTTATTTATCGCCAAATGTGATATTCGATGTGTTGAATTTATAGGTTCAGTTTAACGCCAGGTGAAGCGTCGGACGTGAAAGTGCTGAATTTATGGGTTCTGTTTAACGTCAGGTGAACTGCGACGTGAAAATGAGTTTGTCCGAACCGAAAATCTTTTGGGACGAATGCTTTGACACAGAGATTTTTGGCCTGTTCCATCACATGACACACATTCAACAAATTACTAAAGTTCTGCGGCACACCAACTGACAAAAATAATTGCCGATTTGGCAAAAAAATCATTTTGAGATACTTACAAGAAATTAACAATAAGTCCCGGCGCACAGATCCGGTTTTTCAAAGTGCGACGCCGCTGCGGGAACGCAAGTACGGTCTGAGATACATCAGATCCAATGGAGTAGTGCACGCACGCTTCTCCGGTCTCAAGTACATTTTTTTCATAAATAAATGGAATGTAAGTAATAGTTAATAAATGGTTGTATCCAGTAACGTCTATTTTGTGTGTGTTTCAAAATATACTTTTTTTACCCCAAGTAAGCGAAATAAACACGTTTTCTTCGATAGAATATTTATCGCAAATGGCGTGAAATGAGTACTTGCGTCATTTCACGGTTATGTGTGCATAGTTGGGCTTCAGTGCCGCACGTTGAAAATAAGATGTGTGCACCGTGCCTAAAACTATCTATTTGGCTCGAAAAAGTTTTTAAAAAAATATTTTTGAAGCACTTTATTTGTAAAAATGATACTCAAATTAATTTATTCAGGTATTCAAGGACGAGTATAATTTGAAATTATTTATGAACACTCTTATCAAAAGTTCAAAACTAAAATCAGAATGGAATAAATCTTGTAGAATTTAAGCCGTCACTATAACAAAAAGCTATCAAAAACACATGCCGAAACTAGGGATATAAAAGGAAATCGACGATTCGTATATTACAGGTAAAATTTGCGTCGAAATTCGTCTAAACTAAGATACAAATTTTATAAGGAGCAATTAAAATAATTTTTCTGAACTCAGTAAACAAAGCAGCTTATGTAGATTGATGGTTATTGAAAACTATTGCAATTTGACAGTCCGACGAAACCTGAATCGCTTCCCACAATTCCTAATGCCGAGGTGAACGACTCTGGTTTCTCAACCTTCCAAATGGTTTCGACGAGGTATCTCGCCCATCAAGATCTGACCGATTTTTAAGTGACGAGATATCTCGTCATCAAGATATCGATTTTTTTTACGATGACGGTATGAATATGAGGTCAGTTTTCTTCTGGTAACGAGACATCTCGTACATAAATATCTGGTCAGTTTTCTTCTAATGAAGAAATATCTCTTTCATGATTATCTAATCAGTTTTCTTCTGACCATAATCAAATGCCTCGCTCAAGTTTTGTTCTGTTTTCTGCTAATGAAGAACTAACTCATTCATGAAGATCTTGTCAGTTTCCTTCCGACCAGAATCAAGTATCTCGTCCGTCAAGATTTGATGTGTTTTCTTCTAATGAAGATATATCTCGTTCATGAAGATCTAGTCAGTTTTCTTCTGACCAGAATCAAATATATCTTTCAAGATTTGGTCGGTTTTCTTCTAATAAAGAAATATATCGTTCAAGATTTGGCCTGTTTTCTTCTAATAAAGAAATATCTCGTTCAAGATCTGGTCTGTTTTCTTGAAATGAAGAAATATCTCGTTCATGAAGATCTGGTAAGTTTTCTTCTGACCAGAATCAAATTCCACGTCCATCAAGATTTGGTCTGTTTCCTTCTAATGAAGAAATATCTCGTTCATGAGGATCTGGTCAGTTTTCTTCTGACCAGAATCAAATATCTTGTTCATCAAGATTTGGTCTGTTCTCTTCTAACGAAGAAATATCTCGTTCATGAAGTTGAATATCTCCATGAATATCTCGTCAGAGTTTTCTAATGATGAGAAAACTCTTCGATATAACCACCAGGATGGTAAAGAGAATGCATCGCCATTAGCCAGTTTTGTTGCTCCAATGCGAGGTAAATTCAACTACAAAAAGAATAGTTGTATGCTTCTATCGATTTCTCATCCCTTATTTTCAATAGCCCGTCATGCTGCTCCAGTACTACGTTAATTAAAATACATATCTACCACCCATTATTTTCAACAGCATACCGCCAATGGGTCACTTCGATCCCACTGTCCATTTGGGTATTACGCTATAGAAAGGGGTGGAATTTTACCCCACCAGAACTGATAGGTGGGAGTGGTGATTTGACCCCTAAGAATAAGATTTATGTTCCCTTTCACTGCAGTCAGACATCTACAGGAAACAACAAAAACAACCTCTCCGCGTCAAAACTAATGTAGTGCAGTGAGTTGAATTCAGTCAATTTACCCACGAGTCCAACCTTTCATTTAAGAAAGTGTAAAATTTGCTAGCAAATCTACGAAATTGCTATTTACGATGTTAGCACGTCAACGAACAGTTGATTTTCCTATGGCCTTGAGAAGGCGTAAAATTTGTGAGCAAATCTACGAAACTGCTATTGGCGATGTTATTAAGTTGATTTTGCTATTGCTTTGAGATGGCGTATATATATATATATATATATATATATATATATAAAATTTGTTAGCAAATCTACGAAACTGCTATTGACGATGTTGTCAAATCGATACACAGTTCATTTTCCTATTGCTTTGAGATGGCGTAAAATTTGTTAGCAAATCAACAAAACTTAAACTAACGATGTTATGAAGTCGATGAACAGAAAATTTTTTCTATTGCTTTGGGGATGTTTACTTTGGGACATCACTTCTAGATTCTGTGTGTGTGATCCCGATAAAAAAATAAGAATATATAAAAATCCGGCTGAGTAAATCCCAATGTATCTGATCTACGAAACAACGCACACTTTGCTTTGGTACTTAAAAATGGTTATCACTGAGTACTCCCTAGAAACATAAATACAATGCACCAACAACCACAGCCCGATGACCGTAGTATCTGGTCTATGGGTCGTATCTGGTCAGGGATCCAGTTAAACCTATTCGGAGAGCCGTTCATGGTCTACGGGCAGAAGCAGAGCTGTATTTAGTTTTTTTATGAGCAGAGCTATTATCTGTGTAGCTTTCCAGAACTGTATATCGTTCTTGGTTCGGATCGGATGAACACATCTAGAGGGCCGTATCTTGTCTGCAGGACGTTTAATATTATTCGCTACAACTTTATTTCACGCCTACGGACTTTAATGGACGCCACCCCACTTCAACATTTATTCCGCTTGATAATGCGTGCGAATCAAATAACATTTACAGTAGAAGCAACGCCAAGCAGGGCGATATCCACACCATAACGGCATCTCTTTTCTCGCCAAGGGAAAGCCTCCTTTATCTCTCCACGAGCAGACTGTGCTCACCTAGAGGCGATCGAGTCCACTTCAGACGCGCCGCCCGGACCCACAGCCCATAACCTCCCAGTCTCAACCCCCCTTCCATTTCACCAACTGCTTCCCCCCCCCCACCTGCTCATTGATGGCATGAAAAACGACGCAGGTGAAGGAATGAAAGAAAAATCGCAATTCGAATGAGTGACGTTCCGTGGCCGGTGTGTTATTGTCACCGGCAACAAGTTAGCCGGCCACTTAGGCAGGTCCATTACGCAAGAGGAAGGAACGGTGTTGGATTTCACGCCGGTTTGGTGGGATGGTACTTGGGGAGGTGTGAAGTTTTTTTGCGAGTCGGGAGGGATGATTAGAAAATTGGGATTGTTTGGCCGTTCGTTTGTCTGCTAAACAATCGGTCGGCGTTGCTGACAATCGCGGATGGAAGGGACGTGTAATCACAGGGATTTCTGGAATCGCCAAGGTTACAGTTGCAATGGGTGGATCTGAGTAATCAAACGAGCCAGACGGAAATGAAATAATCTGTGTTAGTTGGTTGATCAGGGATTTTCTTGAGGCGAGAGACTGATATTTGGCACGAGCTTGACCCAACCACAACAATAAGTAATGGATATATACACACAGAGAAAGTTTTACTTACACAAACGAGAGATACATGTAAGGTAAGGTATCGAAATCCGAATCTGGATCGCCATGAGCAGGTTACTAGAGCTGTGGGCAAACGCATTGAACCAATAATTAGTGTCAGAGTAGCGATGAAAAAATACGTTAAAAAATCATATAAACCTGAGAGTATCGATGAAATTTCAAGAGCTGTAATGAAAGGATCTGTAGAATAATCAAAGTAAGTTTTGAATAACGTCGTACTAGAGCAACACAACGGTCTATTGACGACGGTCCGGGACCAATCCCCTAAGGGAAAAATTCGAGGAGAACACCACGTAATTTTGAACCACAGTCAGATGACGAGACAAGCTGCAGAATAATCAAGGACATTGCGATGAATATATTTAAAAATAAGAATTTTAATTGGGTTGAGTAGATCTGAGATAAAAAAGGAAACCTGGAAGGATATATGAGGTAATTAAAGTTGCAATTTACAATACGATGTGTGGATATGTAAAAATATCAAGTACGTAGTTATTTAATGTCTCAATGTAACAATACAATAATTATTGGCGATGGTTTGGTATTCATACCGAGGGGTAAGACCCTAGGACACCTCGTATTTCTGAACCACGGTCAGATGACGTGGTCAGCATTTGAACCGTCACCCACTCTCCCTAACTTCCACACCACGCCAACGAGAGGATTTTTGAGGCCGCGACACACGACAGATTTAAAGTGCACTAACCCCCGGGAAAACAACGGACTTTGGTAGGACCTAGTTTCGAGCTCGCGACCCTACTGTTGCTAATCCGTTACTCTTCCAATCGGGCAACCACGACCCTGAACCAGATGGAAATCTTGAAAATAATCTGCGTAAGTTGGATGATAGGGGGTTTTCTTAAGGCGCAAAGGCCTGTATTTGGCCAAGCTACACCAAATACAAGACGAACAACACCCCGTAATGGATATACACACAACACAAGGAAGTTTGCTGGCACGAAAGAGAGAAATGCAACTTACGCCACCTACAACTGGTTGCTAGAACAGTGTACAAGAGAACAATCACGAATCGGTGTTAAGAGTACCAATGAAAAGATCCATTGGGGAAAATCATAAGAACTTGATAGGATCGGGATGAATCTATGAAATAATCATGATTTGAATTGCATTGAGTGGATCTAATAGTTAACTAAGAAGTCAGGAAGGATTAATGAGATAATTAGTGTTAAAATTTGCAATTGCAATGGATGGATCTATGAATATACCAGGATTGCACTTGTAATGGAAGGATGTACGAGCGTATCAGTTTCAATGAAAGGATTGTCAGAAAAATAAAGGGAACCGGGAAGAATCTATGAAATAATCAGGATTACATTTGCTATATAGATGGATCCATGGGACAAATAAGACAACCTGAAAGGATCTGCGGATCAATCAGCGTTGCGATGGAAGGTAAGGTAATTAGATGCGATGAGGTAGTTAGTGTTACAATTTGCAATTGCGATGGATGGATATATGAAAATGTCAAGATTGCAATTGTAATGGAAGTTTCTACGAGCGTAGCAGTTTCAATGAAAGGTCATTGGTAATTTTTAATTAACGTCGTACTAGAGCAACACAACGGGCTGTTGACGACGGTCCGGGATCAATCCCTCAAGGCAGGGGTTCTCATCCTTTTAGTAACTGCGTACCACTTGAAATTTTTAGAATTTTTTGGCGTACCACCAGTTTTATATTTTTTTAGAAATATATATCTAATGTCAGAAAAGTGCTTGATAAATGAAAAAAATGAAACGATTATTGAAAATTACAGTTTTATTTTTTACTCACAGGTCTAAAAACAACTCATTTTAAATAATTAGTAGAAACTAAACAAACAAAGATTAACATGTACAAAAATCAATTTTTAGTGCGAAACTTGTTGTTTGTCTTTTATTAAAATATTAATATCAGGAACAAAAGAGCTTAACTTCCCTCTTAAGTCCTCTTCAACACACTCTGTTTCTATATTTTTTATACACAAAAGTTCAGAAAAACCACTCTTGCACAAGTAACTAGTTACAAATGGCATAAGAAATAGCATAACGTGGTTGTGTATACTAAAAACAAACTTCGTAGAATATTTGGGTCGCTCGTATCATCCTTGCGTACCACCTGAAACGTCCCGCGTACCACCGGTTGGGAATCCCTGCCTTAAGGGCAAGATCAGAGAACATTTCGTTATTTTGAACCACGGTCATATGACGAGGCAACACCTGAGCTGGCACCCCACTCTCCAATCTTCCACACCAACACAACTTGAGGACTTTCTGCCACGACAGATTTAAGGTGCACCAGCCACAAATACACCATACACTTACAAATCCATGCCCCGACCCGGATTCGAACCAGGAACCTTCCGATCTAGAGGATTACACCTTCACCACTATACCGGTTGGTCGGCTTCAATACAAGGATTGTCAGAAAAATCAAGGGAACCGGGAAGAGTCTGAAATAATCAGGATTACAGTGCTATATGGATGGATCCATGGGACAAATAAGGCAACCGGAAAGAATCTACGGATCAATCATTGTTTCGACGGAAGGATCAATGGATATATCTTGATTGTACTTGTATTGAAAGGATCTGTGAAAAAATATATGATGGATGGATTCATGAAATTCTTAATCCAAGAAGGATCCATGAAGTACCTAGTCACGGTTGAGTGGGGAAAATCCACGTGAACACCATGAAAATCGATAAGGATATATAAATACTCAGTGTAATAGTTACAATGGTTCACACTCATATTTAATGTCTTTGGGAGATATAATTAAAGAAGGTATTTAAAGCAAAAGAAAAACTGAATTAAGACCTATTTGTCAAAGTACTGTATACCGCAAGCAAAATGCTCTGGAAGTACATTATGCAATTCGGCTACCTCGTCTCTTTCAAAGCATTCTACAT